>AP025053.1:27842618-28052246 GCA_036186865.1 Eustoma russellianum | reverse complement strand
AAAAAAAAAAAAAAAAAAAAAAAACTCAGTAACAAATAATTCAATAGGCTTTTTGAGTGGGTAAAATAAGTGACAGGTATACAACACGGAATGATAATTTTTCAAGATTACTTCCTAACCAACTAAGCCCAGATTGCTTAAAATATCAACTTTATTGTGAAAGTTACTTCCCCAAACAACTAACCAAAACTAAATAGCCCGAATTAGTTAAAAATACTGTAAATTTGATTACCATATGCTCCTACTAGGTAACTAACGAAATTATTTTTACTTCATAGGTTAAAATAGTGAAATTTGGTAGAAAAATGTTAAAATAGTACAATTTTATAGGATACATGATCATCGTGCATCAACTGAACTGGCTAATAGTTTCATAGTTTCAATATCAAGGTAAGATATTGTGACAAAGATAATTATATAGTAGGCAATCAAAGAAACTGTAAGTTTATTTCATATAAGAAAAAGTTATATGATAAAATTTTATTACGATAAGAGATTGTTACGTGTCAACTGAACTTGTTTACATTGGCGTAAATTGTTTAGTTGGGCAGGACTCAGGAAAAAGTATTTTTCATTCATACTCATGTACATTATACGGTCCCTATTTATCCTTTACAGAATTCCCTAACTATGAAAAAATACAATCCTGTCTAATAATGATGATTGCTGTGATGATTGCTGATTGATCGATAATTTTTCTCCAGTAAATCTCCTGACTATGGTAAGTAAATAACCTCATAATTACAGTATGATCTTATCCTAATTTTGTACAATCTTAACACTCCCCCTCTAGTTGAACTGTGGGGTCACCAATATTCAACTTGCGTAGTATGTGTTCAAATACTCGCCCGTTTACCGCCTTGGATAGGATATCAGCAAGTTGATCTTCTGAGCGGACATGGGGAAGTGCAATGATTCCCTCATCGAGTTTCTCTCTGATAAAATGTCTATCCACCTCCACATATTTGGTCCGATCATGCTGGACTGGGTTTTCCGATATGCTTATAGAGGCTTTATTATCACACCGTAGACAAATAGGATCATGCGTTTGAAAGCCAAGTTCTTTGAGTAGTTTCCGAATCCAAAGTATTTCTGTGATACCTTTCACAATGCCCCGAAACTCTGCCTCTGCGCTAGACAATGCCACTACCTTCTGTTTTTTGCTCTTCCACGTGACGACATTGCCACCAACCAGAGTAATATAACCTGAGGTAGATCGCCGGTCCACCTGACTTCCTGCCCAGTCGGCATCAGTGTATGCCTCGATTCTAAGATGACCATTGTTCTTGAAGAGCCCCTTTAAGTACCGCAGGATTCTGGTTACAGCATCCAAATGATGTCTTTGCGGGTTGTGCATGAATTGGCTGACTACCCCCACAGCATAGGCAATATCTGGTCTGGTGTGTGATAGGTATATCAACTTGCCCACCAAGCGTTGGTATCGTTCCCCATCTTCTTCGGGTGCTCCCTTTATAGTGTCCAGCTTGTGATTCTGTATCATTGGAGTGTCGGCAGGCTTTGGATCGAGTAGGCCAACTTCTGTCAGTAAGTCCAGGATGTATTTCTGTTGGCAAATGTAGATCCCATCTTGTGACCTCAGTACTTCGATTCCCAAGAAGTATTTGAATCCTCCAAGGTCCTTCATTTCAAAATGAGTGAACAAGTATTTATTGAGACGAGAAATTCCATTAGTATCGTTCCCAATAATAATCATATCATCAACATATATAATACGACAAGTAATAAGTCCTCCCTGATTTTTAATGAACAAAGTGTGGTCAGCGTTGCTCTATTTTTATCCATCCTTTTTCATGGCAAAGGTGAATCGACCAAACCATACTCGAAATGACTGCTTGAGTCCATAGAGTGCCTTCTTCAACCTGCATACTTGTCCGGGTTTGAACTCATCTGAAAAACCTAGTGGTGGTTCCATGTAAACTTCCTCTTGTAAGTCGCCATGTAAGAATGCGTTCTTGACATCGAATTGTTGCAAGGGCCAATTATTATTAGCTGCAATGGAGAACAGTACTCTGATAGTGTCAATTCTGGCCACTGGTGAAAACGTCTCGGAATAGTCCACTCCATATGTCTGAGTAAACCCTTTAGCTACCAGTCTTGCTATATGCCTTTCAATATTTCCATCCGCTTTGTACTTAATGGTGAACACCCACTTGCATCCCACCGCTCGTTTTCCTGTTGGCAGCATACACGATTCCCAAGTTTTATTCTTTTTCAGTGCATTCATTTCTACCAACATAGCTTCCTTCCATTGTTGTTGTGCGCATGCCTCGTCCACTGTTCGGGGTATTTCCTCGGAGCATATGTGGTCAAGAAGCTTCTTGTTGTTCCACACATATTTCGTCCTGCTATGGGATATTTAGATGCTCGAGCAACTTTGGTTGGAGAGTATCTTTCAGGTGGAACTCCTCTGTTCTTTCTTGGTGGTAACACACGCCCTTGTTCTCCTGTCATAATGTTAGTATGGTCCAATTCAATGTGCTCTGGATTATGCATTGTGTATTCAGTTATTGTATCAGGTAAAAGATTATCAGAAGTATGGACAAGGTGATTATCAGAAGTATGGACTGGGTCATTTATCTGATTACCAAGAATTGAACTGTCGGAAGTATTATGTATACCTTCATTTACCTGTCGGGGCGCATTCATCTGAGGAGTTTCTTTGTCGGGTACTGAGGTGATGGTCGTATTCTCGTGGGGAGCTATAGCGCAGTCGGAGCCATCTACTTGCCGTGTTGATTCAGTCAGTGACCAGTATGGCTTTGACAACCAATCGATAGACACAGCCTCCGGCCAAAAACCCCGAGGGACAGACAACTCAAGCATCATTGCGTGGGTCATTTCTAGTAGGGTGCGTTTTTTGCGTTCTGCCACCCCATTTTGTTCAGGAGTATCTGGACAGGTTGTTTGGTGAATAATGCCAGAATCACGGAAAAATTTTTGGAGTGCCCCATCAAAGTATTCCCCCCATTGTCCGACCGAAGTATTTGGATAGTCGTGCAGAATTGTGTTTTAATCATATTGTAAAATTCAATAATTTTGTTGGTAACTTCAGATTTGTGTTTCAAGAGATAGAGCCATGTCATACATGAGTAGTCATCGACAAAAATAACAAAGTAGCGAAAACCCAATGTAGTAGAATGGGGCGAGAGTCCCCACATCAGAATGTACTGAAAAAATACGATCCACGCGTATTTTATTTGAGCAGTAAGTCGCTCGTGGTTGTTTTTCCTGGAGGCAAATGTCACAGATTAAACTAGGCAAAGTATCAGAAAACAACTGAGGAAAAAGTTTGTGGAGATAACTAAACGATGGATGTCCTAACTGTTATGCCCCGCACCCTCCGTATAGTAATTATGGGGTAAAATGGGAATTAAATGTGATTGAGGGCAATTAATGCTAATGAATTAAGAATTAAAGTTTAAATTTATTGGTATTTATGAAGAGATTAAATAGTAGAATTAATTAGTATTTAATTTTAGGATTGAATATTAGAAATTTATCCTTTAAGATAAATAAGATAATAGGATATGATTTAGAAACTTCAAATTCCACCCTTCCCATATCAAACTGATAGAACGTCAGTTTCTCCTTATATCAGAAAGAAACCGACGCTCTTTTTTTCCTCTCCTCTCCATTGGCGGCTCCCCTTCCCCCTCTCTAAGGTGATTTTCTCTCATCTCCAACCCTAGGCAAAGAATTCTTCAAGATCCGCAATCCGCTCTTCTTGCGTTCTTCAATTCTTCTTCAAGTAATCAAAGGCAAGCAATCTACTTATAAGTTATTACGTTTTGCGAAAGAGAAAAGGCCTATTTTTGATATCAAAATTGGATCACCATGCAGTAATTTCTTTCTGTGAATCTATATGGGTGACTTATGTGTTTTGGGTTAAGATTTGGCCATTATATGTTGAAATATTATTCGTTGTTTTGTTGTTTATGTGAGATCACGTAAATCCCAATCCCTTGAACCCTATTTTGTTGATGTTTGTGATTGAAGGGAAGGGAGAGGGAAAAAGATGAGATCTTTGGGGTTAGTGGATGAATGATTTGAGTTTAGGCTTGAATCTTTGTGGTGCATGTGAAGGATCGTGACTTGATGAATTAAGGATGGATTGATAGTGAGGATTAGGCTTGGAATGGTTGGGAGAAATTTGGAAATCAATTGGGATTTAGATCTGCAGTTTCTGCAGAAATCGCATGATGAGGATTCTAGAATTTGGTGACGTCGATCGATCGACGTCAGGGTATGACGTACGTCGATCGATCGATGTATAGCAATTGAGGGGCTGACGTATTCCAGATGTACGTAGATCGATCGATGTGGGTTGAGTGAGAGTTCGACGTCCCTCAGATGGACGTCGATCGATCGACGTCAGGGTATGACGTACGTCGATCGATCGACGTCAGGGTATGACGTCCACCTGTTTTGTGGAAAAGTAAGAGAAGAAAGAGAGAAGCTAGGAGACCCTTTGTGTGACCTTAGGGACTTCATAGGACCTGATTGAGGCTAGTATAAGTCTTGGGAACCTGGCCTAAGATGGTGAATCAAATGTGGAGATTTTCGCAAGGTATTCGAGTCGAACTTTAACGTAAATGACCTAAGGGGTTAGGAATGAACGTATGAGGTCTTACAGAGTTCAATGGAGGAATGTGAGGGTTCTCACATTGGTCTTTGAGTTTTAGAATCGTTGTTTAGGTGTTGATGAGCTAGCGTGAAGCATAAGCTCGAATGTGTAGGTGAGGTGAGTCTCGTGTGATTGATTGATATTGAATGTGACTTGAATTGTGTGAATGAAGAATGTGATTGAAGTGAGAAGTCTTGCATCATGGCACTTGCATCTGCATAATGTTTTGAAAAGACCTGTGCTTCGGCACATGGCATAAAGTTTGCGAAATTGGCTGTAATGTTACACGGGATGGAAATGTAAGCCGTGGTGCATTACAGGGTATAAAGTTGGCTGTAATGTTACACGGGATGGAAATGTAAGCCGTGGTGCATTACAGGGTATAAAGTCGGCTGTAACGTTACACGGGATGGAAATGTAAGCCGTGGTGCGTTACAGGGTATAAAGTTGACTGTAATGTGACACGGGATGGAAATATAAGCCGTGAAGCATTACAGGGTATAAAGTTATGTGACCGGACATTGTGACATGCATTGCACTGTTTTGAAAAGAAATTGTCCATGCATTTGTGACTGTTTAGTGTAGTGCATATTTTGTCATGCATCACGTGGGTCAGTATGGTACGACTGCTAAGTGACTTGGATGTTAGTTAACTGTTGAAGGTTGTGTATTGCTGCTCTTATGTTCTTGTACTGTTAAATCTATGCTCTGGAAAGTATACAAGACATATGCCCCATTATCCCTTGAATTATATACTACTCATGTCTTGCCATGTGATGATCCCGTATGTCTTATAAGCGGGTTATTTGCTAGTGTTTTCGCTAAGGGTACTGCCTTTGTCATTGCAGATGAGTCTAGCTATGATATGTTTTTCATAGAGGACGATGGCGAGTGGGCTAAATGGGATGCTTAGAGACTTATTGGGAGATAGATGAGGCTGTTGCTAGTTATTCCAGTTTCTTTCATTCGTTCGAGGATTTAGTTGGTTACCATGATACTCTTTTGTAATTCCCTTATACTTTGAGGTTCAAATTTGATGGTTTAGATTTATGAGATATGTGTTTCCGCACTCCTTTCTCTGACGTCATTGATGATGTGTATTCGAGGGATGAGACGTCTTGTAGTCTTTGCAGTAAGCTACGACGGGTGCACCGGTTCGGATTCCGTTGTCCGCGTCAGGGCGCTATAGGTGGTATCAGAGCCTAGGCTTCAGATCTACCTCAGAGACCTAGGTTATATCATGTAGAATCTTAAGTTATGATCTTGACCCTAAGCTGATCCTTAGGTGTGTGCGAGTGCGATAGATTTTAATCAATAAATGTTATTTTAAGTTAGTTACGAGTTCCATTCTGTACAACGCATAAAGGCTTTCAGTATTATCTTTGGGATGACTGAATGCTAATAAGCGTGATCTGGCAGACAAGGCCTCCTCAAAAGGGAAAACCAAGGGAATGGAGGCAACGGAAATGAGAACCCACAGTTACCACAAATGGTAATGCCTCAAGCTCTAATGGACGCCATAACGGTGTTTGCGCAAAGTGTTGCTCAGCAGCAGCAGCAACCCCCCCTCCTCTACCACCGCCTCGGCGTGACATAAGGTATTACACTGGGGAGATGCGAAGGATGCATGTCCCAACCTTTGAGGGAACCACTCTGAGGATGCGGCTCCATCGCACGCCGTGCTTCCCCAGGCCCTGATATTAGAAAATAACTTACGATTTTGCCTCTAAGTCACAATCTTAGACCTAAGTGATGATTTGAACCTAAGGCGATGATCATGAACATAGGTACTGACCTCAGTTATAAGCGATGATTCTGAACATAAGTCACGATCTTAGACATAAGTAACGATCTTGATTACGAGTTGACTTTAGACATAAGTACGGAATTAGTAATAGGTGTTGATTATGTACTAATTATGATTGGGAGATAAGACACGATCTTAGAGGTAAGAATGATGATGCTAAGAACGATCCTAGAGATAAGTTATGATCCTATACTATAGAGGGCCAACGGTTTTGGAAACACATATATCTAAGATATCCCATACAATTCTTCCTTATCTGAGGTTGATCACAACTCTCTAAGCCGTGATCTTAGTAACCCTAGTTGAACACTATATAAATGAATTGAATGAATTACGATAATAATCAGAATATCCTAGTACAAACCTTAGGTCAATATTAATGGGTCAGGAAGTAACTCGGGCTACCTTACCATAACTGCAACATGGTACTTGACACCATTAGGATAAATTAAAGAAGGCCGATATCCTTACTTGGACGGTAACATCAGAACAGGCTTAGGACTAATTTGGGACCATAGCTACTAAGAAATGAATTGTAATAGTAGAGTAAATACTAAAGGATGATTTATAGTGGGGTAATAGAAACTAAATAACGATTAGCGTTATGATTAGTAGAGTTAGTGAAAGATATTGTCAACGGAGTTTATAGTTTACATTTAAGATACCAATTTTAGAATTACCAAAATAGGCCGATCATATTAGTCTTATTAGCGATATTGATCGGTAGAGACATATAAGAATCAACTATATTATACACCTTGGAACAATAAAGTGTCACAAAATCTTTCGCTAAGTGATGAACCCCTAGAAACAATGAGTTACTTGGCTTGAGTCGGGTAGGCTTGAAATTGCAAGGGAGCAAGCATGAACATGTAATGATTGCTTTTCAGGTGAGATTTAACGGAATTAGCATTAGCGGTTAAAAACAACCCAGTAAGAAGTGCAATGGATTAGGGTGGCGCATGGAAATACGGTGAATGAGAATACCTTAAGACGATTAATATTTAGTTTGCCATGCTAGGATTGGACAGTCTCAGCTAAAAATGTTAGCATGAGTAGACGAACATTAGACCTATAAGTTACGGTACTTAGGTAGATTTATCCTTGAACCTAAGAGTGGATTATAGAAATTATACGAAGTATGGATAAATATTTTCAAGCGGTTAAATATTTCTACCTAAGCACGTACACCAGGATATACCTTATATTTCAAAGATTTTTAAATTTTTCTAAGTATTTTAACTAGTTTGTTTATTTATATAGTTTGCTAACTTAACCATGCTATATTTTCTTCCGTATTCGTATTTCAACCTGGTGGAATTTCAACTACTACTGACAAACTCTGGAAAATAAATACATTTTAAAATGTTGATGATTTGAAGAGAAATATGTCTATATATTTCTTACATTCTTTCACAAATTTTCGTTAAGCTATATTTATTTTGTTAAAATAATTTGAGTTGTCGACTATTGATGTTGCAAGCATTTTATTTTTGGAATTATCGACCGCTTGCCATGAAGTTACCTAATTTTTGCGAAACAAACAGTAGTTTCAAAATATACATGTTTTTTTTGAGAAAGAGATATACTATTTCCAAATTGTTTTATAAAACTTTACGTCATTGAGTTCCAAATGGTTTTAAGGCGGTCTTACATGTAACACCTTTGTGAGTAGATTATACACATATTCTTTTTTCCATGATTGAGACACTCTTGCGAACAAGTTAGTCATTCCTTTTATAAGAGGTCACGCGTAACAACACCTGCGAAAACGATTTCCTAATACTTTAGCTCTCATGTTTACAAAAAAAAATTTAGATACTGTATAAATAGTTAAAGCTATATTTTGAATTATAGCCACTTAAACTACATTTTATTTAAAAAGAAGCATGCCATACATATATTTCGTATACTAGGCTTATGATGGTATCTCTGAGAAATTAAGAGCATGATCATAGAGCTGGTTGGTAAGTATATAAGAACTGCTTTTGAGGACTTAGTCGTGTTAAGGAGGGGTAACGATTACCATCCTGGCATACACAAGGATGTTAGTATGGTTGAGCATCTGAGTGATAAATCATATGTGATAAGTTTATGAATCGGGTATTGTAGGTTGCAATAAGTTGTGTGAAACACGTCAAGTGGTGTAAGTGGGAGATTGTTAGCACTCATTATCGAGGACTAAGTAAGGACTGAATCGCATAAGGATTTGGTCCCCTTAAGAGACGTTAGTATTGACTAAATTAAATCATACTAGAGTACATCGTATTTCGAAAAATACATATGGCTTCAGGGATGAGTCGTGTGAGCAGGGCGTAAGTTAAAGATTGGGCTACACCTAAGAACTGACTTTAGAGGGTTGTTCATGATAACCAATATAAGTACGATATAGCCCGACGAGTAAGTTACGAAGCCAGTATAATGACGGTACCCTTAAGGTTGATTCGAGAGCTATACAAGAATAGGTTACGATCTATCAGACGGAGGACAATGGATTTAGAGAGTACCTTGTGTGTATACACACTGAATGATTTGAGAACTTAGTCCTGTATCGAGGAAGGGAAATGGATACCATACAGGAATACGCAAGGAATACTAATTTCGATCATGATATAAGTAAATAAATTGTGAGAGACTATACTAAGTCATAGATATCGTACCGAACAAGTTTCGAGGACAACACTTTTGTAAGGAGGGTGGAATGTTATGCCCCGCACCCTCCGTATAGTAATTATGGGATAAAACGGGAATTAAATGTGATTGAGGGCAATTAATGCTAATGAATTAAGAATTAAAGTTTAAATTTATTGGTATTTATGAAGAGATTAAATAGTAGAATTAATTAGTATTTAATTTTAGGATTGAATATTAGAAATTTATCCTTTAAGATAAATAAGATAATAGGATATGATTTAGAAACTTCAAATTCCACCCTTCCCATATCAAACTGATAGAACGTCAGTTTCTCCTTATATCAGAAAGAAACCGATGCTCTTTTTTTCCTCTCCTCTCCATTGGCGGCTCCCCTTCACCCTCTCTAAGGTGATTTTCTCTCATCTCCAACCCTAGGCAAAGAATTCTTCAAGATTTGCAATCCGCTCTTCTTCCGTTCTTCAATTCTTCTTCAAGTAATCAAAGGCAAGTAATCTACTTATAAGTTCTTACGTTTTGCGAAAGAGAAAAGGCCTATTTTTGATATCAAAATTGGATCACCATGCAGTAATTTCTTTCTGTGAATCTATATGGGTGACTTATGTGTTTTGGGTTAAGATTTGGCCATTATATGTTGAAATATTGTTTGTTGTTTTGTTGTTTATGTGAGATCATGTAAATCCCAATCCCTTGAACCCTATTTTGTTGATGTTTGTGATTGAAGGGAAGGGAGAGGGAAAAAGATAAGATCTTTGGGGTTAGTGGATGAATGATTTGAGTTTAGGCTTGAATCTTTGTGGTGCGTGTGAAGGATCGTGACTTGATAAATTAAGGATAGATTGATAGTGAGGATTAAGCTTGGAATGGTTGGGAGAAATTTGGAAATCAATTGGGATTTAGATCTGCAGTTTCTGCAGAAATCGCATGATGAGGATTCTGGAATTTGGTGACGTCGATCGATCGACGTCAGGGTATGACGTACGTCGATCAATCGACGTATAGCAATTGAGGGGCTGACGTATTCCAGATGTACGAAGATCGATCGATGTGGGTTGAGTGAGAGTTCGACGTCCCTCAGATGGACTTCGATCGATCGACGTCAGGGTATGACATACGTCGATCGATCGAAGTCAGGGTATGACGTCCAATTGTTTTGTGAAAAAGTAAGAGAAGAAAGACGGAATCTAGGGGACCCTTTATGTGACCTTAGGGACTTCATAGGACCTGATTGAGGCTAGTATAAGTCTTGGGAACCTGGCCTAAGATGGTGAATCAAATGTGGAGATTTTCGCAAGGTATTCGAGTCGAACTTTAACGTAAATGACCTAAGGGGTTAAGAATGAACGTATGAGGTCTTACAGAGTTCAATGGAGGAATGTGAGGGTTCTCACATTGGTCTTTGAGTTTTAGAATCGTTGTTTAGGTGTTGATGACCTAGCGTGAAGCATAAGCTCGAATGTGTAGGTGAGGTGAGTCTCGTGTGATTGATTGATATTGAATGTGACTTGAATTGTGTGAACGAAGAATGTGATTGAAGTGAGAAGTCTTGCATCATGGCACTTGCATCTGCATAATGTTTTGAAAAGACCTGTGCTTCGGCACAGGGCATAAAGTTTGCGAAATTGGCTGTAATGTTACACGGGATGGAAATGTAAGCCGTGGTGTATTACAGGGTATAAAGTTGGCTGTAATGTTACACGGGATGGAAATGTAAGCCGTGGTGCATTACAAGGTATAAAGTTGGCTGTAATGTTACACGGGATGGAAATGTAAGCCGTGGTGCATTACAGGGTATAAAGTCGGCTGTAACGTTACACGGGATGGAAATGTAAGCCGTGGTGCGTTACAGGGTATAAAGTTGACTGTAATGTGACACGGGATGGAAATATAAGACGTGAAGCATTACAGGGTATAAAGTTATGTGACCGGACATTGTGACATGCATTGCACTGTTTTGAAAAGAAATTGTCCATGCATTTGTGACTGTTTAGTGTAGTGCATATTTTGTCATGCATCACGTGGGTCAGTATGGTACGACTGCTAAGTGACTTGGATGTTAGTTAACTGTGTAAGGTTGTGTATTGCTGCTCTTATATTCTTGTACTGTTAAATCTATGCTCTGGAAAGTATACAAGACATGTGCCCCATTATCCCTTGAATTATATACTACTCATGTCTTGCCATGTGATGATCACGTATGTCTTATAAGTGGGTTACTTGCTAGCGTTTTCGCTAAGGGTACTGCCTTTGTCATTGCAGATGAGCCTAGCTATGATATGATTTTCATAGAGGACGATGGCGAGTGGGCTGAATGGGATGCTTAGAGACTTATTGGGAGATAGATGAGGCTGTTGCTAGTTATTCCAGTTTCTTTCATTCGTTCGAGGATTTAGTTGGTTACCATGATACTCTTTTGTAATTCCCTTATACTTTGAGGTTCAAATTTGATGGTTTAGATTTATGAGATATGTGTTTCCGCACTCCTTTCTCTGACGTCATTGATGATGTGTATTCGAGAGATGAGACGTCTTGTAGTCTTCGCAGTAAGCTACGACGGGTGCACCGGTTCGGATTCCGTTGTCCGGATCGGGGCGCTACACTAACCGACGGTGCCACAACCATAGCTGGCGAGAGACCGTATCGGTGGTAAGATTAGACTTATCCTGTTGTACCACTGCATCCACGTAATACAGGCTCTCATGCTCAGTACCACGTCCAATGATCTTCTGAGTATGAATGTCCTGTAACACGCAAAAAGACAGATACATAAGTACAACACAATCCAATTCTTTAGTAAGTTGACAGATGGAGAGTAATTTAGTCAAAAGAGACGGGACAAATAAACAGTTTTTCATAGTGACGTTGGGGGTTAACTTTATAGGGCCAGTGCCACAAACAGGTATTTTGTCCCACTTGCGGTTTCAACATGTATCTTAGTTGGAGAAGCAAGGTGGGTGAAATCTGTGGAGTCAAAAGACATTGTATCTGTAGCACCGCAATCAAATATCCAGTCAGTTTTGGGTAAGTGTGTGTTGGTGTGATGTGCACGTGAGGTAGTGGTCTGGTGGGGACTGGACTTGGTAATTTGTGAAGTGTGAGGGTCGCGATGAACATAAAGGGAAATTTCTGGGCTCAGATTGTAAGCGTTGGGAGTGTTAGGGGTCAAATTCACATAATCAGATTTTGAAGGGACCATATTAACACATGCAGAATAACTAGGGACCGATATGGTAATTTCTTCAGGGACTATCTGGAAACATTGTTTCTTTAAAGAGGAGTGGGGGTTAGGGTTAATTCCTAACCCCCAGTTACCTAACTGCCGCTTTCATTACTTCCTTCGTTCTTGGGAACATTATGGAGGTTCTGTTCTGGGGGCTGGCCACTCCTGCCACCTTCGTCTTCGAAGGTCCTAACCGCTGCTGCCTTCCCTCCAGTTCTGCTGGAAACACTCTTTTTTCCTTCCCACCAGTCGGGATACCCTAAGATCTGAAAACAACTCTCCTTTTTGTGTCCCTTTCTTCCACAGTGTTTGCATACAAGGTGACTTTTGTCCACCTTTGGTGCTGGACGCGATGAAGATTGACCTCCGGTATTGTGGTCTCTGCCATGTCCCTGTCCCTGTCCCTGCGATGGCTTAACAGCCAACCTCTGTCTGATGCCCGATGATGAGATAAACTCTGAGGGTCCATGCTTAATCAGTCCAGATCTGATTTTTGCACGTTTGATTTCTGAAAATGCAGCCTCTACGGTGGGTAAGGGTGTCCTTTTTAGTAGTTCTTTCTTCTATGCCTCATATTTATCGCTGATGGTCGTTAAGAATTGGTATAGCCAGAATTCTTGCATTTTCTGGTTATACGCGCTGATGTCTTCGGAACATCGCATTGGATTTAAATCTAAGGTGTCGATTGACACCCACAGTTCCTGGAGAGCGTACCAACATTCCTCCAGAGAGCCTTCCCCTTGTCTGATGTTATTTGTTTTTTGGTGCAAGTCAAAAAATTACAAGGAGTCTCCTCCTGATCCGTATGTTAATGCCAATCCGTCCCAAAGGGCTTTGGCAGTAGGATAGCGTGATACATTATTTATCATGCTGGGGTTAACATTTTGCAGGATCCAGGTAAAAACTGAATTATCATCCTGTTCCTATTTTTGGAAATGTGGATCTGTTGGTGGTGGTGGCGGAGGCACTCCCGTAAGGTGGGAGCTGCGTCCTCTGCCCAGAATAGCCCTGTAAATAACTCGAGACCAAAATGAAAAATTGCTGCCGGTGAGTTTGACAGCGATATTCAGATTCTCAGGTAGTGGGTTATGTGATGATGAAGTTGGTGTGAGGCTCTCCCTAAGGATATGTGTCACCTGGATGGCCAGATCCCCAGGGCTGGGTGTATTTGTGGTTTCAATTTTTGGATTTTCGGATGGTCCTGGGATTTCTGGCATGATGTTTGGGTTATTTGCAGGGAAAAGGTAATTTAACAATGTTGGTAGCAATGAAGACGTATCTCTTCGTCTGAGCAAAAACGGGTGAAACGGCAACCTGGATGGCTGAGCATTTGGTCAGCAACCGGTTGCCTGGTTGATATGGACAGGTATGTTTAAGTGTGGCCGGATATTGACCAAAAACTACACATCTTTAGGGATTGTGCCCTAATCTCTGATACCATGTTTAGTTGGGCAAGGCTCAAGGAAAAGTATTTTTCATTGATACTCATGTACAGTATACGGTCCCTATTTATGCTTTACAGAATTCCCTAACTATGGAAAATACAATCCTGTCTAATAATGATGATTGCTGTGATGATTTGCTGATTGATCGCTAATTTTTCTCCAGTAAATCTCCTGACTATGGTAAGTAAATAACCTCATAATTACAGTATGACCTTATCCTAATTTTGTACAATCTTAACATAAATAACCAAGTGCCCTAAAAATAAAAATCTACTATATGATATGGGAATCAGTACCAGGTTGAGGATGCCAGCTTTAACCCAAGGACATTGACCATAATCACATTTATTTTCCGGCCGCCAATCTAAAGTTGCACAGATAAAATTGTCATCGGTGGTGGCTATGGAGGTTGTACTTCCGACAGCCACCTTCACCTGCTCGGCTGCTGCATGCCAACAATTATAACATAACAAAACAGCACAAAACATTAAAATAACTCTGAAACCCATGATTTTATGATGATGATGATGATGATTTGTGCTGTTGGAATTTTATTCTTAGTGGACGTATGCCTACAAACATAGGACATGATTATATATGTATAAACAGAGGATTAATATGCCATGCATGTTTTGGATAAACTCAAATGCCTGGCGATTAACCGCAACTTATCTCTCGAAATCTTTGGAAGAAAGTTGCAGATCGATTCTGCTGCTTCTAATCTCCTTAATCCTATCTCAAAGTTGGAGATTAGATAATAAAGGTTCAGATATGAGGAAGCTATAAGTGAGTTAAATTATGATGCATTCAATCATGCGTCGACACGTGTACAAAAGCAGATTTTTTCAAGAAAAAAAAGTGTAACACCCCGTCTTTAAAAAAAGTGTTTTTACACATGTGACGACACGTGATTGGAGTCCTCATAATTTGACTCACTCCTAACTTTCTTCATATTTGAAGCTAGACAATAATAAACTTGGGAATTGCATTATTCCATTACTAGTCCATTGTGCACGCCTTTCATAAAATTTAAATTATCATAAATAGCCCACAAAATCTAGAGAGATGTGATAAACAATAATTTCTGGACATATCTAAATAATCAACTATAGTTTCTGATCGGCTAAAAGTAAGTGCGTCAAACATGTCGTGTTTGATGTTTCGTGTTTTTTGGGTTTCAGATATCAAAGTATCAGGCCCATACTTTACCCGTTTGTTTCGCGTGTATAGAAGTAGATACCCAAACCTGTAGCTGTCAGGTTTCGTGTCGTGTATCGGGTATACCCGCGAACGTGATAAGTACAAATATTTTAGGTCTTGTGCGGGTCATTTCATGTAATTTTTAGGTATTTTCAGGTTTCATGTATTTAAACGACTGGGAGTGTTTGACATTATTGCTATAACAGAGTACTCACCAGGTAACGGTAGCAAGTCAACATAATGATGAGTTATGACTTAAGGGGTAGCGACGAC
Source organism: Eustoma russellianum (assembly GCA_036186865.1). Taxonomy (NCBI): domain Eukaryota; kingdom Viridiplantae; phylum Streptophyta; class Magnoliopsida; order Gentianales; family Gentianaceae; genus Eustoma; species Eustoma russellianum. Next base: position 28,037,004 of record AP025053.1, on the reverse strand, counting down.
AGAGGTCACGGTAATTGCACCATTTGCATTTTGCAGAGGGGACGTGGGTAAGGAAATGGAAGAACTAAGAAGGAGGGGCACCAAGGGAAGGAAATATGGAATGGAATGGAATGAAACGAGAGAGATTAAGTTAGATTTTTACTATTTAGGTAGGAGTTTGTTTTTACCTTTTTAATTTATAATTAATATTTAAAATATATTTTTAAAGAATTGGGTATGACGGATATAAATGGGTAGCCTGCGGGTATACCCGAACACGACCCGCTCTTAGCGGGTAACTTTCAGGTCTTACCTGATTTTTACACGAAACTTGCCAAGACCATACCCATACCCACGAAGAGCGTGTCAGGTTCGGATCGTGTTTTTGTGTCGTGTATGAAATTGTCACCCCTACTTAAAAGTGACTTTTGTTTTATCTCCAGGAATTATTAAATACTAATTCAACTTCTACTCATATGCATATATTCAAGATAAGTCAAATGAGTCATAATGCGCTGGTCCGAGTATGTCAATATGATATGAACAATCATATTCTCTTTTTTTTTTTCCATTTTGTAGCTACTTTTTTTAGATTTATAATTTCGAAAATATAATATATTCTTTGTATGTTATATGTCTTAAAAGTATTGTTTTAGTTTACCGTACAAATTATATTATATCAAAAAATCGACTATAACAATAATTTTAGGAGATATCATCTTTTTTCTAAGAACAATTAAATAATCTATGTAACTCCCGATCATCATCGATCCATTCACCAGCTTCATTTGTAATCTTTCTACCTCGTTAACTTTTGATCTCCTTGAAGCTCTATTGTGAATAAACTTTTTCCGTCTCTATTTTTCATCCATAATTCTTTGCTCTTTTGTTTCTATCAAATCCAAAAACTGACTGTTAATAACAACAAGTACTTCCATCTGGACAGGTAACAGTCAATGTTGCTAGGTTTCACTATTGGCACAAGTTAGTCACCTGACCTGCTCATCTGTATTTTAGCTCAGCCCACAGAGCCAACCATTGAACAAGCTGGCTTCACCTATCTTAGCTCGGTTAGAATGTAGCGCAACATATAGACATTCATCAGATCGGCGTATCATGGCTGATTCAACTTAGCTCGGCAAGCGACGAGAGGCTACACCCTTCACCTCAGCTCAGCCGACCTTCACAGGTTAGTTCAGACCATGCTATTACCCCCGCCTTGCCTTTTGGTCGCGCTGCCTAGAGACGCAACTCAGCTCGACCATGCACACAGAGCAGACACCTGCCAACGAAGCGTTCCTAACCATGCACCGCTACATGTGGCGCCACATGGCCACCATACAGACGAGGACATCTAACAGGGCAGCCAGATGTCATCGCTCTATGCCTACATGCACTACTGGCCCCAATGCATAAAAAGAGAAAATCCTCCAGTGGAAAAAAGAGGGATACGGTTGAAGAATCGAATAGAGCAAAGGCTTCCTTGTTAACCACCAAAGCAGCCACCTCTCCAGCAGGGTAAAACCTAAACTGGTTACTCCATCCTCGACTTTTTATTCACCTCCACCATGTAAATGCCCGCAACTGACTTGAGCGTGAGAGGATTTTTTCTGGGACAGTAGCCTTGGAACCTCTAACTTTGTCTATTCTCACGCAAGTTTCTGGGAATTTCTCCTCTGCGTCTCCATGAGAGGTTAACAGTGTTATCACGTGGATCACCCCTGGTTCTTTTGGTGAAGATCTGACTTCGTCAAGTGGCGCTAGAAGGAAGGCCTTCAACCTCCATATCTATTCATTTGTGCAAACATCCCGCATCCCATCTATTCAAGATGGAGAAAAACGTCCAACGTGGGGGTAGGAAACCCTAAACCCCTCAAAGGCATGAAGATCCTCTCCGTCGTTCATCAGAGCAGGACTCCGATGGCTAAAGGGAACCTTGGAACATCGCATCCGGATTAAATTGTGAGGAATAAGCTAGGGCCATACGGTACTTGGCCCAAAACCCAAGCGTGCTTCGGGCTGTATTAAAAGAAATAAAGGGAAAAGCTCCAGCAGCCTCGTATAGAGAAGCAGCTTGTTACGGTTTCCGCCAGAGGCGCAAACACCTGGAGTATTTCCCAACACATCAAGAATATCTCGCCGAGGTGTGATGAGTATTTATGGCCCAGGCGCCAAGGCCGGTGACCATACCGTGAGCCGTCGCCAACCACAGAGTCACTGGATGCCCTGGCACACCACCTAGAGCTCGCACGGAAAGCGTCGGAGGGTTTTTGCTCTGAGACCTTTAACGTCATCTCTTCTTATGCAGGTTTTTGGGACTATTGCCTCTACGTTTCCACAAAGGGTTAACGACGTTATCACGTGGATCACCACTCATCTTTTGGTGAATATCCGACTTCTTCAGTTCCAAAGGAGATCTTGTTGATTTAGCCTTTCCTCAAGGTTTTTCTGCAAATCATCTATATGATCCGAAACTTGGTGGAAGACAAACTATCAGCTGAGCTGAAGAGGAGTGAAAGATGAAGGATAGTCGTGCTGAGCTAAAGACAAACTGCGGTGAACAGCATGGAACAAAGAACAAGCTAAAAGTGCTCAGCCAAGGTGACAAGGTGAAACACAAGACAACAGAACAAGCTAAGTAAAAGGTGTTGAGCCGAGGTGATGAGGTGAAGCGCATGACAACACTATAGCCGACTTGCCATACTTTGTAAATATTGTAACTTAGTTTTATTATACATAGCTGAGCTGAACAGGTAACCAACCGTTACTTTATACGTTAGAATTTACTGTAGATGAACAGTAACCACTGTAAGTGGTAAAATAGTTTCGTTAGACAGAAAAACACACATATAAATAAAGAACAACACTGTAAATCTTCCTTAACTTAAATAAATGTAAATTCTTTCGATACTCAACCATTTATTATCTAAAACGATGATATAATAAAAAAACGCTTACAAACAATTGAATGGACTTTGCAAATTAAATACTTCAGCTAGTCCAATTAGCACGTGATAACATATTACAGTGTTAGAACTTATCTAAATCCACTTCCGGACAGAGTTGAAGCGCAATTCAAGAAATACATTATCTATTTTTCTTCCTGAAGTTTTATTGCGTAGCACTTTATGATACGTAGCAACACCTTATATTGCAACATGTAAGTTCTAGATACGACTATTGAGTTAGGCTTGTCTTTTTTATTCTATTTGTTTGATCTGTGCTTGTCTTCTTTTATTCTATTTGTTTGATCTAGTCATCGTTGAGAAACATATATCACCACACAAAAAAGTCATGTAGCGACAGAAAAAATTCGTCGCAATTTCGTCGCTAATGGAATTTAGCGACGAACTTGCGACGAAATTTGTAGGTCGTTATACGGCTAATCGCAAAGTGATTTTCGTCGGTGCAGCGTCGTTATATTGCGACGAGAAAAGGCTCGTCGGCGGTTCGTCGCAAAATTGCGACGAAAATCTGTCAGGTCTGCGACCTGTTATTTCCGTCGTCGTTTCGTCGGTATATCTTTTGTCGTCGCTATTTTAAAATTTTTGATTTTTTTATAGGCCCGGTCTGCGACATTTTTGTTTCATCGCAGGTTCGTCGCTATTATTTAAATTAATATTAAATATTAAATTAATATTAAATATTAAAAATTAAAAATTAAATATTAAATATTTATAATTTATTAATAATATCAATAAATTATTAATTAAATAGTTTTTATTATTATTTAATTTTTATAATATATTTTATTTTGTATATAAAATCATTTTTACGAATATTATACAGAAATACGGTATTTGCGTATTGAAGTTCGTATAATTAACAACACAAATGAAATGGAATCCGTATAAATGTCAGATAAAATATAAAAGAACAAAGAATATGTCAATACAATAAATGAAATAGTCAGTACGAAAAATCAAAAAATAAAATACTATGCAGAGGAAGTTGGAGGGGGATCATGCGGAGAAGGATGACCATCATGAGGGCGAGGCTGAGGCTGCGAGGAGCTGGAAATGAAAGAGATGAGGATCTGCGATAGCTGCGAGATTTGCTGGTTCGTCTCCTGCTGCGCCTGCTTCGTCTCCTGCTGCGCCTGCTGAAGCGCCTGCTGAACCGACTGCTGCAGCGCCTGCTGGGTCTGAGTGAGCTGCGACCACAGTGCCTGTACACTCTCCTCATGATGCGCCTTGATGGTCTCCATCTCATGCTGCAGCGCCGCATGATCTGATTCCAGGCGCGAAATATCCTCTGGCGTCGTAGAAGGCGCAGAGGTGCTGGCCTCGGAGGAATCACCTGAATGCAGAACTTCGGAGAAGAATTGCGGCGCTGCTGATCCAACCCCGTACACCTCCCTCTTCTTCTTATTCTGAGGGCCGATGGTCCGAACCGCATCCCAATAAGCACGGTTCTTGTCGGCCTCTTCTCCCCTCTCTGCGAGTAATCTGTTGTACTCGTCCTGAAATGAGAATAAGAATTGTTAGGGTTTAGGGTTTAGAAATAAAAAAAATTAAGGAAAAAACAAATGATATCGTAGCCTACTTACACTGATATCGCGGGCCTTCGCCGTGAAACAGTCCTCCGTCCCGTCGGAGGCTTTCTTCCGATGCGTCTTGTAGAAGAGATCGTAGGAGGCTGGCCACTCTCCCGTCTCCGCGTGCTAAAAGAATGAAATAAAATATGTTAGTGAAATCCAAAATTTTAAAAATTTAGGCATGACCTATTCGTTTATCAGAGGTATCCCGGCCTCAAAGGCATCTCCCAAGTCAAATCAATGAATCTAAATAATCCACTTAAGTCAATGAATCTAAAAAATCCGCTTAAGTCAATGAATCTAAATAATCCAATGAAATCGATGAATCTAAATAATCCAATATTAAAATACTTACCATAGCACGCATTGTGGTGGCGTGGGAAACCGAACCACCTGAGTGTGTGGCAGGTGCTGGGGCCTGTAGATTGCCGCTGTGCCGGTTCGCTGCGTTCCGGGCGCTGCGGGCTTGGTTAGCAGGGTCCATCCACCCTTCTATCCACCCCGCCCAGGTGGCCTCGGATACGTAGGGAGGCCTCGCAGAAATGGGGTCACGCTCCCACTTGGTCTTGTGCGAGTTGACGAAGTCCCTGTAGCGTTTAGCGGCCCTCTGGCGCCAGGCCTGCTCCACGTCGTGGGCGATGTCGGCTGGCCAGCTGTACGCCTTCTGCAATTATTATACGGAGGAAAAATAAAAATGTGGTTAGAAAAGTAATGATCGATTACGCATCAAATAGTGAAATTCATCAAATTTGAATACCTGAAACTCATCCCAGTAGAACCTACGTGTCTGTGGGGTGACACGGGACCAGGCATATCCAGCAGGGTCCTGCCTCAGGTGGAAGGACCGAGTGATGCAACCGGAAATCTGGCCCGAGTCCGACGCAAACCTGAAGGAGGTGAAGTTGTTAGGAAAAAATAACTCGTGAAATATATTTGAAAACGTGTTAAAAAAATAAATCATTACTTACGTATGGGTATCATGTGACCAAGGGAGGGCATGACGCCCTGGTATGACACCCTCGTCCGATGGCGCATCAGACGCCGGATGATGTGCTGAACCGGTGGGCGTGGGTGGCGTCGTAGATCTAGTGGGTGCGGACCTATCGGCAGACCTTAAAAGGTCCGTGTCCGCAACCAGAGCAGCGGTCGACACCGAACCAAGCAGCTCATGCTGAGAGACGAACAGATCGAACTCTCCTGAGAGGGTCTGTCTGGCTGGTGGGTAGGTGGATTGAGTAGGTAAACCCTCACTAGCCATCAAATCTGCAAGGGTGAAAAATTTAAAAGGCACATTCAATAAGTTTAGGGTTGGTTGGCCAAACAAATAAGATGTCCAAAAAATGACAAGTGTTTACATACATTTAATGCATGATATTAATAATTTAGAAAATTTCGGCATGACCTATTCGTTTATCGGAGGTTTCCCGGCCTTAATGGTCTCTCCCAAGACAACCAAATCCAAACAACATGACATGATTAACCAAACTACATAATCAAACTTCATCATCAAATTATAATTCAAAGTATACATCACTTGAACTTGATACGTAAAGCATAAATATGCATCACCTCTAAACAAATTACACTTCAAAATATACATCACCTCTACATCTTTATGATACATAAAAGTATACATCACCTCTACATACCTTGGCCACATGATCATCAACCTGCACCACGCCAGCCCCACCCACAGCCACCCCCAACCACCACTGCCCCGCCATTCACCACCCCAACCGCCCCACCCCGTCCCAACCCGCACCATCCAGACGCACCCCGCCCCACCCAGCCCCACCCAGCACCAACCTGCACCACGCCAGCCCCACCCACAGCCACCCCCAACCACCACTGCCCCGCCATTAACCACCCCAACCGCCCCACCCCGCCCCAACCTGCCACCATCCAGCCGCACCCCCCCCACCCAGCCCCACCCAGCACAAACCTGCACCACGCCAGACCCACCCACAGCCACCCCCAACCACCATTGCCCCGCTATTCACCACCCCAACCGCCCCACCCCACCCCCAACCCGCACCATCCAGCCGCACCCCACCCCACAGCCACCCCCACCCACAGCCTTCCTCATAGTCCCCAACCCACCACCAACACCCACAACACAAACCCAAAACAAAGAATTGAATCTATAACTAATTAAAAGCATTAAAAACGAAATAGGAAGAAAAACTAACAGGGGAAGGAGGTCACCGGAGAATTGCGGAACCTGGAGGAGCGGCGGTGGAGAGATTTCGCGTAAGGTAGCCGTAGAAGTCATCCTCGTCCGGGCTATTGTCATACTGCTTGACACACACTCCGCTATTCTCTGACGATTTTCGGCTGGCATATGAGACTGTGTGGAATCTATAACCGTTCACAAAACACATGTCGTAGCGCGTGACTCTGTTCAATGGACCCTCGGCTACTGGTGTCAGAATGTAACCGTACTCTTCGTCAGCCAGATGACCTATGCTTGCCTGTAAAACGACAAGTAAGTATACAGCAGCGGGGCAATAAATGCGTATCACACGACGTACACGTAACTAGCAAATATGTAAACTTACATGCCACCTAAACCAATCAGCAAACTTGGCATCTAACTCATTGTTTATTGCATCGCTCGATATACCCGGTGAACGTTCTTGCAATAAATCAACGAACACGCTAAAGCAAATTACGAATGAGTACCCTGTATACCTTTGTAATATTATGGATAGAGTAGCGCAAGGTATTTGCAAATTAAAATTGGATATCGTTTATACCTCTGGAAATGGTCAACTTGACGGCAGTTGCGTAGAACATAAGAATGAGCAATCTTCAGATCGCTGTCTCCCAATATCACTTCCTTTCCCTGTCCGTGAAATCTGATCGGATGTTTGAATATCTGGAGGACACTGCATCTGGAAATGCCGTCGTCATTCCGGAGAACATATCTGCACCTCGACGGGACATCTGGCTCGAAGTAATGAGACACGAAGGTCGAGGCTTCCTCCGTCAGGTAGGCATTGCACATCGAGGCCTCGACTTTCGCCTTGTTCCTGATGTTCAACTTCAAATGCCTGAGATATCTATTCATATAGTGAATACTCCAACGTCACATGATGAAACAAATTGGTAAGCATGCTCGTGCTTAGACACATAAAAACGTCACGTAATAAATAAGATTACCTCTCGAACGGATACATCCACCTGTACTGAACAGGACCACCAACGCGTGCCTCGTATGGTAGATGAACTGGCAGGTGTTCCATTGAATGAAAGAAGGCCAGAGGGAATACAGTTTCCAGCTTGCATATGATCACTGTGATTTCGACCTCCAGCCTTGACATATCATCCGCCCTGAGTCTCGTGGATGTAAGACATCTGAAGAACAGACTCATCTCGGTAAGTGATTCACATACGCTGGTTGGAAGCAGCTCGTGGAATACAATGGGCATCAACCGTTGCATGAACATGTAACAGTCGTGGCTCTTCATCCCGTGCAAACCGCAATTATTCACGTCGATGTTCTTCGAAAGGTTCGATACATGGCCGTCAGGAAATCTAGCCGTCCCCAGCCACGCTAACAACGCACTGACCTGCTCTGCAGTCAGTGTGTACGAGGACTTCGGCATGTAGGATGTGCCAACGGGATGCAGCTCCGGTCGCATTTTGAGGTTGCGCATATCAAGTCGTGCCTTCAAATTGTCTTTCATTTTTCCCGGCACATTCAGCACTGTATTGAAGATGTTGTCAAACACGTTCTTCTCAATGTGCATGACATGCAGGTTGTGTCGGATCATATTGCTCTTCCAGTACGGAAGCTCCCAGAATATGCTTCTCTTCTTCCACCCGATACAGTCATGGTCCAGGTCTGCATTGTGGCTGCTGTCCAGATCATCAGCAACCCCCACGAATCCACAACTGTCTATCTCCTCCAACACCTCCGCACCCGTGAGAAGCTCGGGCTTCGTGTCCTTCTCGACGATGCCAGGCATGAACGCCGTCACATTCTTTCTGTACAAATGATGTCTGGTCAGGAAGTTCCTATGGCTGTCGAACCAGAAAATCTTACGTCCATGTTTCAAGGACATCGTCTTCGCTTGCTTCATGCAGTAAGGGCAAGCGTATTTCCCCGCTGTACTCCAACCCGACAACATAGAATAAGCCGGGAAGTCACTGATCGTCCACATCAGCGCAGCGCGTAGTTGGAAGTTTTGTTTGGTCGATACATCGAACGTCTCCATGCCAAACTCCCACAACCACTTCAGCTCCTGTATCAATGGCTGCAGGTATAGGTCGATTTTCTGTTTCGGATTCCTAGGCCCCGGTGCGATCACAGTCAAAAACATGTACGGCTTCTTCATGCACATCCAAGGTGGTAGATTGTACGGCGTCACGATGACAGGCCACGACGAATACTGTTCTCCCGACTGTCCGAACGGGTTGAACCCGTCAGTGCATAATCCCAACCTAACGTTCCTTGTCTCTGACGAAAAACCTGGATATGTCGCATCGAACGTCCTCCAAGCTTCACCGTCGGATGGATGGCACATCTCACCGTCTTTCGTGTAGTGCTCCGCATGCCACCTCATCTGGCTAGCTGTGGCACCGGATGCGTAGAGCCTCTGCAGTCTAGGGGCGAGAGGTAAATAGTAGAATTGCTTTCTTAACACGTTCTGGTTTCTTTTGTTCGTTCTCCACCTGCGTGTCCCACAAACCCTACACTTGTCTTCATCCTCGTTGATGCCCCAGTATATGATGCACCCCTCCGAACAACAATCGATCTTCTGAACCGACAGTCCCAACGCCTGCAGCTGTTTCTTCGTCGAATAAAAACTGTCGACCATCGTGTTCCCTTCGGGAAGAGATTCCCTCATCAGCTGACACATCCCATCGTACAATCTCTCCGTCATGCGGTGCTCCGTCTTCATGCTCGTCATCCGACCGATCATGGACATCTGTGTGTGACTACCGCAACCGGGATACGAAGGCATGTTGGCGGCGTTCAGCATCTCAAAAAACTGTCTCGCTTGAGGGTTCGGATCTTCCTCCACGAATATACGTGGCTGTTCATCCGGATCATGTGTACGTTCGTACCCGACATGCATCTGTAAGTACTGCTCTCCCGTAAATGCGCCGGCGGCTGCGTCTTGCACCATCTGCACGTATGGGTTCTGAGATCCCTCGCCTATTTCTTCGACATCAACCTGACCGGGTCCCCCTTCGACGTGAACAGTTGCAGATGTAGACGCCCCCGCATATTCGTCGTGGCAGTACCATGTATGGTAATTGTGCACGAAACCTTATTTCATAAGTGAACCCTCACGTCACCTGGATCCATATATTTATGGTTCTTGCATTTCTTACACAAACATCTAATATGCGTTCCACTTTCATTACTCGTCGTAAAATCCACAAATTCTTCGAGACCTTCAACAAATCTAAGATTCCACTCCCTGTTGTTTACTCTCTCGTACATCCACTTTCTATCGCTCCTCTACGGATCTATTTTCTCGATATACCTTCAAAATAACAGCAGCTATCTTTTCTCGGTGTTGAAAACCTCAAAATCCCACACAATAAGATATCTTTCTTCTACATTTTCGTTGAAAAGTGATGATTTATGTGTTTGAAATGGGAGAAGAATGGGAGAAGAGTGGAAGAAGAAAGATGGTTTTATGGTTCTCTGCCTGCAGCTTTGCCGACGACTTAGCGACGTCATAGCGACGAACAAAGAAACACAAATACCGACGCTCAAAAAGAAACAAACACAAATACCGACGACTTAGCGACGAAACACGTCGTATGGTGTGCGTGTATTAATATCTGCATTCATTGCTTACCGACGCTTTACCGACGAAATAGCGACGCACAACGTATCTTCACACCATACGATGCGTTTCGTCGCTATAGGCGTCGCTAAGTCGTCGCGATGCAGTCCCAACGGCAGTGTCCGCACAGTGCCTGATGGTTACAACATACGATGCGTTTACGTCGCTAAGTCGTCGCTATGTCGTCGCTGAATTCCACTATATAAACAGCAAACTGCCGTGACTCTTATAATATAAAAAACAAAATCTCCTTTCTAATCATATAAAAAGAGACAAATATGGTTCATACGAAGGCACAGGCACGCCGTGGTAGTGGTCATATGAACCCAAGACGGGCTATTCAACCACCCGCACCTGCTCCGGTTTCTCCACAACCACAACCACCCCCACCAGCTGACTCCTCCGAACCTTCTGTGGATGGGCCAAGGCGGCAAGAGGATCGCCAAATTGGCGATCCTCGTGTAGAAATAAAGGAGCTGTGGAAAACAGTGGAGGAGATGAGGGAGGTGCTTAAGCAACAGGATGAGCGTCTCGAGTACCTGGACAGAAGGCAGATGTGGATCAAATCCAAAGCTGCGCAGCTGAGACGCCTCCTGAAGGCGTGCGCGGAGAGTGTTGCTACTCTCTGTTCGGATGACGAACAGTGAACGGCTCCTCTCCACTCTTCTTTTAGATTTTTTTTTCAGTTTTTTCCTTATATATTTTGTAATTTTTAATTCTCTATTAATGAAGTTTTTTTCCCAATCATCGCTTTCGTTTTCTTAATTTAAACACGTGTTTAATCCCTTACGAATCTCGACGACGCTAAAATACAGACGACGCTAAAATACAAACGAAATGTAAATCGAAAAAATTTGGGACGACTAATTCACCGACTAAACAGCGACTATATACCGACGAAACTTAATACAACGACGAGAACCTAATAACCGACGAATTTATTAACGGTGTGAATTTAACAACGCAATACCAATGAAATAGCGACGCACGATGTATACATACGATGTGTTTCGTCGCTATAGGCGTCGCTATGCAGTCCCAACGGCAGTGTCCGCACAGTGCCCGATGGTTACAACGTACGATGAATTTACGTCGCTAAGTCGTCGCTAATTCGTCGCTTTTTCAAACGAAGTGTCACGCCCGCACATCTTCCGGTGTTGAGTAACGGGAAAAAAATTCGTCGCGGATTCGTCGCTATGTCGTCGCTATTTTTACCTATATATAACCCTGCAGCCTTACATTTCACATAAACAAAGTTATAAAACTTTCTAAATAAAATACAAAGTATGCCCCGTCGTTATATAAGAACCCCAAGGCGTGGAGGGGAAACAGTGCACCTCCACAACGGACTCCTCCTCAACCACAACGGCCTCTTCCTCAGCCACAACCCTATGAAATGTCGGAAACGCAGATCAACTACAGTACGCTTATAGCAAACATGCAGCAGCAGTCGAGGCAACTGCTTATCGTGAACAGAAGGCTGCGCAAGTTGAAAGTCAGATATTACAATCTGAAGCGCCTCTTCAAAGAGTTCGCGGAGAATGTGGCGGCCACTCTTTCTTCCGATGACGAAGAGTGAACGGCACCTCTCCGCTTCTCTTTTAGATTTCTTTTTTTAATTTTTCGTCTTTATAATGTAAATTTTTTTTTCTAAATGAATAAATTTTTTTCCCAATCATCGCTTTCTTTTTTCTTAATTCATACACGTGTTTAATCCTCGACGAATCTGTGACGACACAGCGACGAATTATAATACGAACGAAAAGTAAAACGAAACATTTGCGACACGCGGGTTTCATCGACAAAAAACCGACGATATACAACGCCGAGAACCTACTAACCGACGAATTTATTTTTATCCGTGTTTATGTTTCTGGAATTTTTGCGACACATTAGCGACGATATAACGACGAAATGCTACAAACTAAATAGCGACAAACAAAAGACACAGAGTAGCGACGAACCACCGACAAAACACCGACGAAATTGTAACGAAAGGATTAACCTGACTATTTTTTGTTAGCGACAATGTATTTCATCGTAGTTTCGTCGCAATTAATGGCGAAACTGCGTTTATCGCTATTTCATTGCAAATTACCGACGAAACATGGTACGTCAGTGAGTTTTTCGTCGGTAAACAAAATTCTTTTTGTGGTGACAAATCGATCTAAATACAAAATTAGACAAACACAAACTTTTGGATGCTTGAACATGCGCCAATGTAATACGTACAGAGGTGTAAAGTGAACTGAACAGTCGCAAGCTGTTCGAATTTGATTCGAATTTGGTTCGAGCTCGTTTGTTAATTTTACTTAAACGAGCCGAATTCGAACACCTATGTGGGTTCATTTAGTTAAACGAGCCAAATTGTCTGTGACCTATTCGGCTCATTTAAACAGTTATAGTGTTATCTATCCGAACTCGAACTAATTTTAAAACTCACATAGCTAAACGAAGCGAGTCAAACAATTCGTTTAGCTAAACTAATCTAAATTTGAAAACCAAGTATTCGGCTCGGCTCGATTCGTTAACACTAGTACCAAAGTTTTACTCCATGTGATATGTTGATCATAAAACAAAGCTACTTGATCATAAAACAAAGTTACTTGTAAAGAATGCTTGATAGATGAGCTTACGATATACACTTTGTTTGTCACCATGTAAACCAGAAACAACTTTACAACATATCAATTATATTAAACTTATGTCACTGTGCAAAATTATTAGAAGTAAAAGATTTTCTTAGGTTCTTGAACTAATGTTGCCTAGCATTATAGCAATAATAGTAAAATTATGTCACTTATAGTTGATTTCTAACTTAAGTCGAAATAAATCTGTGATCACTTTGAGTTTAAGGTTTATAACAATAGCACACTAAATTTATGTTTGAAGCTCCAGTTTGAAAGTTTCAAAATTTTGTCTTAACATAATTAACTTACTGTTAAAAACAACCTAATTTTGAGGACGGACTTTGGAACAGCTGGCGAGGTTGGTGTTTTATAACCTTAAGCTCATATGTTCGAGCTGCAGAAACATCTTGCACAAAGTATAAGGTAAGGTTGCATACATCAGATCACATAACGATCCGCCCCCTCTTCGGATTCTGTGCAAATGCAGAAGTTTAATATCCCGGGAATGTCTTTTTTTTAAATGAACCTGGTTTTACATTTCTAGTTCAAAATTTGCCACATATCTCGAATTGAGAATCATAAATAAAAGATAACAATTCCGGCCACAAAAATAATACTAATAGTATAGAAGTAAGCAAGTGTACCAGCAAAAAATTCAGAGCCAGGATGACTAACATATCTCGTTAAAACTTGACAATAATATACATACGAAAATTAAATGCTGGTAGAGATAATTATTTAAACTTTGAAAAGGATTTCTCGGGGGGGGGGGGGGGGGGGGGGAGGGGGGATTATCAGAACCCGTGATGAAATGACAACTTTGCCCCGTGCATAGAACCACCGATCAATGTGTCACATGTTCAACTAACACCATCAAGCTAGAGATAATGCAATAGGGTTTCTTCTTGAAATGTGAAAATCAGCTCAATTATATAAATTCTTACAAGAATCAAAGTCAAGAAACGTTTCCAGAGCTTCATAATAATGCAGCTGACAATTTCCATGCTTGTTTCTGCATCTTCTTTCTGATTTATTTCGACTCAGACCCAAAAACAAACGTGGAAATAGTTACTGATCAAACTCGATTTCTTGAAGAAAGGTTCACAAGGACATCAAGAAAACGAAGAAAAAGAATTAATGAAGAAAAAAAAAGAATTCAAGGAAGATGTAATAGTGCATGTGGAAGGGGGAAAAAAGGAAGAAAAAAAAAGTAAACAGGGAATTTAGTTATGGAGTGGGTTTGGACCAGAAGGGACTAATCTTTTCTCCACGCCATATCTAGGATCAATCTCATGATCTGATGATGACGACATAAAAGGCTGCGTCTGCATGATAGAAGAAGAAGGCGCGCAGTAGCGAATCTTTTCCAACCGATGAAAACACGTAGCCTCAAATGTCGCCTTACGGTCATAATCCCGGCCAATTTTCTGTTTGCGCCGCTGATGAGGTTCGCCGCTCGTGGTGGCTTCCGGGAACCTTGAGAATGAAGCGATGATCAACAACAGAAGTATAAGAGAAGATTGAGGGATCTTCATGATGATGACCAGTAAATTTTCTTGGGTTTTTGTTTAAGTAGAGAGAAAATAAAAGAAGTGGAGAGATGGTTTTGTATAAAAACCTTGATGATGAAATTTTTAGTTCAACAATTTATGCAAAGGGCAAGAAATGAATGAAAAGATGAATGGGTTTCTTCTTTGAGGAATGCCGTGTGGTGGTGACCACCGTAAATTAAAAACATACAGCAATCACTATCTGCTCATAAATATTGTCACGAATATATCGCACTTGAGTCTCTTACATGTCGGGTGTAGAGGTGTATGTATATATATAGAATTACAGATATGTATGTGTCTATTGATTGTATCATATTGATTTGTTTATATGTGCGTGAAAGTATGTATGTGTGGTGGACCTAAAAGAATAGGTGAGCACATTTAGCTTACAAATTAGATACACATGCACCACATTTTCTTGCTCTATCATCCCTTCAAAATTAAACAGTTTAGGCCAATTATTGTGGTTTATATATATGACCATAAGTTTATTATTCACGTCTTATACCAAATAAAACATAGAGTTCTACTATACTTCTTGACTAGATTAATATAAGACGACTTGATTACAAAATACTAAAAATATTTGAACAACATCCATCACTCTGTATATCGTTTTAAGCAGTTGATATATTCTTTTACTGTAAAATTATAATGTAAATATGATGATGTGAAAGATGTATATCAATTATATATGAAAAAAGGGTATGTATCGTTTACACACTCTCTACTTCTTTATAAGTCTACTTTATTTACTATTCTATGTTCATATGAAAATTAATTATATCATATGCAGTTCCAAAATAAATTAATACGCTCTTCCATATAATCCTTAAGTTTGATAATATTAAGTCGAAGACCTTCGGAGCCATATATATGATATCAATTGCGAAAGTTGAGTGTACAGATGGGTTGCTGAAGTATCAAACTACAAAATTTTATTAAAACACACATATTTAAAAGTGCACTGTACGTACACTTATTTATGTAGTATTTAATAAAATTAAGTATTTTTATATTAATTAGACCCTTCCTTGAACACTCACTCTTGGCAACATATCTAATCGGCTTGAGGGAACATAATAAATCGGGTAAGACAAGGTTTTTTGGGCTTGATGATGTGAGTATATGTCAGCTATCTCTGTTGGATCATACTATCCCCGCCCCCACCCACCACCACTTATCCTCCTTGAACGATGCCCAATATCAACTAGTTCATCATTTGCATGATTAAAAGGTAGACATCCAGATTGCAGAGTGTGACAATTTTCATAATGTTATGGAAACAAAAAATATTTTTTTTTCATTCATCTTTGTACAATACTGGTCCTAATATAATACATGGAGTTTGGTAAATACAGAAATGATTATAATATGATTACAATGATTGTGTCCTAATTGATTGTTGATTTTACTCTTTGATTGATTGATGATTTCTTTACTTGTTTTGCAGAGAATCTTTTAACATTTTTCCTCAAGTTGAGGACTGGGATTTCCATTACATAACTTGCTTAATAATTCGTCGAGGACTCTGCCCCTCACAATTTTAGTAAGAATATATGGAAATTGATTGTTAGACTTCATAAATGGTAGTTCAATCGTGACATCCTCAATCATTTCTTTAATAAAGTGTCGATCTACTTTTACATACTTGGTTCTATCATGTTGTACAAGATTTTTTGGAAATACTTATCGCTGCTTTATTGTCGCACCTTAGCTGACTTGAAAGGCTCGGTGGGAAACCAATCTCATTCAGCACCTTTTTCAACCATAAGATTTATGTTACACTTTTGGCGATTCTCCTGAATTTCGCCTCTGCACTAGAAGGTGCTACTACTTTCTGCTTTTTACTCCTCTAAGTTACTAGATTTCTTTTACAAGTGTAAATTATCCTGATGTGGACTTTTGATCATTTGGGTTGTCGACCCAGTCTGCACCCATATATGACTCGATATCAAGATATCTATTCTTTCTGAACATAGGTCTATCTTTCACTGTATCTTTAAGGTGTCGCACTATCCTCATGACTACGTCCATATGATCCATCTCTGGTTGATGCATAAACTGCTTGCCACTGCGACTACATATGCTATCTCTGGCCTCGTATGTGCAAAGTAGATTAGTTTATTCATCAGTCCGATACCTTCCTTTCTATGCTAGAACTACACTTTTTTCAATTCTGAATCCATGATTGACCTGTATTGGTGCATCCAAGGGTTTGCAGTCAACCGTTCCTGTTCCTGTTTCTGTAAGTAAGTTCATAATATATTTTTGTTGGCCTATAAATATCCCTTTCTTGGACCATAGGACTTTGATTCTGGGCAAATACTTTAGCCCACCTAGATCTTTCATCTCAAACTCTAAGAACAAATTCTTTTTTAGATTCATAATTTCTTTTATATCACTTCTAGTTATGATCATATCATCCACATAAATTATCAAGCATGTAACCAAGTCACCGCTCCTTTTTATAAACAGAGTATGATATGAGTTACTCTCTTTATATCCATATCGCTTCATTCCATGGTAAATCTCTCAAACCATGCTCGAGGTAACTGCTTAAGCCCATATAGTGCCTTTTTGAGTGGACATACCTCTCCTTTCTGAAACCCATCAGAGAAGCCTGAGGAAGCCTCCATGTATACTTGTTCTTCCAAGTCTCCATGAAGAAGGCCTTTGTAATGTCAAACGGATGTAGCGGCCAGTCCTTGTTTGTTGCTATCGAGAACGACACCCGAATCGAGTCTTCTTTGCCACTGCAGAGAATGTCCAATAATAATCACCTTTGTTAGTCTATTTATACCCTTTTGCTACGAGCGCATAAATGCATTTTCATAGTGCCAGGAACTGAAATATTATACAAAATATTAGAGGTTTTATGATCAAGAAAATCATAGAAAAATTCATAGAAAATCTCAGAAAAGTCATAGAGAATCTCAGAATTACAGAACCGTTCCTAAAGCATCTTCAATTCATAAAGTTCATAGAAATTTGATCTCAGCATACTCTCATATCTAGTCTATCTCATAATAATCAAATATTATTTCTTCATTATGAGATACACTAGATATGAGATTATGATGAGATCAGATTTTTTTATGAACTTTATGAACTGAAGATGCTTTAGGAACGGTTCTGAGATTATGAGATTTTCTATTACTTTTTTATGATTTTTCCGATCCTAAAACCTCCAATTTCTTGATAGTATTTGAGTTCCTAGCACTATGGAAATGCATTTTTGTGTTAAATGCATTTTATATCACTCTGTAGATCCATCAGTATTATGTTTGAAGGTGAAAACCAACATGCACCCAACTGGTTTTTTCCTTCTGGGTGTTTATGCTAGTACCATGTACATTTTTTCAAGTGCTTCTATCTCCGCGTTCATAGCTAGCCTCTATTCTTATTTATTCCTGGACTCTTTTACAGTTTTTGGAAGCTCCTGGTTATATAGACTTTTAGTAAACACATTCACTGTATATAACACTCTCCTTAACTAGGTTTCCCACAGGATATCTATCGGGTCAAGAAATATGATCTAGTGAATATTGTTATAGTGGTACGCTTCGGTTACTCCTACGAGATAAAAGATAGGCACTTTCTATGGGTACTTCTAGACTAGTAGCATCAGCATCATCATCAACATCATCATTATGAAGTGGGATATCTGAACCAAGTGTTGTTTCACTTACCTCATAATAACATCATTTGAAGGTACATCCAAGTGAGGTATAGAGACATTGGTCTCTAAAGTGATAGGTGGCAGAACAAAGACGATGTATGGAAAAACCAGGTTATCTATCAACCAAGTGAGTCACCAGTAACCTCTCCATGAGCACGAGGTTGGGAAGGGTAGTAGAATTCTATTTCGAGAAAGTCGTAATCCATAGTAATATAGATGCGACGATTAATTGAGTATCAACATCGATACTTTTTCTGATGAAGTGTATACCTCATAACGACACATTTAATTGCACACTGATCAAGTTTAGACCTATTGTGTTCCGGAATATGAACACGGGCAGCGCATTCAAAAATTCGTGGTGAAAGGATTAATATAAGAGGTATATCTATTTGGGTTTCCAGGATTTGAAGGTGGGTTCGGTGGTGAAGAATCTTTATGGTAGTCGATTTATAAGATAAGCGGATGTGGCAACAACTTCTGGCCAAAATTATTTAGGAACACGGGAGTCAAGCATGACTGCTCTGGTCATTTCAAGAAGGATGCAGTTGTTTTGTTCACTATTCTATTTTTGTTGGAGTGTATTTGGGCAAGAGGTTTATTGTATAAGACCATTTTTGTGGAAGAAGGATCTCATTTCATGGTTGACGTATTCACCACTATTATGAAATCGGAGACCTTAGATCTTTTTGTTGAATTAGGTCTGTACCAATCGAAAAAAATTCAATGAATTTGGCATGCACTTCATTTTTGTGTTTAAGAAAATACACCCAAGTCATGCAAGAGAAATCATCAATAAATAACACAAAATACTGAAAACCATTACTCGTAGGGAAGGGAGAATGTCTCCACATATATGAGTGTATCAAAGAGATATAGATTGAACTCGGGTATCATTTGAACTGAAAGTAGTTCGATGTCTTTTTGCTAGACAATGCGTTTCATAGGATAGTTGAATATTCTTATTTCTAAATAAAGAAGGAAAGATATGACAGAGATAACCTATTGATGAGTGTCTTAAATGTCGATGCCACAACCATATTTGCCAATAAGATGTTCTATTAGAGAGAAATGCAATACGTCGTTGTGCCACTTCATCTACATAATTGAGACCTCTGCGCTCAGTGCCACGCCCAATGATATCTTTTCTAAAGATGTCTTGCAAAAGGCAAAAGAGAGGGTACGTCGGTACTATGTAGTTTAACTAATGTGTGATAGGGCTTATAGATAAATGTTTGCATGACAATGAGAGAACTTAAAGTCAGTTGTTCAATTTTAATTTGGGAGAAATCGTAATGGACCCACTCTTTTATTTGTAGCCAAACCCCTATCTGCAGTCTTAATATGGGCTTTGAAAGGTCGCATAGGATCAATGATAGCGAATGAGTTGTGGGTCATTGTATCAGTCACCCCATAATCGAGGATCCACTATTGAATTTTATTTGGGTTAGGTTGGTTAGGCTTATAACCCAATCTGCTAGACTTGAGGGCCTTTAGGGTTGCATAACCCAGCCTCGTTTTCTTTGTCCCTCATTCTCTCCGTCTTTACCCTTGTTTGTGGATTTGTTGCCTCCTTAGCGGAGGGCGACAAACCCACGACCTTTATGTTCTCCACCCCTATCTCCATGCTCTTCTCTACCGTTGCTGTCCTACATGTCCTCCAGGATGCCAGCAGCATGGACCTTTACTCTCCCTTTCTTTGGATTCTCTGTCTACCAGTCTGGGTACCCTATAATTTTGAAACATTGCTCTTGAGTGTGTTTGTGCATCTTGTAATTGGTGTAATAAAGTCTTGATTTGTCCTCCCCTGAGGAATTATTCCCGTGCTTTCAAGTGGACTTTAAGTGGCAGTGGTCTTGTCCTTGTTCTCCGGGTTTCATTCGTGATGTCAGTCCTAGTCCAATTTTTCCCTATGATGAGATTGTCTAGTGGGCTGGGCTGGATGCCTCAGAATCTGGAGCTTGGCGGCCTCATTCCTCACTAGTCTAGGTCAAACGAAGAAGCTCTCCCAAGCATAATAACTCAGCCGAGCAGCAACTCGGCAACTTAACATCTCAGGTCGGAACGACCAGTTCTCACCCTGGAACTATAGTTTCTTTAACTCCCAACGATCAGGAAGATCTAGGACGTGGCAACCGACCTGATACACCTGAACACTCACCTCTGACTGAAATAGAGGAAAGCCCTTTGGAGGACACCACTGAATATGTCATACCCCGTAACTTTTAAGTACGAATTTCAATAGTTAGAAGTCAACTTTAAATATAATTTCATTAAATGCATAGGTTTACGAGGCTGAGTTAGATAAAATATAGGTGAGAAAATAAGCAAAATGGTGAAATTAAGAAATTAGACTAAATTACCCAAAGTACATCTCCCCACTTAAATGATGGGGGAGTTACACAAAGGGGTATAACTCCCCATTAGCCTAGCCATCGGTTATAGCACAAAAAGGAGAGGGGAAACCGCCAGGGAGAAAAGAGAATGAGGAAGAGGAAAGAAGAAGAAGAGAAGAAGAAGAAAAGGAAGGAAGAGCGTCCAATCTAGGTTCAATCCTTACCGAAATTCTACAATACACTCATAAGCCTATCTAGATTCCAAGGCAAGTAATCTTTATATACGCTTTACGCAAATTTTGATATCATAGGCCCTATGTTCTTATAAAGAGAAAATTAGGATCACACATTAGTAGCTTTGGTTTGTTTGTGTTAAATGTCTTACTATATGCAATTGTTGTTGTTGATGGTGTAAAGTCATGTTCTTTGGGCCAATTTCTGAAAATGATTATGTTGTGATCTTTGTCGTTAAATATGTCCATAAGAGTGTTATACGTAATGTGTTCATTGTCTTGGTATAAATTCTTAAGTTTGGTAACTACACCTTAGATGTTTGAGAGTTTTTGCAGGGAGTTGAAGGATGAATGTTGGCATTGTGTAGACTTGTTGTGTTGGAATGTTTGAGGATATCTATGGAAGGTTGTGGGTGATAGAAGGTTTAGAGTGGATACTATTTTGCATGTTTGAGAATTTGGATGTTAAGCATGATGAATCCAGGTGTTAAGATGGATCTTGAAGTGTTAGACATGAGAGGGGTGAAGGAGGAAGGTGATGGGAAGAAGTTACTGCAGAAAAATGCAGTTCTGGAACCGTCAGAACACTTCGAACACCTACTTTAGGCGCTTCAAGTCATATTAAGCGCCTAAAGTAGGCGTTCAATGTGTCCCATGGCATCTCCGTACACTTTGAACACTCCATTAGGCGCTTCATGTCAATATAAGGCGCTTCATGTAGGCGTTTGATGTATACAGCATATTCCCGAACACTTCGAACGCCTAGTATAGGCGCCTCATGTCATCTTTAGGCGCCTCAAGTGGCGTTCCAAGTATACTGGAAGTCTTTTTGACACATTAGGCGCCCTATGTATGTGTAATAACTCTATACTCTTCCTTTGAACATAAAATGCAAGGATATTTGAGGTGTAATTGAGGAATAGATGTTAAGTTTGACTAAGTAAGAATAAGATTGAATCCCAAGTGAGTTGGTGAGGCGAACAGACTTAGAAAGATACGAACATGGATTGTTTGAGGTGCAAGACCATATACTTGATATGTAAGATGTGTGTGTGGGTGTTACATGTTTGATATGAAGTTGCATGAGAG
This sequence comes from Eustoma russellianum, assembly GCA_036186865.1. Taxonomy (NCBI): domain Eukaryota; kingdom Viridiplantae; phylum Streptophyta; class Magnoliopsida; order Gentianales; family Gentianaceae; genus Eustoma; species Eustoma russellianum. Next base: position 28,015,158 of record AP025053.1, on the reverse strand, counting down.
CACTTTGCATTTGACTTGAGAATTGTTTTGTGAAAGAACATGTGTTTACTAGAAAAGATTAAAGTTTTCGAAAAGCGAACTATGGCTGCTGGTATCGCAGGGTATAAAATTCACGTCTGCGAAAGCATGGTATAAAAGTGTGACCTGTGAATCAACAGCAGGGTAAAAAGTATTTTATGGGGTCTTGGACCTATCAGCACGGATATATGATATATATTATAGGGCTATGGACCTTTCAGCACGGGGTATAAAGTTATATGTTATGGGGCCGTGGACCTTTCAGCACGCGGTATAAAGTTATGTTTGCTGTGGACTGATCACCCACAGGGTATAAAGTTCTGCTACGCGAAGAAGAAGATAAGAAGAGTTATGAAACTTTTTGTGAAATGACACGCACGACATGTTTACGAAAGAAGACATATGCATGGGTGTTGTGTGTGGTTTTAAAGAATTACATGCATCATGATACATGAAGAATAAGATTTGACATGCAAGAAATGTGACTAGCTTACATTCTGTTTATGTGGTATGTTATTTTAGTTACATGTTGTTCTCGTATCCGCGTATCATTTATGTGATTTATCTGTTTTGAGGAATTGTTATAAAGATGCTATTTGTTAACCCAAGCACCTTATTTTGGGCAATGACTTATACACTGGTGACTCATCGTGTGTGATCCCGTAAGGTGTATAGACAGGTTACTTGCTGGCGATATTTTCGCTAAGAACAGATACTCCATTTCCTTTTCAGGTGAGCCAGAATTCGAAATGATATTTTTCGAAGACGATGGGCGAGTGGGCTCAATGGGATGATGGTCATGGAAGTAGATAGATGTTTGATTACTTACTTTAAGTTGGAAAACTCGATGTTTATTATGTTGTACTGGAGGATGTGATAGACAGTTGATCGAACACCTTTTATTTCCGCTGTATTTTTCTGGTTACATTAATGTTGGTGAAGTTTTAAATTTTACGACGTTTCTGCTGATTTATCTTACGTCATGAATGATGTACGCTTGATCTGCTTTCACGCTTCGTAGTCCTCGTAGTAGACTACGGCGGGTGCACTGGTTCCGATGCCAGTATCGGACCGGGGCGCTACAGGTGGTATCAGAGCCTAGGCTTCAGATCTATCTCAGAAACTTAGGTTCATGATCTTTTAGCAATTTAAGATATGATTCTTCCTTAAGGTTGATCCTTAGTATAAGTGCTGATTTCACTAGAGTTTAAGTATGATCCGGGTTGGGTGTGTGCGAGCGCGTTTATTATCTAATTTTGTATTAATAGTTTATTACATACCCCACCCGTCCTTACGCATTCAAGTTTTCAGTAACATCCTGTATCAACTGATTGCTAATGGAACGCTGACCTTTCAGAGAAAATGCCTCCAAGAAGAGATAACACAAGAAACTCTGAAAACCGACAGGAAAATCATCCACCACAAGTGGTCTTACCCCAGGTGCTCACTGATGCACTAACGGTGATCGCACAAGGTTTGCTCAGCAGCATCAGCCTCTGCCGCCTCCACCACCGCAGCACAATATCCGGTTCTTCTACGGAGAGATGAGGAAGATGAGAGTTCTGGAGTTCGGAGGATGTATCGACCCTGAGGAGGCTCAGCATTGGTTGGCTGAAGTAGAAAAGTGTTTCAGGCTGGTGCAAGTGCTTGAGGAGATCAAGGTGGATGTGGCCACACCTCTTCTGAGTGGCAAGGCGGGAGAATGGTGGGCCAGTTTGGTATTGAAGATGACCCCGCTGATCTTTTGGGCTCAATTCTGTGATGCCTTTCTGAATTACTACGTGCCAGAGATGGCAATACTGGACAAGATTAGGGCATTCGACCGACTTGAGCAGGGTCGGATGACCGTATCAGAATACGCTGATAGTTTTCACGCCTTGGGAAAGTTTGCTCCTGTGATTATGTCGGATAACCGCCTTAAGATGACGAAATTCGAGAGAGGTTTGGACTCGAGGATATAGTCGGCAATAGTGAATGCGGGGATGAAAACTTATGAGGATATGCTAGATGCATGTTTCCGCATCGAGAGTGATTTTCGCCGAGTAGCGGCAAGAGAAGCTAGTGCAGGATCGTCTGACAGAGGCAAAAGGCCAAGAGAACATGTGAGAGTTGGTCGTAGACCCGGACGTTGGGTCAAGATTCTGAAAAGAGGTCCAGTTGGAAATTTTCAGAGACTCCCACCCCAGAATCCAGTAGTTCAGCAGGCTATGGGAGCTTGCTCACACTGCAACAAGAATCACGTCGGAGAGTGTAGAAAGATGGCTGAGCATGCTTCCGATGCGGTCAAGTGGGTCATATGATTAGGGACTGTCCGGAGATGAAGAAAAATACTCCGGGAGAAGCGGCTCAGCAGCCGAGAGCAAAGCCACGAGCAAATGCCCGTGTACATCTCATGACGGACACTAATGTGCAGGAGGCTACCGATGTAGTAGCAGGTACCATTTAAATTAAGTTTAAATCCTTATTGAATTAAGTATTTACGTGCTTAACTTTCTGTGTAAAACTTGATATGGCCTTAGGTGCGGTTTTAGTAAATAAGATACCTGCCAACGTGCTCTTCGATAGCGGCGCAAGCCACTACTTTGTAGCAAAGAGATTCACTAAGCAACTTGGTAGTTTGCCTGAATGGTTAGAAACTCTGTATCGTGTTCAAGCGGCCGGAGATCAAATTATGGTTTTGTACCAGCAGTACCGGGATTGCGAATTAGAGTTTGAAGGACAAACATTCTCCGCCACATTGATCCCTATTCAGATGTACGACTTTGACATTATATTAGGAATGGACTGGTTGGCCAAGTATCACGCCAATATTGATTGTCGATTGAAGCAAGTGACAATCAAGAATGCTAAGATGGAAGAGGTAACGTTTCAAGGGGAACCGGAACGAAAGAAAGTTCCCAAGAAGGTATATATCTCCGTTGCACAAGCGTGCAAAGCCTTAAGGAAAGGTGCTGAGGGATTTATAGTGTATGCCATGGATGTTACTCAAGAAGTACCATATATTGAGCAAATTCCAGTGGTTAATGAGTTTCTGGATGTGTTTCCGGAAGATTTACAAGGAGTACCACCCCCGAGAGAAGTCGAGTTCGAGATAAACTTGATTCTAGGAACTGAACCTATTTCTAAAGCTCCTTATAGAATGGCTCTGGCAGAGTTGAGAGAGTTGAAGGAACAACTGCAGGAGTTGTTGGACAAGAAGTTCATCCGCCCTAGTGTATCACCTTGGGGAGCACCTGTTTTGTTTGTGAAGAAGAAAGATGGTAGCATGAGACTTTGTATCGATTATAGAGAGTTGAATAAAGTTACCATCAAGAATAAGTATCCCCTTCCACGAATTGAGGATTTGTCTGACCAGCTCAAAGGCGCCAAGATCTTCTCTAAAATTGACCTCCGATCAGGGTAACATCAATTGCGAGTGAAGGACGAGGACATCGCAAAGACAGCCTTCCGCACGAGATATGGCCACTATGAGTTTTTAGTGATACCATTTGGTTTGACTAATACACCTGCAGCCTTTATGGATCTTATGAATACCGTCTTTCGGGAACAGTTGGACAAGTTTGTAGTGGTATTCATAGATGACATTCTGGTGTACTCTCCTAACGAGCAAACTCACGCTGAGCATTTAAGAACTGTTCTAGGCATCTTAAGACAGAAACAATTGTACGCTAAGTTTAGCAAGTGCGAGTTTTGGCTAAGAAGTGTGGCTTTTCTAGGTCACGTGATATCGGAGAAGGGGATTGATGTGGATCCGAAGAAGGTGGAAGCTATTGCTGAATGACCTAGACCTACTAATGTCACAGAAGTGCGAAGTTTCTTGGGTCTAGCGGGTTACTACAGAAAGTTTGTCGAGGGATTCTCAAGGATAGCAGTGCCTCTTAGTCGCCTTACTCAAAAGAAGTCTAAGTTTGAGTGGACGGCGGAATGCGAGCAAAGCTTCACAGAGCTTAAGAAGAGATTAACCACAGCTCCAGTATTGGCTCAACCCTCTGGAACTGATGGGTTTGTGATTTATACGATGCATCGAAAAATGGTTTAGGTTGTGTTCTGATACAAAACGAACGAGTCATCGCATATGCCTCATGAAACTAAAGCCTTATGAGAAAAACTATCTGACACACGATCTTGAACTCGCCGCAGTTGTGTTCGCCTTGAAGATCTGGCGGCATTATTTATATGGAGAAAAATGTGCGGTATTCACAGACCATAAGAGTTTAAAGTATTTGTTCTCACGGAAGGAATTAAATATGAGGCAGCGGAGATGGTTGGAATTGCTAAAAGACTATGATTTGACCATCCATTATCACCCCGGAAAGGCTAATAAAGTGGCGGATGCAATAAGCAGGAAGTCCAGCCATGCGCGACAATCACCATTTGAAAGAGAAACGGAAGAATTCGGTTTAGATTTGATTGACTCCACGGTGAACGTATTGACAACATTGACTATCACACCAAGTTTGATTGACCGGGTAAAAGAGGCTCAGAAGAAAGATAAGACCCTAAATGAGATAACGGAAAGAATGAAACATGATCGGGTTGAGGGATTTCAGATCAAAGAGGATGGGAGCTTATGGTTTAGAGGGAGATTGTGTGTACCTGATGTTGACGAACTTAGAAGGGAAGTTTTGCAAGAAGCTCACAGCTCAAGGCTATCAATACACCCTGGTAGTACCAAGATGTACAGAGATCTCAAGCAATATTATTGGTGGTCCAGGATAAAAAGACATATTGCAGAGTTTATAGAGAGGTGTTTAGTCTGTCAACAAGTCAAGACGGAACACCAACGGCCTGGTGGATTGTTGATGCCATTGGAAATTCCGGAATGGAAATGGAAACATGTCACGATGGATTTTATAGCAGGTCTACCAAAGACAAGAAGCAGATATGACATGATTTGGAAAATCGTGGATCGTTTAACAAAGTCTGCACATTTCCTAACCATCTCAAGTGAAGCGTCTCTTGACAAGTTAGTGAACTTATATATAAAGAATATTGTCAGCTTGCATGGTGTTCCAGTAAGTATAGTGTTCGACCGAGATTCACAGTTTACATCTAAGTTTTGGACAGCATTTCAGAAAGCCATGGGTACAGAATTAAGGTTGAGTACGGCGTATCATCCCCAAACCGATGGATAGTCCGAGCGGACTATTCAGACCTTGGAAGATATGCTAAGGGCTTGCGTCTTGGATTTCAAGGGGAGTTGGGATGGAATGGTGAAGCTAATAGAATTCTCATATAATAACAGTCACCATAGAGCAATTGATATGGCTCCTTTCGAAGCGTTATATGGAAGAAAGTGTAGGTCCCCGGTTTACTGGGATGAAGTCGGCGTGAGGACCATCACTGGACCTGAGCTATTGGAGAAGACGCTAGAATAGGTGAAAATCATTCGGGAAAGACTCAAGGCGGCTCAGGATCGTAACAAAAGTTGGGCAGATTCCAAGCGACGATCATTGGAATTTAATGTGGGTGAAAAAGTTTATTTGAGAGTATCACCTACGAAGGGCATTATGAGGTTTAGAGTCAAAGGCAAGCTAAGTCCCCGTTTTATTGGTCCCTATGAAATACTGGAGAAAGTAGGAGCTTTAGCATATAGGTTGGCGTTACCTCCGGTGTTGGCGCAAGTTCACAACATGTTCCACGTGTCACAATTAAGGAAGTACGTGACGGATCCAAGACATGTACTTGAAGCCCAACCTTTGGAACTCAAGGGCGATGTTACATACGAAGAGATACCCGTGAGGATTGTAGATTGAAAGGACCAAGTGCTGAGGAAACGGGTGATCCCTTATGTGAAGGTCCAGTGGAGCAACCACTCAGAACGCGAGGCCACTTGGGAACTCCAAGAGCAGATGCGGGAGAAGTATCCTCAACTCTTCGACTAAGGTACGTAAGTTTTGAGGACGAAACTTTTTGTAAGGGGGGTGGAATGTCATACCCGTAACTTTTAAGTACGACTTTCAATAGTTAGAAGTCAACTTTAAATATAATTTCATTAAATGCATAGGTTTACGAGGCTGAGTTAGATAAAATATAGGTGGGAAAATAAGCAAAATAGTGAAATTAAGAAATTAGGCTAAATTACCCAAAGTACCCCTCCCCACTTAAATGATGGGGGAGTTACACAAAGGGGTATAACTCCCCATTAGCCTAGACATCGGTTATAGCACAAAAAAGAGAGGGGAAACCGCCAGGGAGAAAAGAGAAGGAGGAAGAGGAAAGAAGAAGAAGAGAAGAAGAAGAAAAGGAAGGAAGAGCGTCCAATTTAGGTTCAATCCTTACCGAAATTCTGCAATACACTCGTAAGCCTATCTAGATTCCAAGGCAAGTAATCTTTCTATACGCTTTACGCAAATTTTGATACCATAGGCCCTATGTTCTTATAAAGAGAAAACTTGGATCACGCATTAGTAGCTTTGGTTTGTTTGTGTTAAATGCCTTACTATATGCAATTGTTGTTGTTGATGGTGTAAAGTTATGTTCTTTGGGCCAATTTCTGAAAATGATTATGTTGTGATCTTTGTCGTTAAATATGCCCATAAGAGTGTTATACGTAATGTGTTCATTGTCTTGGTATAAATTCTTAAGTTTGGTAACTACACCTTAGATGTTTGAGAGTTTTTGCAGGGAGTTGAAGGATGAATGTTGGCATTGTGTAGACTTGTTGTGTTGGAAGGTTTAAGGATATCTAGGAAGGTTGTGGGTGATAGAAGGTTTAGAGTGGATACTATTTTGCATGTTTGAGAATCAACTCATGCTAGTTGGGCGTTAAGCATGATGAATCCAGGTGTTAAGATGGATCTTGAAGTGTTAGACATGAGAAGGGTGAAGGAGGAAGGTGATGGGAAGAAGTTACTGCAGAAAACTGCAGTTCTGGAACCGTCAGAACACTTCGAACACCTACTTTAGGCGCCTTAGGCGCTTCAAGTCACATTAGGCGCCTAAAGTAGGCATTCAATGTGTCCCATGGCATCTCCGTACACTTCGAACACTCCATTAAGCGCTTCATGTCAACATAAGGCGCTTCATGTAGGCGTTCGATGTATACAGCACATTCCCGAACACTTCAAACGCCTAGTATAGGCACCTCATGTCATCTTTAGGCGCCTCAAGTGGTGTTCCAAGTATACTGGAAGTCTTTTTGACCCATTAGGCGCCCTATGTATCTGTAATAACTCTATACTCTTCCTTTGAACATACAATGCAAGGGTATTTGAGGTGTAATTGAGGAATAGATGTTAAACTTGACTAAGTAAGAATAAGATTGAATCCCAAGTGAGCTGGTGAGGCGAACAGACTTAGAAAGATACGAACATGGAGTGTTTGAGGTGCAAGACCATATACTTGATATGTAAGATGTGTGTGTGGGTGTTACATGTTTGATATGAAGTTGCATGAGCATCCTGCATCATGACATGAGCACTTTGCATTTGACTTTAGAATTGCTTTACGAAAGAACATGTGTTTACAAGAAAGGATTAAAGTTTTCGAAAAGCGAACTGTGGATGCTGGTTGATCGCAGGGTATAAAAGTCACGCCTACGAAAGCAGGGTATAAAAGCGTGACCTGTGAATCAACAGCAGGGTAAAAAGTATTTTATGGGGCTGTGGACCTATCAGCATGGATATATGATATATGAAATGGGGTCGTGGACCTTTCAGCACGGGGTATAAAGTTATATGTTTTGGGGTCATGGACCTTTCAGCACGGGGTATAAAGTTATGTTTGTGTGGACTGATCACCCACAGGGTATAAAGTTCTGCTACGCGAAGAAGATGATAAGAAGAGTTATGAAACGTTTTGTGAAACGACACGCACGACATGTTTACGAAAGAAGACATATGCACGGGTGTTGTGTGTGGTTTTAAAGAAGTACATGCATCATGATACACAAAGCATAAGATTTGACATGCAAGAAATGTGACTAGCTTACGTTCTGTTTATGTGGTATGTTATTTTAGTTACATGTTGTTCTCGTATCCACGTATCATTTATGTGATTTATCTGTTTTGAGGAATTGTTATAAAGATGCTATTTGTTAACCCAAGCACCTTATTTTGGGCAATGACTTATACACTGGTGACTCATCGTGTGTGATCCCGTAAGGTGTATAGACAGGTTACTTGCTGGCGATATTTTCGCTAAGAACAGATACTCCATTTCCTTTTCAGGTGAGCCAGAATTCGAAATGATATTTTTCGAAGACGATGGGCGAGTGGGCTCAATGGGATGATGGTCATGGAAGTAGATAGATGTTTGATTACTTACTTTAAGTTGGAAAACTCGATGTTTATTATGTTGTACTGGAGGATGTGATAGACAGTTGATCGAACACCCTTTATTTCTGCTGTATTTTTCTGGTTACATTAATGTTGGTGAAGTTTTAAATTTTACGACGTTTCTGCTGATTTATCTTACGTCATGAATGATGTACGCTTGATCTGCTTTGATGCTTCGTAGTCCTCGTAGTAGACTACGGCGGGTGCACTGGTTCCGATTTCAGTATCGGACCGGGGCGCTACAGAATATGACCATGACACTCTAACAGATGACAAGACAATAGCCCTAAGGAAAGGAACAAGAAAGTGTACAAAGAATCCCATATGCACCAAATACCTCCATTGAAGAATACATATCATATAATAGGTTGAATCCTAACTTTAAAACATTCATATGCTCACTTGATAATAGTTCATACCCACAATATAGAAGAACCAGTCAGCCGACCAGAATGGAGAAAGGTCGTGCATGAAGAGATGAGTGCCTTAGAAAATAATCAAACTGGAGAGTTAACACCCAACTCAGCAACAATCAAACCAGTAGGGTATAGATGGATATTTATTGTGAAATACAATGATGATAGAAATGTGAATAAATATAAAGCAATATTAGTAGCTAAAGAATTCACACAAACATAGGGAATAGATTATTTAGAAACATTCGCACCATGTGCTAAACTAAACACCATTAAGGTCATCTTCTCTATAGCAGTTAATATAGACTGGGAACTTTACCAACTAAATGTAAAAAATGCATTTCTGAATGGGGATTTGGTAGAGGAAGTTTATGTGAGTATACCACTAGGATTTAATAATGAAACAAATAAAGATAAAGTCTGCAAGTTAAGAAAGTCCCTATATGGGCTGAAGCAATCACCTCGGGTCTGGTTTAAAACCTTCACTAAAGTAGTGACAGACCTGAAATTTAACCAAAGCCATAGTGACCACACACTATTTTCCAAAGTTTCACCTTTAGGGTAGCTGACCATACTAACAGTATATGTAGATGATATCATAATAACTGGGAATGATGACCATGGCATAGATAGCATTAAAAAACAACTATCTGAGCAATTTGAAATAAAGGATCTAGGTAAGCTGAGATACTTCTTGGGAATGGAGATTGCTAAGGACAAAGAGGGAATGTCTATTTCACGAAAGAAGTACATACTCGACCACCTAAAAGAAACTGGTCTGTTAGGATGCATGCCAGCAAGCACCCTAGTAGAGCATAGGCATAAGCCAAGAGATCAATGTGATACTACCCCAACCAATAAGCTTAGCTATCAAAGACTAGTTGGAAAGTTAATATATCTATCACATACTAGGCCAGATATTTGTTATGCAGTTAGTTTTGTATCACAATATATGCACAGTCCTACTAATGAGCATCTCCAAGCTGCTCTAAGAATTCTCATGTACCTCAAGAATGCACCTGGACAAGGACTGTGTTTCAGGAAGAGCACAGATCGAGGTGCCAAGATATTTACAGATGCAGACTGGGCTGGATCCAAGATTTGAGATCAACTACAGGCTATGGAAGTTTTCCATGGAGAAACCTGGTTACTTGGCGGCGGAAGAAGCAACTAGTAATGACAAGAAGCAGTACAAAAGCAGAGCTGAGGGCACTCGCACTAGGAATATGTAAGACGTTTGGATCAGAAGAGTTCTTGAAGACCTTCATATAGAGGCAAGATTACATATTCAAATATATTGTGATAGTGTCTCTGCAATAAGCATGGCAGAGAACCCATTTCAACATGAGAAGTCGAAGCGCGTAGGAATTGACAGACATTTTATCCAAGAAAAATAGAAGAAAATAAGGTCAGCCTAGTACATATCTCCACCAAAGACCAAATCACATATCTCCTCACAAAGCGAGTTTCAACAAGTGTTTTTTAGTACTTAATGTCCAAGCTTGGTTGTATGAATATGTACAACTAAGCTTGAGGGAGAGTGCAGAAACAAGTCCATCCAGCTGTGCCGAACTCAGCCAAGGTACGCCGACCTGATCTAAATAATGACCGTGCTGGAGAATAAAACTAAGTGTCAGCCGAGTGAGCTGAACTAAGGAGAAGGATGGACAAAAGAAGGTTGTACTGAACTAAAAGGAAAGCTGAAGTGAAAAGGATGAAGGATGGTCCTGTGAACTGGAGAGAAACTGAGGTGAAGAGAAGCACAGAACGAAGACGAGCTGAAGACAACAAAGAAGCTGAAGTGAAAAGGTGCTGAACCGAGGTGACGAGATGAATCACAAGTCAGGAAGCTGCACTAAGGCTGAACTGCCATACTTTGTAAATACTATAACTTAGAATTTTTTTATTGTACATAAAGCCGATCTGAACAGGTAACTAGCCTTTATCTTAGACGTTAGAAGACACTGTAGCTGAACAGTGACCAATATCTAAGTGGAAAAATCAAGCCGTTAAGAGTAAGAAGCATCTCTATAAAAGGGAAACAACCATGTAAATTTAAACTTAACTTGAAAGAATTCTTAAATTCTTCAATCTCGACATTTGCTTTACACAAAACAAAAAAAGAGAGGGGGAAAAGGGAGGCGGCTCTAGAAAGGGATAAAGAAAGGGAGGAAACGACAAGGAGAGAAGAAAGAGAAAGGAAAAGTAGGAGAAATTCACTGATTGTCCCGTGAAATTTATGTTCAGGTAAAGATTTATGTTTGTTCCATATGCTATTGGTTCACTTTTCAGTGAATTCCATGCATAAACTGAGTTAGATGAGTTGTAAGGGTCCTTTTCATATAGTTGTTAAATCGCATTTTATTAACATGTAAATGAGGATTCTGGATGTTTTAATGATTGGAAATCAGTGTATAAATATGTAATCATGTTTTCGTCCTTGTTGGGGCTATCAAGTTTGCATGAAAAAATTGTAGGTGAGGCATTTGGGCACGTTCGTAGGTGAGGCATCTGGACACGTTTTTGGGCTAACCATGCGTTTGGAACACATGGATAGAAGTATGGTAAGTCAGAGAAACTAACTATACGCTTAACCGAACGTTTGTTTAGTTCAAACGTATGGATAGGATGTTTAGTGAGACTTTGTTTAATGTATGGGTAGTTAAGTGAACATTTGGTTAGTCAAGTTGACTACTTGATATTGTTATAATGATATTTTGAATTTCGTAACTTGGATTGAGGTGGCTCCAAAAACGTTGAAAACTTTAATCTGAGCTCTAAAAGTTATATGCTTATGCTAAAATTGAAATCATTTGTTTAGTAAGACTAAAGTGTATGGAAATTTAAAGCATGCTTATGTGATGTTAATTGCTTACTGTTTGTGCATTGGTTTGCATCTAATAGAAATATTTGCTGAACGGAGAGTTAAAGTTACAGTACATGGGGCATAGATTATGACAATAACATACTGGATAATTGCATTAAGTGATAGCAAAATGAATTTTGGGGTTAACATTGGCTGGTTGATTATACTTACTTTTGAAGGAGTATAGAATCCGAAGACGGTGGTATAAAATGTCGGAATAATAATCAGTCTAAACGTATAGTCAAATATATAATAAAGTTAGTAAAACATAGTGTCATTGAGCTGGTAGTTCGCATCTATCTTAGCTTTTTCTTTATCGAAAAGGGGCCGTATTTAGTATAAATCGTGTGATTCTTGTGTCCTGCACTCCTGCCTGTGTGAGTCTCATACGCGAAGATCAAACACTTATATCAGGATGGAGTCTCAAGTATCTTTCTATTCAGCTGCAGGAATTACATGATGGAACTCAAGAATTCTACTCATAAATATTGACAATGCCAACTCTGAAGAGACGCATGTTAGAACAAAGCTATTTCAAGAATGAAGACTTCTAAGCATTGTTATACAGGATTCTATCGACAGTTTGAAGTATTTGTACCTAAGGATGAATTAACCAGCATGCTCTATGGATAAAATAATTAAGAAATGACTGAAAAGAAAAGAACCTGTTACATATGTTGGAAAAGTACTTAAAAGTACTTTAAATCTTGTGATCCAACCTTGTATAATGTTATGTGACTTATTGATAAGAGATTGGGTGAAGTTTGGAGTGTTTTATGAATAATGGAAGGAAATGAGAGTGTTCCAAACACTTGAAACGCCTAATGTAGGCGTTCGAAGTGTTCTGGAACACTTTCAGAACACTTGAAGCGCCTAATGTAGGCGTTCGAAGTATTCTGCAACACTTCCAGAACACTTCGAATGCCTTGTATAGGCGTTCAATGTCACATGAAGCGTCTGATGTCGTTTTGTACATGCGTTCGATGTCGCATGAAGCGCCTGATGTCATTTTGTACACACGTTCTATGTCACATGAAGCGCCTGATGTAGGCGTTCGAAGTGACATGAGGCGCCTAATGTGCACCGACTGTTCATAAAAGATGCAACTCTTGCACCAAATGATATCTCCTTTCATATTGATCGTCCATGGCCGATCCTAGGGGAAATAAACTGCAGAAAATGGTCTTTTAAACCTGTGTTTTGAAAACCAAAAGCCTATAAATATTGGGCTTTGCTATCTTCAACATATACATGAAAAATTCTTGAAAACTAGTGAATTTTCTGCATCACTTTCTTCTCTCATTCTTTCTACTATCAATCTCTTCTACCATCAAGTTCAAACTCTCTCTAGTAGAGCAAACTAAAGAGAGCAAGCCGTTATATCTTGGGAAGCATTAGTCATTGCAGTCTACCTTGCTCATCGGTAGAGGCTAAATTGCTTTAAGGACAGAGTTATCTCGAAACTCGTCTCGGCTTTCATTGTCTTTCTTGTTTGGTTTTCCTGTGCCATATACATATTTCCTAACAACATAGTCATCTAAGTTTATAGTAACTGAATGTTTTGACACTAAATGACGTTCTCGGTGTACTAGGCTTCCGTGTTTGAAACAGTTTTGAAACTGAAGGTAACGCAAAGCATAACTAAAATTTCTGATTAAAAAAGAAAACTTGATGGAAATAATGTTCCGAATGAATTTTGATCAAGAAATGGCTTCATAAATTGAAGAACTGCAAAACTGAAGATCTGGGAAAAGGTAACCTGCTTCAAGTTGAGGAGGACAAGTTCATTTCAGAATTCTTAATTAATCATCCATGTCAGCTTTAGAACAAAATTGTAACATGTACCACCAAGCTGTCTACACACCTCTAACCTTCAAACAACTATGGAAGAAACCGAGCAAATTTGAGATCAATACACTATTGAGTCATGCCTAGAACTTCACTAGCCTACCAAGAGACCATTTCCATTAACCTCATCCTCCATAGGAGCAGGAAGATTAAGATCAAGTAGTTCGGGGCTTTCTTCCTTATGCGCAGGAGGCTGAATGTTGAGATTTTCCGCAGAAGCACCACCTAGAAAATGTGACCTCTTGTGCCCACCCAAAGCTTGGCCATTTCTAAACACTCTGTTGCAGAAGGGGCACTCATGCACCTTGATTTTCTTTGAGTTCATCTTTATCTCCTCCTTTTTCGAGCTAACTTTAGCATTTACTTTCTTTTTGCTAAGAGATTCTCCAAGCTTCTTGTCATTAGTGTACACATCATCATCCACTTCCAGACTGTTCTCTCCAGTTTCATACCTTGACTCATAGAATGCATTGGTTTTCTTGTGGCAGGGCCTGTGCCCCCCGAGCGCCTGAAAGGAACTGAAAATCTTCTTACAGTTCAAGCACCCATATTTTCCCTTCTTGTGTGGACTTGCAAGTTCGGCATTTGGAAAATTATGTGTAACTTTTCCAAAAGGCTCATCAAGTACTTCAAGATCCTGATCATAACTCTCATTGCTCTTCTTTCTTTCTTCAAACTTTGCCAATTTTGACACTGAACTTGCGTTTCCTCTTTCCTCCCTGCTCCTATCTTTCCTATACTCTCCCTTCATTTTGTTGAAGCCCTTCCTAATTTCCGCGAGCGTCTCCTCATCTTTGGCCCTCTTGGTCTCATAAACTGCAGCATTTCTATAAAATCCATCAACAGAACCGTCTGATTCTAGTTTCACACATTCCTCTAAATAGTAGCCAGAATCAGAGTTCTCTAGCTCAACAACTTCAGCTTCAAACTGAGTAGACTCCACCTTCTTACTGTCTACTTTCTTAGTTTCTGGAGTCTCACAGCCATTGTAGACAAATGTATGAACTTGGTTTCGGCCAATTCTCATATCAATGGAAGACGATTTAGTCTCTAAAACCACAGAGTTGTTATCAGAAGACTCTACAACTGAATTCACCCCACCCCAGTTACTAGAATCCTTAGACATCATCATCAAACACCTGGCCACTTCCTCTTGCTCTTGATCATCAAGCTCAGAAACAGAGGTTGAGACATTAGCTAAAGAAACAGAAGATGACTTAATCACAATTCTCTTATTATTCCTCTTTTCCAAAGTTGTGCTCCTCATGAGTCTTCTGTCCTCACTTTCAGCATCGGATTCGCTCTCTGTCTCCAGCTTCTCGTTCTCACTAGTCCAAGAATGGTCGTCTTTCAAGCCCTTATCTTTGTCAGAGTGACAAGCCATGTGACCGCATAATGCTTTCATTGATTGAAATCCTTTGCCACATTGTTTGCAGACTTTCTCATGAGGCAGAGGGTGGTAGCTTGTGATTGTAGTCTCCACAGCCTTGAAAGTTTTCTTGGGATTCTCCCTAAGACCATAACCAGAATGCCCACCTGCTTCAATCTTTTGATCTCCATTCAAAGTTGATACGTTGAAGTTGGACTCTGCTTTTTCACGTGATTCAGCTAAATCATGCTGAATCATATGAGCCCTAATGTGACCCCCTAGTGATTTCCCACAAGGGTACCTCTTGTTGCACCATTTGCACACAAACTTCAAATTTTGATCTTCCATTCATACCAAAAATAAAAAATATACTATTCAATCATATCAAAAACCACAACTAACTAATCGAGTTAGCAATGCTGATGCTGCAGTTTTTGATCAAGAAATTGAATCCCAGATGAGCAAAAGCAAGAAAAAAGCCAAAGAAAGAAAAGAAATCAAGCCCCTGATCACAGAATAAAGAAGAAAATTTCCTAAAGCTCCGAATCTGGAAGGTGGGGTTGGAGACAGATGGCAAAGTTGTTAACTTGTTACTGAATAACACAGAGAGGATCAAACTCATATCAGAAGTGACAGTTTTTTCTTTTTTCTTTTTTTGGGAAGTAAAAAAAAAACAACAACAACAACAACAATTCAGGCCTATAAGAATTTAAAAGGGACTATTTACATTCTAAATTCATGAGAACTGTCTTTCTTTTCTTGGAAAAGGGTTATCTAAATTAAATGTGCAAAATTGTTGCAAGGCTTTGATTCATGTAAACTGTAAGGGAAAAAAAATCAGAAGTTTGAAGATACGAGGTTGCTAAGATGATGGTTATCACCGCATTGGCTTAGCCACCTTCTAATGAGGAGATAAAACAATTCCAACAGAAACAAAAGACTTTTTCTTTCTACTTTCTCTCTCCTCTCTCTCTCTCTTCCCTTTTATACAGATCTTGTTTTCCAATTTTTCTATTACCCTTTTATATGTCTGCGCTCTTCTGCGTGTTGTTCTGCGTGTTGGAGTTGGACAGGAATTCCATACCAAAAAAACGGTCCCATTGCATTAGACATTATGTTGTGAAGAGTCCGGGAGGAACTGGATCGCAAAGCACTAGAATTTCACGTTTGTGGAGGGTCTTAGAGAGTCCAGGAAAAACCGAATCACAAATCACTAGGATTTCACGTTTGTGAAAGGTATGGGAGGAGCCAACGCAGTTTTACTTAACATTTTTTAAAGAAACTGTTTCCGCGGTTCGAACACACGACCTCAATGTCATCAAACAGCAACCTTATCAGTTGCTTCAAGTCCGCGTTGATGGAAGCAAATATTCCACAAATGAAAAGACACACCCAAAAAAGTTTTCTTATATTTTACTATTCTACAAAAAGAATACAGATACACATAAAAGCTGGATGGTTTATGTATATAGAATTTTCGGTTATTTAGTTCACTATTTTCATTCGTGATTAATGATTAAAGTGTATAAGAATAAGTTCATTTTCAAATGTGATAACATATGAAGTTGCAGAGATTCTATAGTATATTGAAATCAAACACTCAGCAGAAGAGTAATTGTTCAGTTACGGATGGAATACATGTAATACTGTAATACTTTCAAACATGTTTATCTAAGCAATTTGGGTGACATTTTCGTTTCAGTTGTTATCATATTCATCAGTTATCAACGACTATGTTATTTAGTATTTTATCATATGCTACTTTAGGATCCGTGACAATGCTGTATTCAGCGGACACTAAATTTTGTGTATAGTTTGTTCATTAGCTAACTACTTAAAAAGTGTTCTTGGTGCATTGCAGGGTCCGAGAAGAGGTTGGATCACTTAGCAATCTGATGTACGCAATTGTACTTTATATTTTATGCAAGAAGACGTTTCCGTAGCTACAACACATAACCTTAAAGTCACAAAACAGCAATCTTACTCGTTGCCCTCTGATTGATCTAATGGAATAAACGTAATAACACGAAAACAAAATGTCGACTGAGCAATATATGTTAGTTAGGAATGTTTGAACACTTCTGTTAATTTAAGTATCAGAATAACAATATATGTCATGCAACTATTAAATCAATTTTTAGTAAATGAAATGATTAGTGGTTTATATTCTTTTCAGCTTTCATTTTATGATTATAGAAATGGAGCACCAAAAAATAACAAATGTTTTATTTAATAATATTCAACATTAAGATTTTCTTCAATGAAATATTTGAAGCATTAAAAATACGTTATTAGCTTTGACTTGAGAAGATATTAAATAATCATTTAAATCTTGCATTTCACCTAGACCATAAGTTCACATCCAAGAAGGTCCGAATCTTCAGCCGTTATTACTAATAAACGAATTTCCTTATTTGCCCTTCCTGGTCAAATTCTCCCAATAACATATCATATTGTATATTAATACTCTTATTATTTTTCTTTTGCCCGATAGAATCGCATAGTCAAAGGTTTCTAAAGCCTACATTTGGCAACAGAGAGTTGTTTCCACTCCTAGTATTCATGGGAAACTTGTCTGAACTGAAAATTGAAGATGATATATGGCCGAGGGCTTATAGAAATAATTAATGTATATAAAGTGATGTATAAGCTCTAACTATATATTTTAGATATAGGCGCTGCTTATATAGTTTAAGATTGTTATACTTTACTGAATAGAACATGTAGGTCGACATGTGGACCTACAAGTATGGCTATTGTATGGTCGCATCCCCTTGATGTTTTGATTCTCTGGTTAATATTAGCATTTTAACCCAAAAAAATAATTCTTTTTATATTGTTTACACTTTTACTAAAGCATTATATGTACAATTATTTGAATAAGTTAAGAAATACCTATGTTGACTTAGAATTGCGTTAAAGGTAAGATATCTGGTACTACACCAGGTATATGTGTTCTTGATTTACCTATCCTTTTATGGCTTCTAAGATTTTATACATATACCCTCTTTTTGTTTACGGAATAATTCAACTGAGCAGATATGCAGAGTAAATTTTTTATTACCGTATAATTAGATAATAATGGTTGTATCTTATTATTTTTCCACTTTGTTACTATTATTCGAACAATGAGTAAAGCCTGCAATTTAATCGATTCATATTCTGTTGTTGGCAAAAGATTGAACCCAACCCAAAAAGCCTCACTGCTCTAATTTTAAGGAGCCTTGCTGCAGTCCCAATGAACTGCGTGGAGGATGTAAATCAGGAGTCCAGCGGCCTCCTAGATTAGATGAGATCTTATACAGTTATCCACACAAAGTGACCACACAAACCAGGCCTTTGTCCTGGCAGCAGAGGAACACTCACACTGTGTGCGTTCCTGACCTCTTGTTGGCAATCCCAAACTTAAGTACCAACTGGAATATGACATGGGGAAACATATTCTGTTTTCTTTGCTGGGGGTGGGTGGGTTTGTAGGGGAAGCGCGAACAATCTGTTGCTTTTTGAGAACTCATATTTGACTAATCTTAGAATCTTGAGGTCAGAATAACTATGTTAATATATCATAAATTACTTTCTCCCTATAGAAAATATTCTAGTTTAACTTGAACCCAATTTAAGGAAATTAAACTTTATAGACTATTATTCTTACTCTAACTTTAATTGCTATTTGAAGTAAAATAGAGATAAATTAATTGAATGAATGATATCAAAACTAATACTTACTATATTTAGAAAGATGACGATATTTATAAAGCAAATCAAAACAGAAATGAGTACAATATTTTTGGGACGGACAAGTATATGCTTTCAAATTATATATATTTTTTTATCATGCCACACTTCGTGTATAGGTGCCTCAAATATCCCACTCGAAGATTGAACTTGTGACCTCTTAATCTTGGGCTTTAGCATTACCATTGGAGTAATGCTTCATTGGCTGCTTTCAAATTATATATGGTGATGTTCTATTTGCTTTAAATCTGATTAGAACCCGTCCAAAAGTTGTAGGGCGAACACTTAAGAGCAAAAATGTGAAATTCCTTACCCGGGTGTTCCTACTATCTCAGCCCCAAGGAGCATGTGTAGAGGATGTAAATCAGGAGTCCGATAACCTTTTAGATTAGGTGAGGTCTTACGCAGTGATCCACACAAGAACGAACACTGAGTTTACAACTTCTGTGCTTGGAGTATAAAGTCGTATTCTGAACAGAAGAAAAGGGGAAAAGAAAAGGCAATTAACCTTATAACTCGAACCTTAACCATAAATTCACCAACTCGTTGAAAATGTATTTTGTGTTACCTCTATATGGCGTCATATATTGATTATGGTATTAGAAAGGAATAAAATTAAAACATATATATGTTCTGTCCTAATATTTTCTAACGCCAATTAATCGGTACATACAAGTAAAAAATCAATATAAAACTTCATAATGATATCATTGATTTGCAGTAACGTACTGTATATAAGAGGAAAGACATTCAAATTCAGATGGAATGTGCTGTCAGTCTTGATTATCTAATTGAGATGTTCAAGTATAAAACTATATATAGTTTTATTAAAACAAATATACATGGTTCCACATGTATACATTTTTGAATTTATGTTTCTTAACAAAATTACGTGATATAACGCTTAGACCTCTTATTTAGACATCTTATATATCACTTCCAAGTCGGCAAGTTAATGTCAAAGCATGTTGTAAGGATCTGCCTCTCAAATGAGAACCACATTTGTATTCCGAAACGGTTCGCCTTCCATGTCGAATCTCTAAATCACCGATTATCAAGCAACTGAATGAATCAAAGGAGAGGAAAAGCTGGGTTTTTTTTTTCTTTTGGGAGGGAGGGGGGGAGAGGGGGGGGGGGTTATGGGTCCTCCCTTCATTGGAGAAATCTTTTCTGGTCCTTCCTTGGTAGAGAGAAGATGGTTGTATCACCGTTTTGTTAAAACTGTAGTATGGTATTACTATGGTTTTGCCAAACCGTGGTATAGGACTACTACAGTTTTAACAAAAACCGTATATAATACATATGAAATTACTTACAAAATTATAATAATTGTAGGTTTTTTATGAAATTGTAATTTATTTTTTTTTTTGTTTTCTCACTCCTTTCATAAGACGTTCTTTTTCCATTTGACATATATGTTGGATTTAATTTGATAAACCCCTGAATAGGACCGTTTAATCGAATCAATGGACAAAGTAACAAAATGCGGAAAATATACCTTGCTCCATTGGTGTTGTTAATCTGATCACGTACACTGCAACTGCTCCGGCTGATGAAGAATCTGGCGTGATCCAAGGATTCACGACCTCCCACCAATTGTTGATATGCCCCTTGAACCGGAATCAACAATTCACTGCTTTACCCGATGGAGAGGCTAGACAGTGTGGGCTTTATAGAAAATTTGGCACACCCTTCCCTCTTTACTGTGTATAACCGTTTTTCACACCTCTGATAATATGAGGAGGTGAAGCGTTCTTCATATAGAGGGGATGGAAGGATCTGATAGGTATAAGGTTTTAAATTTAATCTTAAATTTAAAACTCAACCTTATCTTCCTATTAAATATTATCCAATATTTAATTATTGTGCCAATAATTATCTACTAGCCACACGTGGGTTGTCGCCCCTCGGGGACCAGATGTCGTAACTTTATGGTCGCTGCACTTTGAGCCCATCCATCGCGGTCTCTGACCATATGACTGTCTACATATTCGGGGTTTCCATTTAGACCACACTATACATCCACGAACATACCTGATGATCACTTAACGTGTGGATGTTTTACATAACAATTAATATTATTACGTGACATATGTGACATATAATATTATCATACATAACGTCCACCTTATGATTAATTCATATAAACCTTATCAACGTGCTGCGCATTACATGTATTCGAATTAATCCCAACAATCTCCCCCTTGGACTATGTATGTATCTTAAAGATTATATGTCACCCTTTTTGAGCTCATTTACTGTATGTCCCTTAGTGTGTCTTTCCTTTTCCGGTCCATCAGCAAGTGTTAGCAAAAGACTTAAGCCGCACGTCCCCACATTGAATTAGTGGCTAGTCCCTCTTAAATCATGATGCTAACAATATACTGAATGACATGGATACTGAAATGGATATGTAGTGTGGAATTAATATGTTAGGTGATCATACATATCTAATTCCAACTTGGCCCTCTTTAGCGAGATCAATAGAATTCAGAATGTATGCCGTAACTACTTAATGTACATTACTTCTGCAGAAAAACTTTAATATAACCAGAATGTACATTATACTGTATGTCTGAAATAAACAACTTTATTGAGCACAAGAAAAACCTCACAGACTCCCACTAGGATAAAACATCCTCAACTTGACTAAGACCCATACGGCTAACATGCTTGTGAAACACACCCGGTTCCACGGCCTTAGTCAAAGGGTCGGCCACCATAGAGTCTGTACTGATATGCTCAATACTGATCAGACCACTCTGAATTCTTTCTTTAACAGTCAGATACTTCATCTCTATGTATTTCGCTTTAGATGAACTCCGGTTGTTATTTGAATATAGCTCCGCAGCTTTACTGTCACAGTAAATCCTCATTGGAGATGAGATAGTCTCCAATACCCGCAGCCATGTGACAAAATTACGAAGCCATATCGCCTGATTGGATGCATGGAAGTAAGCTACGAATTTCGCCTCCATAGTGGAAGGCGCAAATGAGGTCTGTTTCGCGCTTTTCCATGAGATCGCACCTCCGGCTAAAGTAAACACATAGCCCGAGGTCGATTTCATGTTGTCCTGGCATCCAGCAAAATCGGAATCTGTATATCCAGTGATCTCTAACTCATCAGATCTCCGATACGTCAGTACGTGTTGCTTTGTTCCTTGTAAATATCTTAGCACCCTCTTTGCCGCGGTCCGGTGATCCTTGCCCGGATCAGAGAGGTATCTGCCTAACATTCCCGTAATGAATGCCAAGTCTGGTCGTGTACATACTTGGGCATACATTATACTCCCTACTACCGAAGCATAGGGGGTATTCCTCATTTCCGAACGTTCAAACTCTGTTTTGGGACATTGTTTTAAACTGAACTTATCTCCTCTTGCCACAGGGGTATTAAGTGGTTTACACTTATCCATGCTATACCGCTTCAACACCTTTTCGATGTATGCCTGTTGTGAGAGACCTAAGATACCTTGGGTACGATTCCTTCGTATCTCAAGTCCCAACACATATGAAGCTTCACCAAGGTCTTTCATCTCGAAATGCTTTCTCAGAAAGGCTTTGGTGTCGCTCAACATGTTTACATCGTTTGTTGCAAGCAGTATATCATCTACGTACAAGATCATGAATATGAACTTGCTTCCACTAAACTTGTGATACACGCATTCGTCAATTTGGTTTGCCTCAAAACCGAAGGAGGCAACCACTTTGGCGAATTTGAAGTACCACTGTCGAGACGCTTGCTTGAGCCCATAGATGGATTTCTTTAGTCGACAAACCATGCCTTTTGGATCTCCCACCTCGAATCGAGGTGGTTGAACCATGTAAATGGTCTCGTCGAGTTCTCCGTTTAGAAACGCAGTCTTAACATCCATCTGATGTAGCTCAAGATCTAAGTGTGTCACTAAAGCCATGATTATCCGGAAGGAATCCTTCGTAGATACTGGAGAGAAGGTTTCCGTATAGTCTATGCCCTCCTTTTGGGTAAACCCTCTAGCAACAAGTCGAGCCTTATATCGTTCTACGTTGCCTTTTGAATCACGTTTGGTTTTAAATATCCATTTGCAACCAACGGGTTTCGAACCTTTAGGCAACGAGACGACATCCCATACCTTGTTGTCGTGCATAGACTTTATTTCTTCTTCCATGGCCTTTATCCACTTTTCTGAATTTCGACATTGCAATGCTTGCTGGACGTTTTCGGGATCATCGTCCAACATACCAATATCGAATTCGTGTTCTTAGAGATACACCACATAGTCGCTAGGTATGGGGTTTCTCCGTTCACGAGTGGATCTCCTTAGGGGCACTTGTCCTTGAGATACTGTAGGTTCCTGAACTGCATCAGCCGGCAATTCATCGGGTTCTTCAGTAACTTCCTCAGGAACATGAATTTGTTCCTGTGGAGCGTCACTACTGGGATGAGGTACCTCAGGTACGGGTGTCGCTGATGCTATCTCCCCAAAAGATGGTTCGATTCGCATTTCTGTCGCATCTGAGTGTGCCTCATCTAACTCGATGATTAGCTGATGCAAATCATTCCCCCCCGAAACCAAAGTATCCTCAAAGAACTTTACCGAATTTGTCTCGAAAAACACTTTACTTGTGGGATCGTAGAATTTATACCCTCGTGACCTTTCCGAGTAACCAACGAAATAGCAACTAACTTTTTTGGTGTCCAGCTTTCTTTCATTTGGTCTGTAAGGCTTCGCCTCTGCTGGACAGCCCCAAACCCTTATGTGGTTAAGGCTAGGCTTACGCTTAGTCCATAACTCATAAGGGGTCCTTATCGTCGCTTTAGTTGGTACTCGGTTGAGGATGTAAGCTGCGGCTTTAAGCGCTTCTCCCCAGAGGAATAATGGTAGCGTAGTTTGACTCACCATACTACGTACCATGTCCATAAGTGTACGATTTCGTCTTTCAGCTACACCATTCATGCTTGGTGACCCAGGCATGGTGTACTGAGGGACGATTCTGTTTTCCTCTTAGGTATTTAGCAAGTGGTCCTGGACATTGTTCTCCTGATCCATCATATCGACCGTAGTATTCACCCCCACGGTCCGATCTGACGGCTTTAATCCTTTTGTTGAGTTGTAACTCAACTTCAGCTTTAAAGGATTTGAACGTGACTATTGCTTGCGCTTTTTCTTTAATCAAGAATACGTAGCCATATCTCGAATAGTCGTCAATAAAGGTGATAAAATAAGAGTGGCCATTTCGAGTAACCGGATAAAATGGGCCACTAATATCGGTATGAATCAACTCTAACGGACTATTTGCACGATTTGCTTCATATCTTCGGACTTTAGTTTGTTTTTCTTTAGCACAAAATACACACGACTCTAAGTCGGTTAAGTCTAAAGGATTGAGAATTTCTGTTTTGACAAGACGTTCTATTCTGTTTTTGGACACGTGTCCTAAACGTCGATGCCAAAGTGATCCTGAATTCTCATGAGTTAATTTTGCTTTAACGTTTCGCGTTACAACATGCAAGGTTCCCTGATTTGAAGCAACATTTATTGAATAAAGTTTATAAATTTCGGACATTATACCGTGACCAATCAATCTAGAAGCATGATAAAGTTGGAAATTTCCATTTCCAAAATAACCGTAATATCCACTTTTATCCAATCGATAAAACGAAATAAGATTTCGTTTAAACGATGGTACTACAAAAGTGTCATGCAAATCTAGATAGAAACCGGATGTCAACAGCAATCTGAAATGCCCGATGGCTTCAACCTTTATGCCGCTGCCATTTCCACAATAGACGTATCTTTTATCATCTCTCGATTTTCTATGGCTTAGGCAACCTTGCATAGTCACAGATAGGTGAGTCGTGGCTCCCGTATCGACCCAGCAAGTGGCTATATCCGAAACAAAATTAACTTCAGAACAAACTAAGAATGTACCCTTTTTCTTGAGACAAGATATATAACCGGTACAATTCTTCCTTAAATGTCCTTCCTTATTGCAAAAGAAACAAGTCATGCTTTTGGATGTGTCAGTAGTAGGCACTCCCTTTTCCTTTTGACTTGCCTTTTGCACAGTAACCATTTCCGCAGCTTTGCGTTTCTTACCACCGAACTTGGTGGCGACAGCATTCATAACTTTATGCACCCTTATGCTGTCGATTCCACGGTACTGTTTCGAGCAAAGTTTCTTTAAGAGATTGCCTGCCTCGGCTTTCTCATTCTTTACATATCTTTGCTCGAGATCGGCTAAAAATTCTCTAGCCGTCGTGGACTCAGAAACGTGTCCCCTGAAGCATTTGGGGATAGTCTTTTGCATGATCATAAGACACATGCGATTTGATCGTAGCCAGCGTGCCATGTGAGATTTTTCCTCACTGGTACTTTCGTCTGTTAGCACAGCTGGACGATCTATCTGTAACGCATTGTCTAGATCAGTAATCCCCAGAAAGATCTCAAATCGATCTTTCCATTGCTTATAGTTTGAACCGTTCATTGTAGGAATATCCTTAATGTTAGACATTATTGCTGAAAAGCAAACAAGAAACGGACTTAAATACACAACACGTGTAATCTTTAAACTGCATAAAAACAAATATCAAAATAGAACCCCGATTCCATCTACCAATTGTCTTCCAATATTGGGGCTCTTTGGAGTCATCCCAATACCTTCCAACAATTGGGTGTAGTGGTCAATATGACGGCTCTCCAAGCACAGGTTAACCACCTTCCTTTGGGCCGATGAGTTAACCTACGCTTTTAAAGCTTCACCGCCGGCCCTATTTGGGTCCACTACCATGCTCATATGTGTTTTCGACAATCACACCTTCCTTTGGGCCGGTCAATGATTGCCTCCAACACATACATGCCCTTCACGATCATAACAAATATAGTGGCGATGATATGATTGCCGCACTTTAAGGGGATCATATTAAAGCCCTACATTTGCTAAGTCGCGTAACTTTATGGTTCTAAATGATCCGCAGTTTCCTGACTGACCCTTTTGCACTTACCGTGCATACTTAACCCCAACATCCGTTTTGTTTTACTTAAACCAATTCGAACTAGCTTGATTCCTTTTACGGCTGAAATAAGAACCACCTTGAACCAAACTCAGTTCTCCTTACGGTATAAGAAAACAATATCTTTATCAATCAATTTAACAAGTGATATAACCTTATGATGGGTCACATTGAGCGTGAAGTGAACCGATTCAGCAATACCCACTTGCCATAAGGGTGTATTACCATTCCACATAATTTCCAGGCCACCGGTGGAGTCACAATGGTCTCGCTTAAGTACCAGCTTTCTTAGACAAAACTATGTGTACGGTGTTTTTATCACAACTCAATGAGTCATCTATCACGAGTATAAGCCGCATTGATTGGTAAGTGTTGGTTAATTCAGTCAACTTAGCCCATCGAATTAACTTGGTTGAACTCGGTCAAACCGGGTCAAACAAGATTCGGATCCTTATTGGGTTAAGTTCCTTAACTTTATTTTATTTATTTATTAACATGCATAAACATAAGGCATAAATAAATAAATAAACAATTAACTGCATGCATATAAACAAATAACGCAATAACCGGAAATTAAACTTTACACTTGATTATTATTATTTTGGATTTCTTTAAAATAATAATAATAATAATTTATTATTATTATTAT
The DNA here is from genome assembly GCA_036186865.1 of Eustoma russellianum. NCBI lineage: Eukaryota > Viridiplantae > Streptophyta > Magnoliopsida > Gentianales > Gentianaceae > Eustoma > Eustoma russellianum. Next base: position 27,988,984 of record AP025053.1, on the reverse strand, counting down.
TACTATTTTTCTTAATAACCTTTAAATAACAACAATAATATTCAAATTATTATCATTATTATTTACTTTATTTGCCTTTAAAAGAAACTTTAAAATAATAATAATAATTACTTATTATTATTACTATTTTCCTTTAATAATAATAACAATAATAATTAAATTATCATCATCATTATTATTATTTTCTTTGAAAGGAGACTTTAAAATAATAATAATAATAACAATTTATTATTATTACTATTTTCCTGAAATAAACTTTAAATAATAATAATAAGAAATTATTATTATTTACTTTATCCAAAATAATAATAATATACACATAAACAACAAAACTGAAATTAAAAAAAATAAAGGGGATAGGGGCGCGGGTCGGGTCGGGAAGAACCCGCCCGACCCAATTCTGATTTCAGGATTTTTTTTTTTAATTCTTCAACTGATTGGGCCGAAGCCCTTCCTGAATAGCCCAATCTGAATAATCCGAAAGTCCCCTTTTTTTTTAAATGAAATCCGTAATTGGGCCGAAGCCCTTTTCTGCTGCAGGGCTGGACCGGGTTGAAGCCGGATCAAAGCCCATGACCCGCGCCCTGCCAGGAGCCAAAAAAGCTCCAGAAATTCGCAGCATGTCTCGAACTGACGACCTCCAGCTTCACGTCCCGGGCGATGGCCACTAGGTCCGCTGCCGACATTTTTGTTTTATATTAAAACTGTCAGAATTCCAGAAATTCAAAAATTGTATCCGAAAATTTAGGAGCAGGGATTGAACCAGAGTACTCTGATTTGGTGACTGGAGTGCTGGCAGCCAGCGCTAACGATGTTCTCGTGCCTAACAGTGGGATTTTTTGTTTTTTTTAAATACCCAAAACAGAGACTTTTTCTCAAGCATAAATCATTCCGGGAAAAAAAATTTTAGCCAAAAAAACTTTTGTTTTTCCGAACATGAACAGATTAACATAATGATTCGATTAAACCTGGCTCTGATACCACTTGTTGGATTTAATTTAATAAACCCCTGAATAGGACCGTTTAATCGAATCAATGGACAAAGTAACAAAATGCGGAAAATATACCTTGCTCCATTGGTGTTGTTAATCTGATCACGTACACTACAACTGCTCCGGCTGATGAAGAATCTAGCGTGATCCAAGGATTCACGACCTCCCACCAATTGTTGATATGCCCCTTGAACCGGAATCAACAATTCACTGCTTTACCCGATGGAGAGGCTAGACAGTGTGGGCTTTATAGAAAATTTGGCACACCCTTCCCTCTTTACTGTGTATAACCGTTTTTCACACCTCTGATAATATGAGGAGGTGAAGCGTTCTTCATATAGAGGGGATGGAAGGATCTGATAGGTATAAGGTTTTAAATTTAATCTTAAATTTAAAACTCAACCTTATCTTCCTATTAAATATTATCCAATATTTAATTATTGTGCCAATAATTATCTACTAGCCACACGTGGGTTGTCGCCCCTCTGGGACCAGATGTCGTAACTTTATGGTCGCTGCACTTTGAGCCCATCCATCGCGGTCTCTGACCATATGACTGTCTACATATTCGGGGTTTCCATTTAGACCACACTATACATCCACGAACATACCCGATGATCACTTAACGTGTGGATGTTTTACGTAACAATTAATATTATTACGTGACATATGTGACATATAATATTATCATACATAACGTCCACCTTATGATTAATTCGTATAAACCTTATCAACGTGCTGCGCATTACATGTATTCGAATTAATCCCAACAATATACACAAACATTATGTGTGTGTAGTGTATATTAGAGTCGGTATTTCACTGGAAGAAAACTCGCTATCCTTTGGGATAGAGATATTGTTTGTCTACTTCTCAACCTCTCCAGACCCTAGCAATATCCTAGTGTTTTCGGTAGGATATTACTAGGTATGGTCGTTGGTTGTGCGTGTGTGTATATATTTATATATGTGCGCACAGATGTATCGGCATCAACAACAATGAAAAAATAAATTACAGCCAACTTAGTCAATATCACATTTAAACAACAAGAATTTGTGTATATTTCAATAAATGATAGTTGGTACAATAGTTTCATGACAAAGTTTGTCTCCGGCGTCATGCATTAATGTTTTAGGTTCATATTAGTAATTGAATTTATGAAAAGATATCACGTCTACGTGTGTTATTTAATTAAGTATTTTAGCATACATGTCATGCTTTGGTGTTTCACTAATAGGAGCATAACTTGAGAAAGAATCCGACAGTGAGGATCCTACAATTAAGTATACGTACGTTATTAAGAATAAGGTCATTTATTGAGAGGAGAAAAGTTCATTTATTGTGGATATCATAAGTTTAAATAAAATTTCAAAAAATTTGTCCCCCGCTACAAAAGGGTTGGGATCTCCTCACCTCAACTCTCCTCACCCCCCTTGCTACCACGTGTCACGTGGTCACGCGTCACCGCATCCCCTTGCGGTGAGATGATCCTATCCCGCTAAAAAATGATACTCGTACAAGATCGACTATGTGCAAGTTCTGGTAACGACCGTTGGATTGCATGTAGCAATAGCAGTGTTTTTACCGCGAAATGGATCACTTCATATATTAACATTATAAAAAACTGTACAACAGAGGGAGATCATAAGCTACTTACATAACAATTACAGGACTTTCTACTCTATCCCATGCTAATCTAAAGTTTCGAGATCTTTCAAAAATACGATGTATCGTGATATGCACATCCGGTTGTAGAAACTCGGCATCAAACAGAAACTTATTCCTCAAAAACCAAATAGTCGCCACAGTTTCCCGAAAAACATACGCCCAATCAGCCTGTGGCAGGCTACTCACCTCTCTTTTCAGGTTGGCACAATCCAACCACTGACGTCCAACGTGTCATCAAAAAAGGTCCTGCTATACTGGACCGTTACCAACTTTCTCCATATCTTCTGTGCAAACTTGCAGTCTCTCAAGGCATGCAGGCAGTTGTCCTGTTGCTGATGGCACACCCCGCAAGTCGGTGTGTTTCGAATATGGCGGGAATGTAGTAAATCACTTGTTGGCAGACGGCACAGGCGTGCCTGCCAAAGCAGAAGGTTATCCCGCTATGGGCCTCTGAGCTTCCAAATATTTCTCCATGGCACGTAGTCCCTCCTTTCCAGTTCCGGTAACTGCATTTTATAAGTCGATGCCACCGTAAACTTACCACTACTAGTACCTTTCCAAACCAATTCAAAATGTTGGACACCCTCCGTTGAAACACCAGCAGCTCTAACCTCCGTCCCTGCGGCAATCAATGGAAGCGTGGCAACAATACTCCGCCAGGTATGGGTGCAGGCTCGCCGCTGGGTTCGAGCATTCCAAATGTTTTCATATTTAGCCAGCAAAATATTGACCCATAATGTGTCTTCCCTTTGAATTAGTCTCCAGGTTAACTTAACAAGCAAAGCTAAATTCATAAGCGGTAGTTGTTTGATTCCCGTACCACCCGCCCCCTTTGGTTTGCAAATCTGATGCCAGGCGACCGTATGAAGCTTTTTCGTGTCACTGAAATCACCCCAGAAGAACTTTCTATTAATTTGTTCCAGTATATTAATAGTCTCCGCCGGAAGTAAAGAAGTCTGCATGGCATAGAATGGGATCGTAGACGTGACCGTCTGGACAAGAATCTGCCTCGCTGCCCTTGAAAGGATTCTGCTCTTCCAAGAAGCCAGCCGCTTTTTAACCTTTTCAACAACATAGTTATATGTGCTCTTGCACACCCGTCCATGAAGCACAGGCATCCCAAGGTAAGTACCCAGATTTGATGTAAGAGGAATGCCGAACAGAGAGCTTAGGCGCCTAGCCAATCCATGATCCACATTCTTTGATACATAGAGTAAGGATTTCGTAGCGTTAATCTTCTGCCCAGAGACCCTACAAAATTCCTCCAAAACACCCGCTATAGCAAGGGCTTGTTTTTCAGTTGCCTTTCCGAACAAAAACAGATCATCAGCAAATAAAAGATGAGAGACAGGAGGACCACTTCTTGAAGCCCTAATCCCAGTCAACTCCCCGGCATTGACGGACTTTTGTATCAATTGGGTTAAGTGTTCCATACATAACACAAACAAAAACGGGGCAAGTGGATCTCCCTACCTCAGGCCCCGTGACGGCTGGAATTACTCAAGAAAAGTGCCATTCCACAAAACTTGCATTTTCGCAGATGAGACCACGTACATAATGAGTTCAACCATATCAGTGCTAAAGCCCGCCGCCTGCAACACTTTAGTAAGGTAAGGCCAGCTGATGCGATCGTACGCCTTCTCCAAATCAATTTTAATAGCCATAATGCCTGTTCGCCCCTTCATCCTGCGCATGGAATGTAGTAATTCTTGAACAATGATAATGTTATCGCTCGTTTGACGCCCCGGGATAAAGCTACACTGTACCTCACTAACTAATTTTGCAACGAACATCTTGATACGATTAGCAACCACCTTGGTTATGACTTTGATGAGTACATTCATGAGAGCGATAGGACGATACTGAGATATATATTCGGGTGAATCCACTTTTGGAATAAGGGTGATGATGGTACGGTTCATATCGGTTGGAAACTTCTTAGTATGGAAAGTTTCAGTGACAAAACTCAAAACGGCTTTACCCACCACATCCCAATTGTACTGAAAGAAAACCGGGCTGAAACCGTCAATACCAGGGGCTTTTTGAGCACCCAGTTGGAACATGGCATTGTAAATCTCCCCGTCGTTGACATCTCGGTTAAGGTCATATCTCTCCGATTCCGTGAGAGTGGGAAAGAAGATTTCATAATCTCCCATGTTCGTAGTAGAATCCGCAGCATATAGATTTTTGTAAAAGTCACAAACCAATTCGCCCAATGCATCCTGTCGATCGACCCAAACCCCCTGCAAGTTTTTTAGCCTTAAAGTGGAATTTTGTCGCCTCCGTATAATGGTGGTGGTATGAAAGAACCGAGTATTTCTTTCACCCTGGGTGATCCATGCCAGTTTAGATTTTTGCCACCAATATAATTCTTCCTGCCTCAGAATTGTTTGTAATTCATTCGACAATTTCTTTTCCAACCCAAATAGATATGTAGACGGTCGATCGCACATAGCCTGTTGTGTGCCGGATAGACGTGCAATGCATCTCTTCTTTCAAATCGCAATGCTCCCAAAGACATTCTTGCCCCACCAACTTAGCTTAGAAGCACACTTCTCCAACGCATCCTTAATGTGTAAGCCGGAATCATCCCAGTTGGTGGCAAGAAAAGAGCGGAAGTCCTCATGTTCCAGCCAGCAAGTTAGGAATTTGAATTGCCTTGAGATATTTAGGGGTCTGGTAGTATCTTGTAACTGGAGAAGGAGCGGGTTGTGATTCGAACTCATCTTGCAAAGATGTACCAACCGAGCCTCAGGAAATTTATTGCTCCAACCAACATTGCTTAGAGCCAGATCAATACGTTCCATTATAAGTGCCTCCCCGGGTCTACCATTGCTCCACGTATACTTCGGTACCGAGAAAGGTAGTGGCGTAAACTCGCAAAGCTCCAAAACACGCCCCAGGCCATTGTTACGGGTGAATTTTCTACCCCCATATTTATCCGACTGCGACAGAATCTTGTTGAAATCCCCAATAAGACACCATGGACAATGAAAAAAGGATCCCGGTTGAATTAAATTCTGCCATAATTCATAACGACGTTCGTCCGTTGGAGAAGCATACACCAACGAAAAGACCCATTCGATATCACCACCCTTTAGTACGGCCAGGTTTATGATCTGATCCGAATAATTTAGCACTCGAACGTTGAGTATTTGATCGTTCCAAAAACACCATAATCCTCCAGAGAAGCCTTCAGCCTCAACCGCGACAAAATTTGTAAAAGCATACCTCTGCAAAAACTTTCTCCCTCTTCTGCTATGAACCCTGGGCTCCATGATAAACAAAACGTCTGGAGAATGCAACCTAATTAATTCCTTTAGACATAGCTGAAACCTAGAGGATGCAGCCCCTCTACAATTCCAGGATATCACCTTCATCAGGAACAAAAATCATACGGTGTGGAGCTCATGCTCCCTGTAGCCATCGATCACAGCCCCATTTGGATTAATGGGTGGGATTTCAACTTCTATAGGTACCATATCCATACCTTCGCAGTTAATCTTGGACAATTGGACATTCCCTGGATCAGAGGGGAAACTCTGGGCCTGTATGTGTTCCCGTCCATCCCGCTGTGGCAATCCCGGCAGCTCAGTGCTTCCTTTGTCTACACTGATTTGGCGGGTTATTTGTTGAACATTTGTGAGATCCCTTAGATATGCTCTCTCCTTCTCTGCGCCATCCATTAGTTTAGAAGTGACTTGTCCTCTAGGCCTTTCAGCCCGTGTCCCTTGCTGCTGTCTTGGTTGGGTTTTAACCTTGCTATTGTTCTTCATCATCATCCCCTTTCTTGCTCTCCCTTTGCTGGATTCCCCAGGAACCTTTGATAAGCTTGAGAATTCCACTCCCTCTTTCATCTCCTTCACTTGTTCCAATTGGTTTCAAACCTCTTCTAGGTTAAAAAGAGGAGTAGCGTCAGCATCTTCAACCCCAAGAACCCCAAACCGTGAGCCACCCTGAGTCCTGGGCTTTTGTTGCGTGCTCCGAGGCGGGTGATTCTGTTGATGTTTCACATGATTCTCCTCCTGATAGACCCCCGCCAAATCCTGCCCGTCCAACCTCGTACCACCTTCGCTTGAAATCCCCTGTTTCGATGTCCCTGCTCTGGGAGGGAGTCTCCGTCTTCTACTATTTGAAACAACCATCCAAGGGCCGTACGAATGATTCTGTTCATCTTCTTTCGCAGTCTCTGGGGGAATTTCACGAGGGGCCTGAACATTTAAGTTGCATTCTTCCTTGCGATGACCGTAGCGACCACAATCGAAACATATGAGATGTAATCCCTCGTATTCCACCTTATACGTCCGCCCATTCAAAGTCACCGTAGGTATCAGGAGTTGGGTTAAGTCAATTTCAACGCACACACGGGCGTATTTTCCACGTGCAACCCGCAGAGTCGTGTGATCAACCTTAACAGCCTTACCAAGTCGGCTGCCTAGTTCCAGTAGGACTTTTTCATTGTAAAATTCAATTGGTAAATGAGGAAAGCGAACCCAGGCCAAAGTTGAGGTGATTTGGTCCTGTTTAGGATGGAAGTATGGCCTCCATTTCATGACAGTGAGATAATGCCCTTGAATCAACCAAGGGCCGTTATCCAAAACATGGCAATAGTCATCTTTAGCATAAAATCTAACGATATAATAGCCTTCGTCAAGATCAATCAGTTCACAACCCTTATCAAGATTCCACAGGTCATCTAGTTTCTGCTGTAAGAAACGAAAAGAGATAGTACGCCCCAAATACCTTAACAATAAGTGCACGAGCCCATGGTTTCCGCAGTTCTTTGACATCATCTGCCGGAATAACCACCCTAGCTCCACCGCCTACGTGTTCCCTGTTCCTCCCATCCACTGCGGTGCTATCCTCATCAACCATGTCGAACTCATCAGACTCGTCATCACTGATGTATACAATCTTGTCCATTGGGTCCCCTCTGAGAACCTCCGTAAAGGAGCGATTTCCCCAAACGCCCGGTAAAGGCTGGTGGTGGTCCGGATGGGAAATGAAGTCTCCATTTGCTTGGCGCTTGAATTTTTTAATGCTCCGTTACAATTGATCAGTTTCCTCCGTCGATTTGGCTCCGCCATCTGTGTCTTGATCTTGGTTCATCACAAACTCCATTGTTAGGGTAGAAATTGGTGAAGAGATGACCGGAAAACGGCCAGGCGGTGAAACCCTAACTTGATTCGCCTTCGCCTTTTTTCACTTCCGTGTCTTTTCACTTCTGCTCTATCTCTTATGCGAGTTATGTTTTCACTCATAGCAGTGTTTTTAATACATGTTAATAATGGATCCATAATATAAATCTTCAGTCTATGAACATCACATGCTTGTTAATTGCTATATTATACTTATTTATATTTTCATTTACAAAAACAATAGAATCATATCGTATAAAAATAAATAACACAACATTCATGCATCATCGATGATACTAACACGAGACCCGTTTTAAACTATATACATTCAGCTAAACTTATTTACTTTGCTTACATATAAATTATGAAAATAATTCTACAATATCATTACGACGTAACTGTATTTTTACAAGCATAATCTAACGGTTAAGCGACAAATAGCATGATCCTATTACTAGAGAATTCTAACAAGAACAAAGTCAAAATCTTCCATCTAAGAATTTGTTGAACTTCTGATTTTCATCTTTTACAAAGTTTTTTGAAACTGTCCTCGGAATCTATAATCTTGTAGCACAAGAGAATTATAACCAGACTTATGAGGTAGCCTAGAGAGAGAAACACGCGAGATGTCGATTTTATTCACTCCCCGTGTTGATTGCGGATATACTATTTCATCATTTTAGCTATAGTTATCCGGATAGGATCCTCGTACCCACTCTCTCATCGCCTGCCACATGGCACCCTATTTTATTTATTAAAAAACATTATTCACCACCTACCCCGATTTAAGTCAGAACCCCCGCACCCTCCCTCCTCTCTCTCTTCTATTCCATTCTCACTTCGAAGTCCAATTTTTCTGACACCGTTCTCCGTCTAGCACTAGAGCTCCATCCGGTGAACCTTGTTCTTCCTCCGGCAGCGAAGCTCTTTCTTCCCTTCTCTCTCTTCGAAACCCATTGGCTTAGCTCCGTCCATCGAAAATCATTACTCCTCTGAAGGGAAACCTCCGACGAACCTCGTTTTCTATCCCTCCCATTCTCTTCTCTCTTTTCCCTTCTCTTTTCGAATTTCAACCTCCTCTAGCTACCTAACCCTCCCTCAACCAGCAAAGCGAACCCCCAAATAACCTACGTCGAAGCTCCATCCGGTGAACAATTAGCTTCAAATAGTGTAGTCTACAACTTACTATTGGTCTACTGGATGGAGCTCCAACGCCAGAGGGAGAAGGTTGTCGGAAAAATATAAATTCGAAGATGGAAGGAAGAGAAGAGAGAATGGAACAGAGTGAAAAGAGGGGTGGGGTAGGGCTCTGAGTTAAATGGGGATAGGTGAAAAAAATTAAATAAAATAAGATGACATACGACAGGCGATGAGAGAGGAGCATGAGAGAGTGGAGATAGGGGTGAGAGGATTCTATCCCATAGTTACCACCCAAAACTTCTTTGACCAAAACTTCAGTCGGACGGATATAGACTTCTATATTGGTGATGGAACTGCACAACAAGCAGTCCAAATCCTTTCCATGGATCCCTTCTCTAAGGGGATGGGATAACCTCACCCCATTCTCAATCAACCCCCTCTCCACTTCCCGCCACATGGCATTGGTAAAAAAATTCCCCTCCCCCCACGTGCCCAGCCCTTAAACAAAAAAAATTTATCCACTCCCCTCCCCCCTAAATACACACTCCCTCACTCTTTCTATTCTCTCTTCTTTCCCTCCCGTCGCCCGCTCTCATTCTCCCCCCCTTCCCTTCATTTCTTCTTCCCTTCCCTCCTCCGGTCGCCCTCTCCTCTATTCTCCTCTTTTTCTCCCTCTTTCCCTCCTCTCTTCTTTTTCTCCCTCCCTCTCCCTTCCCTTCTTTTTCTTTTCTCCCTCCCATTTTCCTTCCCTTCTTCTTCCATTCCCTCCTTTATGTCGGCCGCCCTCAGTTGGAAGAAGAAGAAAAGGGAAAGGAATGGAAGAAGAATGAAAGGGAAAAGGGAGAGAGAATGGAAAAAGAAGAAAGGAGGAGGGAAACGAGGAGAGGAGGGAACTATGGAGAAAAAAAGAGAGGAAAGGAAGAGGGAAAGAGGGAGAAAAAGAGAAGAGGAGAGGAGGGGGCGGCCGGGGTGAGGACTAGGGCGAGAAAGCTGACGATGGGAGGAAAAGAATAGTGAGAATGGATAGGGTGAGGGAGTAGGTATTTGGGGAGAGGAGGGAAGTAGATTAAAAAAAATTTATTCAAGGGTTGGGCACGTGAGAGGGAGGATCTTTTTTTTTTCTTTTTTACCAATGCCACGTGGCGAGTGTTGGAGAGAGGGGTGAGGTGATCCGATCCCTCTCCAAGTCCCACTTTTGAAAATAACCAACCAATTGGTGACAGATGTCACTTAACTCCCAAATCTTTCATTTCACTAACCCCTTAAGGAAAGGGACGGGATTCTCACACCGCCTTCACACTCACCCTTACTATCCACCGCCAGACACGTGGCAGCAGGGGGTAGATGAGGCTAGATGTAGGTGACCCTCATCTAACCTCACCCCGTCCCTCCTCCTGTTTTGCTGCCACGTGTCGGGTGGTGAGCAGTGGGGTGAGGGTGAGGGCGGTTAGGAGATCTCATCTCTTAAGGAAACCCCCTGTCTACCAGCACCTCTTCAATCACCTCCACCGTCACCATCACCTCCACAGGAGCCTCTACCACCATCACCCGCCCGCCCACCGTCCCACTCCTCCACCCAGCCCCCTTCACCCCCACCTCCACCGCCTCCTTTCATCTCCACCTTCACCTCCACACGGAGAAGACTCCCGGTTCCGGTCTCCACTAGCTTCCTCACAATTTTCGGCTAACAAGAAGCTGCAATCACTCTGACGCTGGGCTTCTCCCGAGGCATACAACCCAGAGCTAATTAGATCTAAGTAGATCTGTTTCGGATCTGAAGATGTAACGCAGCTCCGGCGACGATTTTTTTTGCAGCAGAGTGGGGCTACAACTTTGGCCGCCGGTTGTTGAAGATGAAGGTGGTGAGGGTGGCGGGGAAAGAGGCAGTGCTGCAGGGGTGAGAGGAGGAAGGGGAGGGAGGAAGAAAAAGTGGTGGGGCTGAGTTTGGCGGAGGAAGGGGAAAGAAAATACGTCGTTATTTCTTCAAAGAAGGAACACCAAAGAGAGAATACAGGGAGATGATCCGAACTACATAGCAAGTTTATTGATTATGTCAATTAGACTTGACTCAAGCAGCAAGACTACGGCTTATGAGTTCAAATTGTTGCACGGTTTTAGGTTAAATTCTTGCAACTGCAACTTTCCACACGTATTATACATAATACAACAACACACCCAATATATCCATACGGCATCAAAAACTATCGCTAGGGTCTGGGGAATGTGACCAGCAGTTAAACAATACCTTCATCCTAAAGGATAGAGAATTTGCTTCCAATGAAGGGATAGAGAGTTTGCTTCCAATGAGACCCTCGGCGCTATGTATACCTGCATAGATGACACAATAATAGAGATATGATATACTAGTGTGTTAGTGTAGGAAGTATTATACATAATGATATGTCTATACATTATGTATGAAAAACGAAAGGGAGAAAAAAGTCTTGAGATTCAAGTAAGAATATATTTGATATTTAGCTTAACCAAGAGTTCCATTTATGCTACTGCGACATAAATTACAGTTTTGTCAAGCAGACAACCCAACGGACAAGAGTAACCAAAAAGATTCTCAAGCGGTTGATCACTTCAATAGGAGACTAATCTTTGATGATCTTGTCTTTCCTCAACCAAACCACAAAATTTGAGCTCTTAAAAAAATGTTGCATCCAATGTGATGCAGAGTAACCAACGCTGAGACTATGCGCAAAAGTTTAGTTCCCTTGATCCCACTTTGGTGTAGATGGCCCAAAGATCTCATCAACCACACCGAGAGTTGGCATGATATCGACACCTGTTGAGAAATTAGTCGAGCAAGACATGTCCCATACCTTGGTATCAAAGGTTTCATACGAAAAAACAGATCCTGAACTATCATCTGTGTGCTCACACCCAAGCCATGGCGTAAAATAGTCTACTTGTGTGCTTTCATGTGCATCTGCCCCTATGCCAATTGAACCACCAGAGTCCATGGAGTATTGTTGGGATTCAGACGACAAATTGAACTCTTCTTGAACATCATGACCAGGGATAATGTTGTTTGAATCATTTATGATGTGAAATCCTATATCAGAACCGCCACTATGCAATTTCATGTTTCGATGGTTTGACACTTGTCCCTGGAAATCATGCTCAGGCATATCACCGTTGTTTCTAGCTTGTGTATCTTCTTCATTTCTGTCATCAACCTCAATATCATCATCCTCAGTCAGAGAATCACGTCCAGGTCCACCATGATAATCTTGGTCAACCACTGGCTCGATGTCTGAATCTTCATCTTCTTCAATCACGTGGAAACCTCTATAGTTTCCATGCCACTCATCGTCATCGCTGTCAATCTCCAATAACACAGATCTGTTCTGAATTGCCCTTCTTTGGAGAATAAAAACATTGAAATAGTAGCTTACAATCTGCATCTTAGTTCGAGAAGGAAATACCACAGAAAGCTCCTTCCAAAAGTTTTTACCAACAGATGCAGAATTGGAGTAAATAACCTCATGAAAGACTCGCTCTTCTTCTTCTGTCCATTTATCTGCTATCTCCTCTCCCATATCACAGAGTCCCAATTCCTCGTATTTTTCTTCACCAACTGTTTCCTTAAGTTTCTCTCTTGCTTCTCTAACATGAAGTAGACCACATCGAATGGAACCTTCATCAAAACAGCCACAAAATTTTCTTCCTTTTGCGATTCCCACACCACCGTTAGAGGCACTGACTGGATCAGGGAAAGATATAATACAAGTTCCCATGAGGTGGGAATCGTTATTCAACAGTTTAGGACTTGCTGGATCTTTCAAAACAGCTTTTGGTGTGCATGGAGGGATATCAGCTTGATGGTCAGGTCCAATAGGAATCTGTACCCTAGGGGAAGAATTTAGCATAGACGAATAGGCATCCTCCACCTGCAGCACGGGTCTTCTACGAACATTGAAGCCGAAGCACCCAGGAAAGAAAGAGGAAAATGCATCTCCAGATCTAATATTGTCCTCGCTACTGCTGCTTGTGGCCCGTGATACAAGTGCACTATCTCCCAACTCTTCCTCAGTCAAATTCGAAGCACCATCTCCATCATTCTTCTCAATCTCCTCATACCAATGAGGCCTACTGAAATCAACATTTTCTTCACCTATACCAACATAGTGCAGATAAAATTTTATGTACACAATAAACTGGCAACAGCATCTCTAGTAGTGGAACTTCAAGTTACTACCCTGACATACACCATTCCTACAGAGAAGTCAACTACCTGATCCACATAACTAATATACTGTATTGTTTGCATGGAACAGTACTCTTAGAAGAGAAAACAAGATAAACCATGCAGTGAAAAAAAGTCAACGTCCCAATTGATGATCCTAGAATGTTTAAATTTGCCAATACATAAACTGATGAATGCAGTGCCTTACCAAGAGTATCATTGGCTTGCGAGGTTTCTTGGGAAGAATCCTCGGCCAAGAAAGTAAACCTACTGCAAGGGACAAGTTGTTTGCTTTCCTTCAGAGAGGACTCTTGATATTCCTCTTCAAGAGGATGTGCAGATGAAAAATTGCCATGAACACGTTTTCTTTGCTCAAAACAACATCTGGACCCTTGAAACTCCTGGTCATAGTGCTCAGCAAAGAAAGCCAGCTCATTGCCCAATGGTTGTTTTGATGGTGTAAGACAATACCCCTGAGACTTTTTGTCGTCCAAAATCTCAACAAAAGAAGACAATTCATTGCCAGAGTAAAACCATTCTGCTTGCACAGGCGAAGCGGTAGACTCTTGGAAATCTTCCTTACCGAAGTGCTTAGTAAACAAAGTCAGATTATTGTCAGGGCCAGGCCGTTTAAAATACTCTGGAGTAGATTTTGTGGACCAGTGAAATTCCCTGTCAGAAGAATCTGGAAATATAGTTGCCTTACTTTGAGGAACAAAATCTTCTGGTTGATTCGAAGTGGGCCCTTCAAACTCCTCAAAAGATCGTTTTACTCCCATTGCACTGTTAAATAACAATAAAACTGAGGATTACTTGGCAGAAATAACCAGAGGGAAGAAAAGCTTACATAGCTACACAACCAAAATAAAACAAATCAAAGGTAAAAGTGTTTTTTTCCATAATTAATTCTCAAGTAAAAGTTCCACAGAGTAAATTTGGTAACAGTAGAAGGGGATGCCACCCTCTCCAATTAGCTCACCTAATATCTTAAGGCACTAAGTATTAACAAGAAGGAAAGCGCGAGCTAACCACCAAAGCAGGAGCGAAATATAACAGTCAGAACTATTACGGAGGAATGAACACAGGATGAAGTATCTGAAATACCAATAACCCAAGAGCAACTTGGCATCAACATCATTATCATCCATTCCACCTGCCCTATTTTCTCCATACCACTCAATAGTAACAGTACAGATATCAACTAACTCAGACAATTAACTTCCATCACGTTTACTAACATAGAAATGGGAAAATGCTACACCTTCTACTAACATCAAACTATACAACTGAAAAAGTGCTGCATAATCGAAGGGAATATAAAAAAGATCAGATAAGTATGCTAAAAGCTCCCACAACCAACAACACGCTAGCGTAGGACTAAATCCACAAATGTTACAACCACACACAAGAACAACATAAAAATGAGATTAAGTTCACAATTAGTACAGGCAACAACAAAAAAGGACAATTCCCAATCCAAGCTACAAAAAATTGATAGTATCAATCATGAAATTTTTTGAAATTAAAAAGCCCTAACTTGACAAGTAACCCTAACCCTAGGTTGACAATTTACCCAATCATTTGACGAAATCAATACCGAGCAGCATATTAAAGTGCAATTCACGTCAAAACTCACCTATGCCCCCAAACAATGTTGAAACCCGGAGACAGGCAGGGATTATAGATCGAATCCCAAACAATAATTTCGAATTGACGAAATTAAAAGACGAATTTCAGGCGATTCTCACAAATTCAGAACGACATTGATGACGAGTCCATGAAGAATTAGCCAAAAATCAATCAATTTGGTATTCCGTTGACGGGGATCGGAAAACTGGACGAATGAATTAGGGTTTGTCAAGAAATAATAAATGAAACAGAAAGGTGAGGTCAATCGATAGTAAATGAAACGAATAAGCTAGATTAAGGCAAAATTCGACGATTCAAACATCAATCTAAACAAAATCGGAGATCGAAATCAGAGAGGATGGAGATGAACGTGTCAACGTAATCATGAAGGGCTGGGAAAAGGTAGGGCACGCGCCTTTGAAGAAGATGGATGATCCGATTACATAAACCGGGTCGAGAAAACTCCGCACGTGTCGAACCATATATTCTTTTCTCTTTCTCCTTTTTTTTTCCAGGGGCAACAATATAATACAACAAAATAAATATATAATATAACATAAAATTTAATGCTACTTAAAAACGATAGTCACATCTCTAACACTATTTAATGTGATTAAATGAAACCATGAAATTGATCATATAATATAAATTAATTATCATACTTTAAACAAAATCAGCTTAACGTAATATTTTTTCCTTTCATGTCGATATAGATTAACTATTAAGATAAACTAGTATTCAGTTTAAGACCAGAATAAATATAGATTAACTAGATTAATCACGATTAATCCAAAGAAATTTTTAAGTAATTTTGTAGCTTATTGTTTCTATAGTAAGTTTGTATCCTATAAAATAAAAATTGTATGAATTAGTAGTTCATAGAAACGACTTTATGTCATATCAAAGAATATGTTATATTATCAAAAAATGGTTTTCTATATGACATGTATTGACTCAAGGCGAACTATATAATGCCAAATGAATAATTATCAGGCAATTAGTAACTTATAATATAAATAACAATTGATATATAACATTGAAGAATTAACAAAATTGAAGACGTGTCATTATTATATTTTTTTATGAGCGAAGATCATCTCTTGTCCGCTCGTAGAACTCTTCTAAAATGTAAAGCTATGTCATTTAAAAAAACATAAGGAATGTTTATGGTTGAAATGGGTGCACACTGTTATATTAAAAAGAAAATCTTTATAGGAGGTCAAACTAAGACCTGATATTCATAGTTGTGGAAAAGATTGCTAGACCCTATAAATATGCAAAGTGTGTGGAAAAAGAATTGAAAATGGACTAACTACATCTTTTAGGCATGACCTATGACATCCTTGGGGTGTTTTAAGTAAAGGCTACCAAGAACTAAAAAGAAAACTTCCCTAAGTGATGATGCGACTGTTTCAATGGTTCTGGACGCCTTATAGTAGAGGATGAGACGATCAAGTGATACAATTCAGCCTTGCTTGCAACAACTTACGTCTCAAAACAGGTGATGAATCTTGGATTTAGAAACCAAACCCCAAATTTACAGTCAAAAATGCCGCAATAGCTCTCCAACCTATTCTTCCTCTAGTGACGTGGAGTAATTTTATATGGTGCAATCACATTCTTCCACAATATGCAATCACCTTATGGTTTGCATGTTGAAAGAGAATGGTTAAACTTGACAAGGTTAAATTGGGGATTGATACAATCCAACTCATGCCTCTTATGTTCCAGGTTCTAAGAGAACCATGAACATCTTTTCTTCCAATGTCAGTTTTCGGCTAAAATTTGGGGAGCAATACTCAAGCAAATGAAATGCACTGATAGGCTTTTTGAATGGTAGACCATCCTAAACTGGCTCAACTCTGGTAGTCATTAGAAATCTAAATTTCAAAAGCATCTAATACATCTAGGGTTCTCATCGTCAGTATGCCACATATGAAGAGAAAGAAATAACAGATTTCATCAATAAATGTAGAATAAAATGAGAGTTATTTCTATTGAATGAAAATATTTTTCTTCATTGATTTAGTATGAGTACAATTGCTTGCTATTTATAGTACTACCAAATCTTCTATTTCTGCTAAACTATGATTTAGTCAATATTCTCCACAAAAGTCAAGATACACAATATCTTGATTACGGCTAAAGTTACAACTACTTTCCATCCCTAAGCAATGATTCTGTTGATATTTGATTTGATTCTCTAACACTCCCCCTCAAGTTGATCATTCAGATCTCCGATGTTCAACTTGCAAAGCGTCTCTTCAAACACCCTCCCTGGTACTGCTTTAGTAAGTATGTCGGCAAGCTGCTCTTCAGACCGTACAAAAGGTATCTCTACTACTCCTTCATCTAGCTTCTCCTTTATGAAGTGTCTATCAACCTCAATGTGTTTCGTTCGATCGTGTTACACTGGATTTTCAGAAATACTGATTGCTGCTTTGTTATCACACTTTAACCTTGCGGACCTTGTACTGAGAGACCAACTTCTTTGAGCAACTTGTTGAGCCACAAAACTTCTACAACCCCTTTCGCAATTCCTCGAAACTCCGCTTCTGCACTTGACAAGGCAACTACCTTCTGTTTCTTACTTCTCCATGTCACAAGGTTTCCCCCTACCAACGAGAAGTATCCTGATGTTGACCTCCTATCAACTGGATTGCCTGCCCAATCTACATCTGTGTATACTTCTACTTCAAGGTGTTTGTGGTTTTTGAACCAGACCCCTCTCTCAAATGTTTTCTTCAGATACCTCACTATTCGCATGATGGCCTCCAAATGCTCCTTTTGTGGTCTGTGCATGAATTGACTTACCACACCAACAGCATATGCAATGTCAGATCTCGTATGCGAAAGATAGATGAGTTTTCCTACCATCCTCTGATACTGCTCCTTGTCAACCTCTGATGCAGCTTCCTGTATTTCTAACTTCTGATTGGTCACCATCGGTGTATCACTGGGCTTACACTCGAGCATTCCTACTTCAGTCAGAAGGTCAAGAATATACTTTCTTTGTGATATGAATATGCCTCTCTTTGACCGTTGTACTTCAGTTCCCAGGAAATACTGGAGTTCTCCCAGATCCTTCATTTCAAATTCTACGAATAAGCTTTTTCTGAGCCGACTGATCTCCTCCTTATCACTGCCCGTAATCACCATATCATACACATAAATAATCAAACAAGTAACCAAGGTACCTTGCCGCTTAAAAAATAGGGTGTGGTCTGAATTACTCTGCTTGTATCCATTCCGTTTCATAGCAACGGTAAACCTTCCGAACCACGCTCGAGGGGATTGTTTTAAGCCATAAAGAGACCTTTTAAGTCTGCAAACTTCTCCTCCTTTGAACTTTTCTGAGAAACCTGGCGGTGCTTCCATATATACTTCTTCTTTTAGCTCTCCATGTAGAAAAGCATTCTTGACATCGAATTGATACAATGGCCAATCTTGATTCACTGCAATAGAGAATAGTACTCGGATTGTATCCATCTTGGCAACAGGAGAGAACGTCTCAGAATAGTCTATGCCATAGGTTTGTGTATACCCCTTTGCTACTAACCAGGCTTTATACCGCTCAATTGTTCCATCAGATTTATATTTGATAGTAAACACCCACCGACACCCCACTGGTTTCTTTCCTTTAGGTAACATATATTTTTCCCACGTGTTGTTTTTTTCCAATGCATCCATCTCCACCTCCATGGCCTCTCTCCATTCTCTCTTTCTGATAGCTTCATCAGTCGTTCGCGGAATCTCTTCTGCACATAATAAGGCAGACAGGGCGTGTGCCTTTCCTGCCAGGTTTACCGGATATCTGAGTTTTTGGATTGGTTGTTCAGGAGAGTACCTCTCAGGTGGTATTCCCCTGTTCCTTCGTGGAGGTAGATACTGTTCCTGTGGTACCTGTGGCTCAGGCAAAGCATCAGGAGGTTCAAGAGCAAGTACAGTAGATGGACGTGTATCTAGAAGAGACTCACTTGACTCAAGAGGAGTATTCACAAGAGGGGAACTAGTGGACGAGGGCATTTCACCTTCGGTACTGTATGTAGTGGATTCAGATGACTCGGTGGCGCCATCTACTTGTCTGTGTTGGCCAGCCTCTGACTCCCTGTGATTGGAGACACAGTCGAAAGGTTCCCAGTCGATTGGTTCACTTCGAGACTCCCCCTGAACCGGAGACTGGGATTTGTAGAAATACTCTGTTTCAAGAAAAACACAATCAAGTGTGACATGTATACGACGAGTGCGGGGGTTGTAGCAACGATACCCTTTTTGATGGGTGGCATAACCGACAAAGAGACACTTTTCGGCACACAGATCAAGTTTGGTGCGGTTTGGTTGTGGAATATGTATGTATACAGTACACCCAAATATCTTAGGTGGAAGAGTAAGTATGGAGGGTATAGTGACCTGAAGGGCTAGAGTTTGAATAGGTGTTTGATGATTGAGTGTGCGAGAAGGGAGGCGATTGAGAAGATAAGTGGCAGTCGCAATTGCCTCGGGCCAGAAATGTTTTGGGACACCAGATTCTAACATCATTGCCCGTGTCATTTCGAGGAGTAGGCGATTCTTACGTTCAGCAACCCCGTTTTGTTGGGGGGTATTAGGGCAAGAGGTTTGGTGAATGATCCCATGGTTTTTGAAGAAAGTTTGGAGATGGCTAGACATATACTCTCCTCCATTATCAGAACGAACAATTTTAATTTCGTGATGAAACTGGGTTTTGACGAGCTGAAAAAACTCAACAACTTTAGTGTATACCTCGGATTTATGTTTAATGAAATAAACCCAGGTTAGCCGAGAATAGTCATCAATGAACAAGACAAAGTATTGAAAGCCTTGGGGCGTAGCAAAAGGTGCCGGCCCCCAGACATCAATATGAACTAATGAAAAACACTGATCAACACGAGTATTATTTGGATGAAATGTACTGCGATGATTTTTAGCAAGAATACATGTTTCGCAAGTGATTGGCATGTCTGTATGAGTAAATAAAGTAGGGAATAAAGTCCGAAGGTAACCAAACGAGGGGTGGCCTAGTCGCCGATGCCACAACCACAGTTGTCGTTGAGCCGTCCCGTGGGCAAGATTAGACTGACCCTGATGAGTTACCTCATCCACATAGAACAGCCCTCCGCGTTCAATGCCACGCCCAATAATCGCCCTCGAGTGAATATCCTGCAAAAGGCAAAAATGAGGATATAAGAGGGCAACACAATTAAGTTGTTTAGTAAGCTGACTAAGGGAAAGTAATTTAGAGGAGAAAGATGGCACATATAGACAATTGTCGAGTTTAAGACACGGAGAGATTGCAACTGAGCCACTCCCTTGAACTTGGATAAGTTCACCACTCGCTGTTTCAATATGGGTTTTGTTGCTGGTAGGGGAAAGAATGGAGAAATCACATGGATCATATGTCATCGTGTCAGAGGCATCGCAGTCAAGAATCCACTGGGAACATCTGGTGGAGGCAGATGAGGGAATTGGTTTTTGTGGGCAACTGGGGGCGATATAGGAGATGGAGGTAGTTTGGGGCGTGGTTTGGCACTTTTCTGGAGTTAGAGGGTCAAACTGTAGTTTGTTGGAAGTAGTCTGGAAATTTGGCAAAATCTGAGGGTTTGATTGTAGGCGAGTTGGAATGGAGGGGCCATTCAGTAGTTTTCTGGAACTCTGAGTGCTTCTCTGCACTATATCTGAAAACTGAAGACCCTTTTTGCAAAATGGCAAGGTGCAATTACTCAAATCTAGTAAGGGTAAATTTGGAAAAACAGAATCAGGGTTGGGTATAAAACCTCCAACCCTAATTCTCTTACCCTGCGCCGCTGCACTCCTTTCTCCATCTGCACCCTTTTCGTCTTTCTCCTTCACGCTAGGGTTGGAGATGGCAGCCTCTGTGATGGTGCCTCCCTCTGTGATGGTACCTCCCGCAGCCACTTCTGCCCTTCCTGACTGCTCCTCCGTTGCTACTGCGGCCTTTGCTGGTTTTACTGCTCCTTGTGAACCCCACCAGTCGGGGTATCCCACAAGCTCGAAGCAGTCCCTTTTTAGATGCTTTCTTTTTCCGCAATGCGTGCAGAGAAGTTTCTGCTTGTCCTCTTTGTCTCCCCGCGATGAGCTCTGTGAGCGGGAGAGACTGTCCATCCTTTTTCTGTCGTTTTTGCCTTGGATTTGAAGGCCTGACCCAATCCCCGAGGATGAATCCATAGATTCTGAGGGGCTCCCTTTGAGAATAGTCATCCGTGATTCTTCACGTCTGATTGAGGCATACGCCACCTCAGGTAGAGGCAGAGGGTCCCTTTTTAGTAACTCCCTCTTGATAACTTCAAACCTATCATCAACTGCCATTAATAGTTGATATAGACGCTGCTCCTGGATCTTGTTGTTGTATATTCTGATGTCCTCTGAATCTTTCATCGGATTGGGGTCTCTCCTGTCGATCTCCATCCATATGCTCTGTAGTCGGTTCCACAGGTCATCTAGCGTGCCTCCTACTTGTCTAATTGAGTGAGCCCGTTTATGGAGGTCAAAGACCTGTAATGAATCTGTCCCTGTACCGTAGGTTAGCGCAAGTCCATCCCACAGCGCCTTTGCTGTGGGATATTGTGATACATTGTTAACGAGATGAGGCTCAATATTTTGAATGAGCCATGTATACACGCAGTGATTATTTACTTCCCATTGGGTGAAGGTTGGCTCTGTGGCCGCTGGTGGTGGGGGCACACCCGTGAGGTGTTGACTCTGCCCCTGGCCCCCTACTGCTTTCCTCATCAGGGTAGCCCATAACTGATAATTGTCTCCACTTAGTTTGATTCCAAGTGAGAGATTATCAGGGTTGGTATGAACCTGGAGATTTAAACTGTTGCGTAGTAAATTAACCAATTGGATGGCTAATTCACTGTTATCTGCTTTGGGTTCACCTTCTGACATTTTCCTTGGGTATGCTTAACAGGTATTCTGCTGGTTCGATAGACTTGGTGGCTGAGGAAGCTAGAGAATAAGGACAGTGCTGGCTTGTTTTTTTTTTTTTTGGCCTTTTTGGTCGAGAAAGGTATACCAGGAACAATGATGACTTCTTGGTCTGAGTTCCTAACCAGATTCGCTGGTGGCCCCTTTTCGTGTTTGGATTTCGGTGTGTGGTTTATTGCTTCTTCTGGGATGATCAGACCAAGAGTTTTGATCTGAGAGGAAATCGGGACTATGAGGAAGAATTTTCTGAGTCCTGCAGGTATCAAACTTGCTCTGATACCATGTAGAATAGAATGAGAGTTATTTCTATTGAATGAAAATATTTTTCTTCATTGATTTAGTATGAGTACAATTGCTTGCTATTTTTAGTACTACCAAATCTTCTATTTCTGCTAAACTATGATTTAGTCAATATTCTCCACAAAAGTCAAGATACACAATATCTTGATTACGGCTAAAGTTACAGCTACCTTCCATCCCTAAGCAATGATTCTGTTGATATTTGATTTGATTCTCTAACAATAAATGACCAAAGATCAAGACACAAACCTAAAAGAGGTGTTATAAAGCATATCATATTCGGCGGACTCTTGAAGAAATTATAAATCCACAAAATTCAACTGGAAACTTGCTCTCAAAATAGGTGTATCCAGCAAAGTTCTCTCCAATACTTTTGCTACTGGGCGTCTATAGGAAACTAGCTTGCAGTTACTAGACACTAATATTTTACTTTCATCTTTTAGCAGCGTTATTTTCTTTTCCCCTACAGGTGGTCAGGCTTCACACTCAACCTGCTACTACTTCCAATCCTTATTCACTCAGCCAATCACTGGTGGTTTTCGACTACTTACCTTCTTCAACAGATGAATAGCAAATGTGGAATGGGTGTCCAGGTGGTACATCACACATTGCACTTGGGTAGTGTTAGTTGAGGAACAATGATTAGTATTAGACATATAATAACGTGTTGTAAACCATCTATTTGATTGTTGTCTTCAGCAACTTTTACAGGTTGGCAATTTCCATTGATACTTCTCTTGTTGGTTGCTTAGCTCAAGTGGCCATTTATGGCTACCTTTTGTAAAAGTTGGCATTAGATTTAGCGAACACAATGTAAGCCACCTATTTCTTTTGCACTGTCTAAGCAAGATGTTGCTCTATGACAGCAACATCAAACGTAAATTTGCCTTTCTTGATTTTTAAACTTTCATGCACCATATGTTGATGCAAGTATCGATGTCCTATGTTAAAATCTGGTTATGGACTTATTTTCTGTTACAGAATGAGAAGCTAAACAGACAGATATGTGAATGTTAACTCATATGTGAAATCAAAGTATAGATATGTTAATGAAGTCTAGATATGTGAATAATAGCTCATATGTGTTTTACTTTCTGTCACCTCTATAAAGTGCAATAGAAAATTGCCTTGTAGGACAAACGATATGCGGAAGTAGATAAATCATATATAATATTAGGCATTTTGTAAGTTCCTTGTTAGACAACAACATCATACCCAGTATATCTCAACGACAATAAAACCTATCGTTAGGGTTTGGAGAGGGTGATCAGTAGGCAAATAATACCTCTTTCCCAATGGATATAGAGTTTGCTTCCAGCGAGACCCCCGGCTCTGTATGTACCTACATAAATGGCATAAAGATATAGATATGATGTGCGAGTGAGTTAGTGAGGTAATTCAGTAAACACAAATAGAGATCTTCCAATATTAAAATACACATAAATATATATTTGCACATATAATGCAAGATAAAGACAAAAACAAAAACAAAAATAAGTGTAGAGTCTGTTGGAAAAGTACTTAAAAGTACTTTAAATCTTGTGATCCAACCTTGTATAGGAGATTGGATGAAGTTTGGAGTGTTTTATGAAGAATGGAAGGAAATGGGGGCGTTCCAAACACTTTAAGCGCCTAATGTAGGCGTTCAATGTGACATGAAGCGCCTAATGTCATTTTGTACAGTCGTTCGAAGTGACATTAGGCGCCTAATGTGTCGTTCGATGTCACATGAAGCTCCTATGTCATTTTGTACAGTCGTTCGATGTCATTTTGTACAGTCGTTCGAAGTGACATTAGGCGCCTAATGTGACCCGACTGTTCACAAAAGATGCATCTTCTTCTCCAAATGACATCTCCTTTCATATTGAACGTCCATAACCGATCCATGGAGGAAAAATCTGCAGAAAAAGGGTCTTTTGAACTTGTCTCAAAGCTTATAAATAGTAGGCTTTGCTATCTTCAAAACATACATGAAAAACTCTTGAATTCTTGTGAAAAATTCTACAGCACTCTTCTTCTACCTTTCATTATCATTCTCTTCTACTAAACAAGTTCAATACTTTCTCTCTAAGAGCAATAGAAAGGAAGTAAGCCGTTATATCCTGGGAAGCATTTGCTAGAAGTATACCTTGCTCTTCGGTATAGGCAAAATTGCTTTAAGGAAAGTGACAATCCGTCACGTCTCGGCTGTTCTATAATTTTGTGTTGCCAATATTCTCTGCAATTTTCCAACAATCTTAAAGCACTTTTCGTAGTTGATATGGTTCCCAAACAGTTCTTGGATTCTAATATGCTCAAGTTCGATCTACACAAAGAAACAAGTTTTACAAAGAAGTCTTGTTCCTTTGTCATTCTTTAATCTCATTTCCAGCAAAGTGTGGGGGTTGAATCATTGATGAAAATATCTTAGAAAATCGTTATTGTCATAATGGGATGAACGTGATATTATTTCGATTTTCATCGGCCTGTGGAGGTGGATGTCATTTAGTTGTCTTCATGCTCGACGTCAACTGATGAAATTCCATAGGAGGACATGGGCAGGCAACTCCTACACTATGATGAAGAAGAAGGCTAACAAGGTGGAGATAGCGGCATACACGTGGAAACAAGCGTTACAAGAATAGAGTTTATTTGGTGTCAACCAAAGAATGCTCAAAGAACAAAGAAACAAGAGAATTACCAACATGATCGTTGGTGACAGATTAAGAAAAGAAGTTGCTTGGAGAAACAACATGATGGAGGATAAGGAGATCACAACGGTCTTCTATGAGGTAATCTTGTTGATAGTTCCTCGGAAAGGATGATAGATTATATCTATCAAGTTTATTGCAACCAGTAGAGAGGTAGCTTAGTTTCTTTAATGATGCACTATGAATCCAAGAGTTTGGATAGTAGAAGATGCACTTAAAGTTAACTTTGTCTACAAAAACTGGAGTTGGCAATATGTGTGATATTCTTACACATGTAAGAACGATTTCTGAGTTGCTATTAAACCAGAGTTTTAATGTTTGTTTTGTGCTGCATATGTGATTTATGAGTCTTATTAGATTTGCATCTAGTTTATGTGAAATCGTTTCATGCATTATGCATGGTGAGAGACAAGAACGTGAGTCTTGCTAATCTATTGAGAAAATAAAGGAAAATACTAAGACATAAGAAATACGTTTTGTATGATTGTGAAGAAATAGATGCATGTATTTAATCTCATTAAATATGGTGTTAAATACATGTTCTAATGTGTGTAATTTGTTTTGCATTTCAACTTGGAGTTTCATGAAAAGAGAAATCGGCCTAGAAGTTGAAATGTGAAGAATGCTATTTGTGTATAACAAAAGTATTCTACAGTAAAATATAAGAAATCTAAGAGAGAAAGATTAGATAGCTTGCTTTCTTCCTTCAAGAATAAAGTTTCTTGTTGAAAATAGATTGGCTGAGACTAATTGTTTATGTGAAGATAAACTTATGAAAATACAATTTTCTATTCTTAGACATTTGTTCTCTGTGGTATAATTGTTAGCTTTTAGAAAACGATATTTGTTGAAACTATGGTATAATTGAAAGATCAAAAGTGCTGGTATCTTATGAGTTTTGGCTCATAAGAAGGATGTTGGAGTTTACTCCAAAGTAACATAGAGAGCTGAGTCTATGTTCGGAGTTGAAAGACTTTTGATTTGAATTACACCATAGCTTGTTGTGGGTTGCTTGATGATTACTAATTCAAGTTTGTTTGAAGAACTTGAAGTTGCAATAAATGCTTTGGGATCATATTTGAATGGGATGAAATGTGGGGGTTTTGAAATGTTGGGGTTTAGCCCTTTAGTGCTTTCATTTTAAAAATAAAGTTATTAGAACATGTGAATGTTGAGCATGTAAATAACTTTTGTGTCGTTTAAACGCCAAAGTAATGGCCACTATGTTGTTCTATTCGTTTGATAATTAATGTTCCAAGTCTATAAGAGTGATAGACTTGCTTGCTCTTTATGACACACCATGATAAGATTCATGAGGTTTAGTAATCAAAAGTTTGTATGTTTGTAAGCATGTTAAGCTTGCTTGATGATGATAATGAAGTGTGATGATTGAATAATAGTTGCAAGCATATGAATGTAATTAACTAGTAAGATGTTATGATGAGTTCATCATGTTTGATTATTTGTTGCTGATAAAACTGACTCTTGGATAAGGTCGTTCATGATACTATTGATCATGCTTGTAAGATTCAGTTTGTAGAAACAAGTTTGATGATTTGCTTGATAAAAATCATCACAAGTTTGATGATTTGCTTGACAAAAATCATCCTAAGTTTGATAATTTGCTTGGTGGTGAATCATCTAAGTTTGATGATTTATTTGACGAAAAAATTATCTTAAGTTTGGTGATTTGCTTGTTGAAAAATCATCCTATTATGTTGAGTGATTTGTTAAAGAAAATCACTGAAAGGATTTCTCATGAGATTGTGCACTATCATGAGCTTCCTTGGGTAAAACATAGCCAATGCAAGGTATATGAGAGAGACTCAACGTAACATCGAGAGGAATGAGACTAACTCCATCTGATGTGAACTCTCTATGACAGGAACCCAACTCACTATTAGTAGAGATCCTACAAACGGAGTTCAATGTGGTAAAAACACGTCATAGAAAAGTTCTGTTAAGTACTATCACATATGTCCCTTCCTATGTTGATGTTCGAGGATAGTACTCACTGCATGTTTGAGGGTGAGATGTAAATCTCTTAATGGATAATTCATAGCCATCAAGGATGGTGGTGTGCTACAGTACACACTTGATGAATATCACCTATATAAGTGTGGAAGTGGGGCCGCTTCCTATGAGAGCCTGGAAAACTCTCTAGAGCGCTTATGAATCCTGGGATTGGGTGCAGCGCCTTTAATGCACCACACCGCGAACTTGTAAGAAGTTAGATAATGGCATGTCATTTGTGTGTTCATATAAACAGTAGTGAAATATGTGGTTCAAGACGGCTGTCACCCTATTTCCGTTTATATAACTGCAAATTGTACTACCGGCCAGTTCAAGAAGCTTGTCACTGCTCCGTTATGTGTCATTATCTTCGTTTGATAGTGAAAAGATTGGTTTATGTTCGTTCGTTTGAAACTATACAAGCTTGGATCATGTGGGGGATTGTTGGAAAAGTACTTAAAAGTACTTTAAATCTTGTGATCCAACCTTGTATAGGAGATTGGATGAAGTTTTGGAGTGTTTTATGAAGAATGGAAGGAAATGGGGGCGTTCCAAACACTTTAAGCGCCTAATGTAGGCGTTCGAAGTGTTCTGGAATACTTCCAGACACTTGAAGCGCCTAATGTAGGCGTTCGAAGTGTTCGGGAACACTTCCAGAACACTTCGAACGCCTTGTATAGGCGTTCAATGTGACATGAAGCGCCTAATGTCATTTTGTACAGTCGTTCGAAGTGACATTAGGCGCCTAATGTGTCGTTCGATGTCACATGAAGCTCCTATGTCATTTTGTACAGTCGTTCGATGTCATTTTGTACAGTCGTTCGAAGTGACATTAGGCGCCTAATGTGACCCGACTGTTCACAAAAGATGCATCTTCTTCTCCAAATGACATCTCCTTTCATATTGAACGTCCATAACCGATCCATGGAGGAAAAATCTGCAGAAAAAGGGTCTTTTGAACTTGTCTCAAAGTTTATAAATAGTAGGCTTTGCTATCTTCAAAACATACATGAAAAACTCTTGAATTCTTGTGAAAAATTCTGCAGCACTCTTCTTCTACCTTTCACTATCATTCTCTTCTACTAAACAAGTTCAATACTTTCTCTCTAAGAGCAATAGAAAGGAAGTAAGCCGTTATATCCTGGGAAGCATTTGCTAGAAGTATGCCTTGCTCTTCGGTATAGGCAAAATTGCTTTAAGGAAAGTGACAATCCGTCACGTCTCGGCTGTTCTATAATTTTGTGTTGCCAATATTCTCTGCAATTTTCCAACAGAGTCAACCATCAATTAGTGCATATACCATAAAACCTTTGTCAATAGTCAGGGGAGCACATGTTTTGTTATTCTCAGACAACTATGGTCTGCCTGTGACCTTTCATGTAAATCTTTTTACGTTAATGAAATTTTAATTTCAAAAAAAAAAAAATAAAAGCCCTTATTTAACGTCAGAAATATTGGATGTAGTTATTTGTTATTTTTTCTCATCTTTTTGGAACAGGTAAGTACTTAAACTCCAGTCTTATCGAAATGAACCCCCCCCCCCCCCCCCGCTGTTTCCCCCCTAAAGAATGCAGAGAAATGTATGCAAATTGTAAAGCTGAAAGGAAGGTGCAGGCAATGCTAAAGAAGCCGGAAAAGTTCGTTAGAACTTTTGAAAGTTTAAAGATTTGATGCATCTTATATGTTGTGTGTGTGTGTGTATTTGTGCAATTTCTGTTCTTCTTTCAAGGCATTGAGTGGGCCAGCCTAGAAAGCGTTTTCTTGGGTTTAGCTGCATTGGTGAAGATTATATGGTCTCGTGTAAGATTCTAGTATCAAATTTGTGGAACATACTCAGGTTTTAGCTTAAAGAAAAGTATTTTGTGCAAATAGTTCTTTGCATTTTTTTTAGAGCAACAACAATTCTATTTCATTAGAATTTAGTGTGTATCAGATGTATATCATATGCCACCACAAAAAAAGACGGATAGCGACAGACAAAAATCGTCGCCATTTCGTCGCTAGAGGCACATAGCGACGAAATAGCGACGAAAACAGTAGGTCGTAATACGGCTTGTCGCAAAGTGAATTTCGTCGGTGAAGCGTCGCTATATTGAGACGGAAAAATTTCGTCGGTGTTTCGTCGCACAGTTGCGACGAAAATCTGTCAGGCCTGCGACCTGTTATTGCCGTATTTTTTTCGTCGCTATTTTATAATTTTTTATTTTTTTTATTTCCTTTCTGCGACATATTATTTCGTCGCAAAGTTTCGCCGGTATATTTTTTTGTCGCTATTTTTAAATTTTTGATTTTTTTTATTTCCGGTCTGCGACATTTCGGTTTCGTCGCAGGTTCGTCGCTATTTTTTAATTTAATATTTAATATCAAATATTAAATATTTTTAATTTATAAATAATGCAATATATTATTAATTAAATAGTTTTTATTATTATTTAATTTTTATAATATATTTTATTTTGTATATTAAATCATTTGTACGAATGTTATACAGAAATACAGTACTTGCGTATTGAAGTTCGTATAATTAAACAACACAAACGAAATAGAATCCGTATAAATCTCATATAAAATATAAAAGTACAAAGAATATGTCAATACAATAAATGATGAGATGCGATAGCTGCGAGGAGCTGGAAATGCGGAGAAGAGTGACCATGAGGGGGAGGCTGAGGCTGCGAGGAGCTGGAAATGATAAAGATGATGAGATGCGATAGCTGCGAGATTTGCTGGTTCGTCTGCTGCTGCGCATGCTCAACCGCCTGCTGAAGCGCCTGCTGAAGCGACTGCTGCAGCTCCTGCTGGGTCTGAGTCAGCTGCGACCGCAGTGCCTGTACACTCTCCTCATGCTGCGCCCTGATGGTCTCCACCTCATGCTGCAACGCCGCATGCTCTGATTCTAGGCGCGAAAGATTCTCTGGGGCCGTAGAAGGCGCGGATGTGCTGGCCTCAGAGGAAGCACCTGGATGCAGAACTTTGGGAAAGAAGCGCGGCGCTGCTGATCCAACCCCGTACACCTCCCTCTTCTTCTTATTCTAAGGGCCGACGGTCCGAACCGCATCCCAATAAGCGCGGTTCTTGTCGGCCTCTTCTCTCCTTTGTGCGAGTAATCTGTTGTACTCGTCCTGAAATGAGAATAAGAATTGTTAGGGTTTAGGGTTTAGCAATAAAACAAACTAAGGAAAAAACAAATGATATCGTAGTCTACTTACACTGATGTCGCGGGCCTTCGCCGTGATCCAGTCCTCCGTCCCGTCGGAGGCTTTCTTCCGATGCGTCTTGTAGAAGAGATCGTAGGAGGCTGGCCACTCCCCCGTCTCCTCCTGCTGAAAGATTGAAATAAAATATGTTAGTGAAATCTAGAATTTTAAAAATTTCGGCATGACCTATTCGTTTATCGGAGGTATCCCGGCCTTAAAGGCCTCTCCCAAGTCAAATCAAAAATAAAAAGAAAAAGGCAAATGAACACATATACTACTTAAATTAACCATATACGAATACAAAAAAAAACAACAGCGCAACATAAGAAATCAATGAATATAAATAATCCACTTAAGTCAATGAATGTAAATAATCCACTTAAGTCAATGAATCTAAATAATCCAATGAAATCAATGAATCTAAATAATCCAATATAAAAATACTTACCATAGAACGCATCGTGGTGGCGTGGGAAACCGAACCACCTGAGTGTGTGGCAGGTGCTGGGCCCTATACATTGCCGCTGCGCCAGTTCGCCGCGTTCTGGGCGCTGCGGGCTTAGGTAGCAGGGTCCATCCACCCTTCTATCCACCCCGCCCAGGTGGCCTCGGATACGTAGGCAGGCCTGGCAGAATTGGGGTCACGCTCCCACCTGGTCTTGTGCGAGTTGACGAAGTCCCTATAGCGTTTGGCGGCCCTATGCCGCCAGGCCTGCTCCACGTCGTGGGCAATGTCAGCTGTCCAGCTGTACGCCTTCTGCAATTATTATACGGAGGAAAAGTAAAAACGTGGTTAGAAAAGTAATGATCGATTACGTGTCAAAAAGTAAAATTCATCAAATTTGAATACCTGAAACTCATCCCAGTAGAACCTACGTGTCTGCGGGGTGACACGGGACCAGGTATATCCAGCTGGGTCCTGCCTCAGGTGGAAGGACCGAGTGATGCAACCGGAAATCTGGCCCGAGTCCGGTGCAAACCTGAAAGAGGTGAAGTTGTTAGGAAAAAATAACGTGTGAATTATATTTGAAAACGTGTTAAAAAAAATAAATCATTACTTACGTATGGGTATCATGTGACCAAGGGAGGGCACGACGCCCTTGTATGACACCCTCGTCCGATGCCGCATCAGACGCCGGATGAGGTGCTGAACCGGTGGGTGTGGGTGGCGGCGTAGATCGGGGGGTGCGGACCTCTCGGCAGACCCTAAAAGGTCTGCGTCCACAGCAAGAGCTGCGGTCGAAACCGACCCAAGCTGCTCATGCTGAGAGAGGAACATACTAACTCTCCTGAGATGTCATGTGTAGATGGTGGGTAGGTGGATCGAGTCGGTAAACCCTCACTAGCCATCAGATCTGCAAGGGTGAAAAATTTAAAAGGCACATTCAACGAGTTTAGGGTTGGTTGGCCAGACAAATAAGATGTCCAAAAAATGACAAGTGTTTACATACATTTAATGCAAGATATTAATAATTTTGAAAATTTCGGCATGACCTATTCATTTATCGGAGGTTTTCCGGCCTTAATGGCCTCTCCAAAGACAAATGTATGTCCAACTCTCGAGCTTAGTAAACACCTTGAACTAGTATCATACCGAAAATCATATGCAAACCTCTTACAAAATAGTTTGTACATGCATCATTCATTGGCCAAGCACACCACATTTCTACTAATTCGACCTTAACAACAATTTTGGTGCATACGCACTAGTCACCAACAGCCCTTTTTCGGTACATGCAAGGCAAAATAGTATGTAATATCCAAAACTTATTCATTTTCATATCTTAACATATATATTATACATATATACATGTGTACTACATAATAAGGTTATTTTTTCATAAAAGGCCTAAGGGCAAAAAATAAATAAATCATTTATATATACATTTATATATATTTGTCTTATAATATATTATATACATTCAAATTTAGTCATATTTCATCACATATTATATCTTAACTATTGAAACATACTATTCATAAAATTAAAGTCAATTAAGCCAAAAATTACTTAATGGCCGAATATATATATATATATATATATATATATACACACATATATATATATAATACATATATACATCGAAATATATATATATATAATACACATATATATAATACATATATACACCGAATATATATATATATAATACATATATACACCGAAATATATATTTTGTATATAAATATATATATAACTGCCGTATATATATATGTATATACATATACTTAAAAAAACAGTGAACTATATATATACATATGTGAAACCGTATATATATATATATATATATATATATATATATATTTATAAAAAAACAGTGAGATATATATATAAATGTAAAACCGTATATATATATATATATATATATATATATATATATATATATATTTATGTATATATACCTAAAAACAATGAAATATATATATATATATATATATATATATATATATATATATACATGTATAAAACCGTATATATGTATATATCAAAAACCGTATATACATATATATATAACTGCCGTATATATATATATATGTATATATATATATACTTAAAAAAACAGTGAACTATATATATATACATATGTGAAACCGTATATATATATATATATATATATATATATATATATATTTATATATATATATATATATATTTATGTATATATACCTAAAAACAGTGAAATATATATATATACATGTATAAAACCGTATATATGTATATATCGAAAACCGTATATACATATATACCCATATATATATGTATATCCGTATACATATATATATATACCCATATATACATGTATCTACATATATATTTTATAAAATACACCGAGTGTGTGTATATGTGCGTGTTTATATATATATAATGTATATATACGTAGTGTGCGTGTCTAGTGTATATATGTATAAAACGAAATATAACTAATTAAAATCATTAAAAACGAAATAGGAAGAAAAACTAACCGGAAAAGGGAGGTCACCGGAGAAGAAATGGGATTTCGTCGGGGGAGGAGAGGGGATTTCGCCGGGGGTCTGAGAGGGGAAATCGCCGTGGGGGGGTGGGAAGAAATTGCGGGGGAAGAAATAGGGAAGAAGAGAAGGGTTTTCAGCTTTTAGTCGAAAATTTTGCGACGCACTAGCGACGAAAGTCCGTCGCTATTACTGTGGCGTCGCTATTTCATGTGTCGTCGTTATTTCAAATTTGCGACGACAGGTTTCGTCGGTAACTTGTCGGTGCATCAGTATTGAAAAAAAAATAATACAAAATATAAAGTACTTACAGACACACATTATGTATATACATGTGTATAAGTACATCAACACATACACACTTTCGCCTAATGAGGTACATAAAAAATTGTGACTAACCTCAATCTTCATTGTCATCCGCATCCTCATACGCATCTTCATTTTCATCCTCATTTTCATCTTAATTTTCATCTTCATCTACATGCTCGTCGTCCTCTTCATCCTCGTATTCGTCTTCGCCTACATCTTCAATATTGTCAGGCGGTTGTATGTTGAGATGAATTTCGATGAAACCGCCGTTGGGGTCATTTAGAGGGAGGTTGTGCAGTTCAACATGTGTCGTATCCAGAACGGACGGGTTTTCTTCTTGAAATGCGGCATCCGTGCCATCTGAACCTGGCTGTATACTGACATCAAACTTGCTCGATTTCACTTTGCACACGGCTCGCCAGTCTTTTGAGCTCGCATTCATCCTCGTTGTTGGATACGATAGATAGTACACCTGGGATGCTTGACTAGCCAAAACGAATGGATCGTACTTTCTGTACCGTCGCCCTTGGTGTATGTCTACCAACTTATATCGGTCATGAACCTTTGTGCCAGCGCGATAACCTTCCCGAGTTAGATCGTACCATTCGCATTTGAATAGCACCACCCGCTTTATAGGCAATGCGGGATATTCGAGCTCAATGATGTCAGTAAGGTAGCCGTAGAAGTCATCCTCGTCCGGGCTATTGTCATACCGCTTGACACACACTCCGCTGTTCTCCGACGATTTTCGGCTGGCATGGGAGACTGTGTGGAATCTATAACCGTTGACAAAACACATATCGTGGCACGTGACTCTGTTCAATGGACCCTCGGCTACTGGTGTCAGAATGTAACCGTACTCATCGTCAGCCAGATAACCTTTGCTCGCCTGTAAAACGACAAGTAAGTATACATCAGCGGGGCAATAAATGCGTATCACATGACGTATACGTAACCGGCAAATATGTAAACTTACATGCCACCTGAACCAATCAGCAAACTTGGCATCTAACTCATTGTTTATTGCATCGCTCGATATACCCGGTGAACGGTGTTGCAATAAATCAACGAACAAGCTAAAGCAAATTACGAATGAGTACCCTGTATATCTTTGTAATATAATGGATAGAGTAGCGCAAGGTATTTATAAATTAAAATTGGATATCGTTTATACCTCTGGAAACGGTCGACTTGACGGCAGTTGCGCAGAACATAAGAATGAGCAATCTTCATCTCGCTGTCCCCCAATATCATTTCCTTTCCCTGTCCGTGAGATATGATCGGATGTGTGAATATCGGGAGGACGCTGGATCTGGAAATGCCGTCGTCTTTCCGGAGAACATCTCTGCACCTCGACGGGACATCTGGATCGAAGTAATGAGACACGAAGGTCGAGGCTTCCTCCGTCAGGTAGGCATTGCACATCGAGGCCTTGACTTTCACCTTGTTCTTGATGTTCAGCTTCAAATGCCTGAGATATCTGTTCATATAGGGAATATCTGTTCAAATGCTTGCGCTTAGACACATAAGAACGTCACGTAATAAATAAGAGTACCTCTCGAACGGATACATCCACCTGTACTGAACAGGACCACCAACGCGTGCCTCGTATGGTAGATGAACTGGCAGGTGTTCCATTGAATCAAAGAAGGCCGGAGGGAATACAGTTTCCAGCTTGCAAATGATCAATGGGATTTCGCCCTCCAGCCTTGACATATCATCCGCCCTGAGTCTCGTGGATGTAAGACATCTGAAGAACAGACTTATCTCGGTAAGTGCTTCCCATACATTGGTTGGAAGCAGCTCGCGGAATGCAATGGGCATCAACCGTTGCATGAACACGTG
Organism: Eustoma russellianum; assembly: GCA_036186865.1. NCBI lineage: Eukaryota > Viridiplantae > Streptophyta > Magnoliopsida > Gentianales > Gentianaceae > Eustoma > Eustoma russellianum. The sequence continues at coordinate 27,953,932 of AP025053.1, read as the reverse complement.
ACAGTCGTGGCTCTTCATCCCGTGCAAACCGCGTTTATTCACGTCGATGTTCTTAGACAGGTTCGACACATGGCCGTCAGGAAATCTAGCCGTCCCCAGCCACGCTAACAACGCACTGACCTGCTCCGCATTCAGCGTGTAAGAGGACTTCGGCATGTAGGATGTGCCAACGAGATGCAGCTCCGGTCGCATATTGCATATCAAGTCGTGCCTTCAAATTGTCTTTCGTTTTTCTAGGCACATTCAGCACCGTATTGAAAATGTTGTCAAACACGTTCTTCTCAATGTGCATGACATCCAGGTTGTGTCGGATCATATTGCTCTTCCAATACGGAAGCTCCCAGAATATGCTTCTCTTCTTCCACCCGATACAGTAACGGGCCAGGTCTGCGTTGTGGCTGCCGTCCGGATCATCAGCGATCCCCACGAATCTACAACTGTCTATCTCCTCCAACACCTCTGCACCCGTGAGAAGCTCGGGCTTCATGTCCTTCTCGACGATGCCAGGCATGAACGACGTCACGTTCTTTTTGTACAAATGACGTCTGGGTAGGAACTTCCTATGGCTGTCGAACCAGCAAATCTTACGTCCATGTTTCAAGGACATCGTCTTCGCTTGCTTCATGTAGCAAGGGCAAGCGTATTTCCCCGCTGTGCTCCACCCCGACAACATAGAATAAGCCAGGAAGTCGCTGATGGTCCACATCAGCGCAGCGCGTAGCTGGAAGTTTTGTTTGGTCGATACATCGAACGTCTCCATGCCAAACTCCCACAACCACTTCAGCTCATGTATCAATGGCTGCAGGTATAGGTCGATCTTCTGTTTCGGATTCCTAGGCCCCGGTGCGATCATAGTCAAGAACATGTACGGCTTCTTCATGCACATCCAAGGTGGTAGATTGTACGGCGTCACGATTACAGGCCACGACGAATACTGCTCTCCCGACTGTCCGAACGGGTTGAACCCGTCGGTGCATAACCCCAACCTAACGTTCCTTGTCTCCGACGAAAAACCCAGATGTCTCGCATCGAACGTCCTCCAAGCTTCGCCATCAGATGGATGGCACATCTCACCGTCTTTCGTGTAGTGCTCCGCGTGCCACCTCATCTGGCTAGCTGTGGCACCGGATGCGTAGAGCCTCTGCAGTCTAGGGGCGAGAGGTAAATAGTAGAATTGCTTTCTTGGCACGTTCCGGTTTCTTTTGTTCGTTCTCCACCTGCGTGTCCCACAGACCCTGCACTTGTCTTTATCCTCGTCGATGCCCCAGTATATGATGCACCCCTCTGAACAACAATCGATCTTCTGAACCGGCAGTCCCAACGCCTGCAGCTGTTTCTTCGTCGAATAAAAATTGTCGACCATTGTGTTCCCTTCGGGAAGAGATTCCCTCATCAGCTGACACATCCCATCGTACAATCTCTCCGCCATGCGGTGCTCCGTCTTCATGCTCGTCATCCGACCGATCATGGACATCTGTGTGTGACTACCGTAACCGGGATACAACGGCATGTTGGCGGCGTTCAGCATCTCAAAAAACTGTCTCGCCTGAGGGTTCAGATCTTCCTCCACGAATACACGCGGCTGTTCATCCGGATCCTGCATTTGTAAGTACTGCTCTCCCGTAAATGCACCGGGGGCTGCGTCTTGCACCATCTGCATGTATGGGTTGTGAGATCCCTCGCCTATTTCTTCGGCATCAACCTGACCGGGTCCCCCTTCGACATGTACAGTTGCAGATGTAGACGCCCCCTCATATTCGCCGTGGCAGTACCATGTATGGTAATTGTGCACGATACCTTGTTTCAATAAGTGAACCCTCACGTCAGCCGGATGCATATATTTACGGTTCTTGCATTTCTTACACGGACATCTAATCTGCGTTCCACTTTCATTACTCGTCGCAAAATCCATAAATTCTACGAGACCTTCAACAAATCTAAAACTCCACTCCCCGTTGTTTACTCTCTCGTACATCCACTTTCTATCGCTCCTCCTCGGATCCATTTTCTCGCTATACCTTCAAAATAACAACAGCTATCTTTTCTCGGTGGTGGAAAACATCAAAATTCCACACAATAAGATTTCTTCCTTCTATATTTTCGTTGAAAAGTGATGATTTATGTGTTTGAAATGGGAGAAGAATGGGAGAAGAGTGGAAGAAGAAAGCTGCGTTTTATGGTTCTCAGCCTGCAATATTACCGACGTCTTAGCGACGATATAGCGACGCTAAGCGACGACCAAGAAACACGAATCCCAGAAACAAACAAACACAAATACCGACGACTTAGCGACGATCAGCGACGACCAAGAAACACAAATCCCGGAAACAAACAAACACAAACACCGACGATTTAGCGACGCTAAGCGACGACCAAGAAACACAAATACCGACGACTTAGCGATGCTCAGCGACGCCCAAGAAGCACAAATCCCGGAACGAATTTAGCGACGCTTTACCGGCGAACTAGCGACGCAAGACGTCTCTTCACACCATTCGACGCATTTTGTCGCTACAGCGTCGCTAATACGTCGCTATTCCGCAGTGTCCGTTCAGTTCCCAAGTTTCGTCACTACAGCGTCGCTAATGCGTCGCTATCCGCAGTGTCCGTTCAGTTTCCAACAGTTACAATGTATGATATTATCTTCATCAGCTGATCTGATATTATCAACGAATTTAGCGATGATTTACCGACGAAATAGCGACGCACGACGTCTCTTTACACCATTCGACGCGTTTCGTCGCTACGGCGTCGCTAATGCATCGCTATTCCGCACTGTCCAACGTGTTTACGTCGCTAATTCGTCGCTAATGCGTCGCTAATTTGAACGAACCGTCACGCCCACACACATTACGTCGCTAATTCGTCGCTAATTCACACGAAGCGTCACACCCGCACATATTCCCATCTTGGTTAACGGTCGAAAAATTCGTCGCAAGTTCGTCGCTATAGCGTCGCTAAATTTACCTATTTATACCCCAAACATCCGCACATATACACACATACAAAGCTATAAAACATCACAATATGCCGCGTCGTTTTAGAAGAACCCTAAGGCGTGGTGGAGGGGCAAACAGTGCCCCGCCACAAGGGCCTCCTCCCCAACCACCATCGGTTGAGCGGGAGGGTTCCATATCTGTGTATGGCCCACTACCGCGAGAGGATGCTCAAGAACAAATGCCGGAACAGGATATCCACTACCGTATGCTGATATCAAACATGCAGCAGCAGTCGAGGCAACTGCACAGCATGACTAGAAGGCTGCGCAAGTTGAAATTCAAATATTACAAGCTGAAGCGCCTCCTCACAGAGTTCGCAGAGAATGTGGCGGCCACTCTTTCTTCCGATGACGAATAGTGAACGGCCCCTCTCCGTCTCTCTTTTAGATTTCTTTTTTTAATTTTTCGTTTCATAATGTAAATTTTTATTATTAAATTAATAAATTTTTTTTTCCAATCACCGCTTTCTTTTTCCTTAATTAATACACGTGTTTAATCCCCGATGAATCTGCGACGACACAACGACAAATCGGAATACGAACGAAAAGTAAAACAAAACATTTGCGACACGCGGGTTTCATCGACAAAAAAACCGACGATACACAACGCCAAGAACCTACTCACCGACGAATTTTTTTTATCCGTGTTCTGGAAATTTAGCGACACAATAGCGACGATATAGCGACGTAACGCTACAAACTACATAGCGACGAATAAAACACACAGAATAGCGACGAACCACCGACAAAACACCGACGAAATTGAAAACCTGACTACTTTTTTGTTAGCGACAATGCTTGTCATCGTATTTTCGTCGCAATTAACGACGAAAATGAGTGTATCGCAAATGCGTCGCAAAGTACCGACGCAACACCGACGAACCGTGGTTCGTCGGTGAATTTTTCGTCGGTAAATGAAATTCTTTTTGTGGTGTGTGTATTTGTCTGTGTAAGTACGTAGATTCTGTATGTGATCAGTTTATGTACGATGTGTGTATGTACAGTATGTTTCTATAGTGTATTTCTACACTTAAGAATGGACGTCAGTCGGACCTTCAAAAGAAAGAGAAGGATGACATGCCATCCTGGAACTTCTCAAATTTGAGGTGTCATTCTGCAAGGAAAAGTAATGGATCTGATTAATAGACTAAGGCCCATGTTACTTTACCTTCTTAAAGGAAACCAACTTACGGTTGCCAAAGGCAGAATCATACAAGTCAATATCTAGAAGAAAACCAAGTTGAAAGACAGAATCATACAAGCAATGTTTTGTTCATGCCATGATGTTCCTGGGAATTATCACAGAGTGAGAGGCCCTAGCAGTTGTGCCATAGAGGAGGACATTATTAAAACTTTTGATACTGTTTCTTGGGATTACTTGATTGATATAATGGGGAAGAGGCAGTTCCGGGGGCTTTTAAGATATGGATATTTTTGTGTTTCTCTACTGCTTTATTTGTTTTTTTGTCAATTTTAAGGGCTCCTCCGTTGGAAGCTTTAATGGTAATAGTCACCTAAGGTAAGGTGACCTTTTACCTCCTTATCTCTTCATTCTGCTCATGGAGAGTTCAATCAACTGCTTAAAGATAAGGTCCAAAGAAGCAGGCATCAGTTTCCTCCAACATGTGGGAAGTTTGGGATGAGTTCACTGGCATCAGAGATGATCTATTCATTCTCTCAACTGTTACTCAAAGAGTCAATACAAGTGGAAAGATGGTGTTTTTGCATTCCCTTGTATTTCTGTATAGAAATGTGAAATTTTGTTGCAGAAGTGAGAGCACCAAGAAAGAGTAGTTTCTTAGTGCCTAGGGATGCTTTGGATGATCTTCATATTAAATGTCTTGGATTCCCTTGTTAAGCTAGACACGATTGAGAAAAAATATTTTCTTCCATGATTTCCTTTGATGATACAAGGCCCTATTTAAGCTGTACAATTATCTCCTAAATATGGTAAACTCAATCTACACTAGTGATGATTGTTTAATTTTCTCCACAGTATCAGCTATACTAGGTAAGTCAATATCTGCTATTATGATACAATTATGGCACATTATCAACACTCCCCCTCAAGATGAACGGTGGGATCGCCAACGTTCAACTTGCGCAATATATTCGTGAAGCTTCGCCCATTCACAGCCTTGGTTAGGATGTCAGCTAATTGATCTTCAGAGCGTACGTGAGGAAGCGTAACAATGCGTTCGTCAAGCTTTTCTCTGATGAAGTGCCTGTCAATCTCCACATGTTTAGTCCGATCATGTTAAACTGGGTTTTCTGAAATACTGATAGCTGCCTTGTTGTCGCATCGTAGCTCCGTTGGTTCAGATATTGAGATGCCAAGCTCCAAAACAAGTTTTCGAACCCAAAGAACCTCCGTAATGCCTTTTACTATTCCTCGGAACTCTGCTTCTGCACTTGATAATGCTACGACCTTTTGTTTTTTTGCTTCTCCATGTTACCAGATTTCCTCCGACCAAAGTAAGATAACCCGAGGTGGAACGGCGGTCAACCTGACTCCCTGCCCAATCAGCGTCAGTGTATGCCTCTATGTTGAGATGCCCATTGTTTCTGAAGAATAATCCATTGCCCGGGGTTCCCTTGAGATACCTTAAGATTCTGACCACTGCTTCAAAATGATGCTTTTGTGGACTGTGCATAAACTGACTGATTACTCCAACTGCATAGGCAATATCTGGCCTGGTGTGTGATAGATATATCAATTTTCCTACTAGTCGTTGATACTGCTCTCTGTCTGTCTCAGGTGCACCCTTCTCGAACTCCAGTTTGTGATTCTGAATCATCGGTGTCTCGGCTGGCTTTGCATCAAGCATCCCAACCTCAGTCAGCAGATCGAGTATATATTTTCTTTGGCATATGTAGATTCCATCTTGTGATCGCAGCACCTCGATGCCCAAAAAATACTTGAGCCCTCCTAGGTCCTTCATTTCGAATTGAGTGAACAAATGTTTCCTGAGACGAGAAATTTCATCAGTATCACTTCCAGTAATAATCATATCGTCAACATATATAATAAGACAAGTAACGAGACTTCCCTGTTTTTTAATAAACAATGTATGATCGGCATCGCTTTGTTTGTACCCGTCTTTCTTCATAACTGTAGTGAACCTGCCAAACCATGCTCTTGGCGATTGTTTGAGTCCGTAAAGTGTCTTTTTTAACCTGCATACTTGTCCTGGTTTAAAATCATCACAAAAACCAGGAGGAGGTTCCATGTAGACTTCTTCACTTAGGTCACCATGTAAGAAAGCATTTTTCACATCGAATTGTTGTAGTGGCCAATTTTTGGTGGCTGCGATGGAGAATAGTACCCTGATTGTATCAAGTCTTGCAACTGGTGAGAAGGTTTCCGAATAATCTACTCCGTATGTCTGTGTAAACCTTTTGGCCACTAGTCCTGCTTTGTGTCGCTCTACACTCCCGTCTGCTTTATATTTAACTGTAAAGACCCACTTACAACCCACATGTTTTTTATTTTCAGGTAAACTTACCACCTCCCATGTCTTATTTTTCATAAGTGCGTCCATTTCCACCATCATAGCCTCTTTCCATTGTCGTTTAGCACACGCCTCTTTTACCGTCCTGGGAATTTCTTCGGAGCATATCGCAGTCAAGAATCCTTTGGCTACACCGCTTAGTTTGTTTTCAGGGATAGGATACTGGGAGGCTCGGGCTACCTTAGATGGAGAGTACCTCGCTGGTGGGATCCCTCTGCTTTTTCTGGGTGGTAGGATGCGCCCATGGATTTCTGAAATAATATTATCATGATCTACCTCAAAGTGCCCTGAACTAGCTGTATGTGTGTCAAGATAATGGTTATTGATAGAAACATGGTTATTTTCAGTGGAAACAGGTATATGATCAGAAGCAAGGACATTTTCACATGCAATTTGATTGTCTGAAACATATGTATCTGTGTTTACCTGTTGAAGTGCATCCATCACCGGGATATCCTTGTCGGGTACTGGCGCCGAGGTTATACTATCGCTGGGTACTATAGCACAGTCGGAGCCATCTACTTGCCGTGTTGGCTCCATCATCGACGACCAGTGTGGATTTGACAACCAATCGAGTGGGTCGCCATCGTTACCGATTATCTCCCCCTGACACCGAGATTGGGTGGAGAAGAAGAATTCGGTTTTAACAAAGACACAGTTCATAGTAATATGGACGCGATGGGTACGAGGATTATAACAGCGATAGCCTTTTTGGGTGGAGGAGTAGCCAACAAAGACACACTTCTCGGCGCAGGGATCAAGTTTAGTGCGGTGGGCTTTAGGCACATGAATATACACTGTACATCCAAATATTTTTGGGGGAAGGGTAAGGACAGAAGGGATGTCAGTGTGGGTAGATAGTATTTCTAATGGTGTTTTGTGGTGAAGGATGGTAGTGGGTAGTCGATTGCTGAGGTAGACGGCAGTAGATACTGCCTCCGGCCAAAAACCTCGAGGGACTAACGAGTCAATCATCATGGCTCGAGTCATTTCTAGGATAGTGCGATTTTTTTGTTCAGCGACACCGTTTTGTTCAGGAGTGTCAGGACATGAGGTTTGATGAATAATACCATTTTCACAGAAGAATTTTTGAAGTGCCCCATCAAGATATTCCCCACCATTATCTGACCGAAATATTTGGATGGTGGACTTGTATTGAGTTTTGATCATAGTATGAAATTCAACAAATTTGAGAGCAACATCAGACTTATGTTTTAGAAGATAAAGCCATGTCATGCGAGAACAGTCATCAATAAATATAAAAAAGTAACGGAAGCCCGATTGGGTGGCATTTGGGGATGGTCCCCACACATCTGAATGTATAATGGAAAAAATACGACTCGAACGAGTATTATTGGAGCGGTAAGTCGCTCGAGATTGTTTGACCCGGAGGCAAGTATCACAAGTAATATCTGGTAAAGTAGTAGAAAACAATTTAGGAAAAAGTTTCTGGAGATAACCGAACGATGGATGGCCAAGCCGACGGTGCCATAACCACAACTGGCGCAAGACAGTACCGGTGGCAAGATTAGACTTACCCTGTTGCGCCACTGTATCAACGTAGTATGAACCGCCGCATTCAGTACCACGTCCAATGATCTCCCGAGTATGAATGTCCTGCAACACACAAAACGAGGGATACATAAGAACCACACAATCCAATTGTTTTGTGAGTTGGCTAATGGACAGAAGTTTAGTGGATAGTGAAGGCACAAATAAGCAATGTTTAATTGTGACATTGGGGTTAAGCATGATGGAACCACCCCCACATACTGGGATAGTTTCACCACTTGCGGTCTCAACATGGGATTTATGTGGAGGGGAGTGATTCGTGAAATCACTGGGATCAAAGGTCATTGTATCTGTAGCCCCGCAATCAAAAATCCATTGGGCATGTGATGGGTTAGAAATTTCAGGACTGATTGGGGGTTTTTCAAAACTTTTCGGACCAGAGGTGACATGATTTAATAACGCAGGGGTGTCTGGGATAATTTTGGGGACTGCAGGGGTGCAACTGTACGTTCTAGACATTTGAGGGACCAAGATATTATTATTTTCAGAAATACGGGGGACATGTAATTTTGTGGGGGACTAAATGGTTAATTTTCGGAATAAAAAGGGGATGGGGGTTAGGGTTACCGCCCAACCCCCAAATACCTGCGCCGTCTCCTTCGTTGTGAGGCTGCTGTTCCCCTTGGTGGTTTTTATGGCTGCCACTGCTGTTCTGCATCTCTTTCCCGCCTCCATCTCCCAGACTTTGAATCTGGGCTGCTTTTCCCCCTGTTCCTGCTCCTTCCCACCATTCGGGATACCCTACAATCTGGAAACAGCTTTCCTTCAAATGTCCCTTTTTGCCGCAATGTTCACAAAGAAAGTGGCTTTTGTCCACTTTTGAAGTCTGACGGGTTGGATGCATCCCCTGCTGCAACCCCTTGTCTCCAGCACTTCGGTCCCTGCCCCGTCCCCATCCATGTGATGATTTTACTGCTAGTCCCTGTCCGATTCCCTGTGAGGATGAAAGATCTGAGGGACCGTGCTTGGTGAGACCTGCTCTGGTCTCTGCTCGTTTGATTTCGAAGAATGCTGCCTCCACGGTGGGCAGCGGGCTTTGTTTTAGCAATTCTTTTTTTTCAGTTTCGTATTTATCACTGATTGCTGTGAGGAATTGATAAAGGCGAAACTCCTACATTTTTTGGTTGTATAAAATGATATCGTCTGGGCATTTCTTCGGATTAGAGTCTAAGGTATCAATGGATACCCATACGTTTTGGAGATTATTCCAGCAGGTTTCTAAAGAACTCTCCCCTTGTCTGATATTGTTCGCCCTGCGGTGCAAGTCGAACACTTGCAGTGAGTCACCGCCGGATCCGTAGGTCAGGGCTAGTCCGTCCCATAGGGCTTTTGCCGTTGGATAACGAGATACATTGTTGATCATTGATGGATCAACATTCTGAAGAATCCACGTAAAGACGGAGTTATCGTCTTGTTCCCACTTTGGGAACTGCGGGTCCGTTGGTGCTGGGGGTGGAGGATTCCCCGTCAGGTGGGAACTCCGTCCTCGGCCTAGGATTGCTCTGTAAATGATTCTAGACCATAAAGCGAAATTACTGCCGTTTAATTTGACAGCAATATTATTTTCTGGTAGAGGTGTATGTGTGGCTGTTGGATTAAGGCTATCCCTGAGGATGTGAGCCACCTGAATGGCCAGATCCCCAGGGCTGGGTGGATTGACTGTTTCGGGCTTGGATGATTCAGGTCTGTCTGACATGGTTTCTGGCTGTTTTGCAGGATATGAGGTAGTGTGAGGTGTTGCAATGAAGGTACTGAGCAAGACGGTTTTTTTCCAGTCCGGAGGGTTGATGGTAGTTCAGCAACCGGAAACTGGTAGGTTGGGATTGCGGGACAGGTAAGTATTCTGATCTGGCCGGAAAGATTGGCCGGGAAAGGTTATTTAGGCAATGATGAGTCTTCTTCTGAGCCTACGCCCAGAAAACCCACAATCGCAAGAATCGTGCTGTCTCTGATACCATGTTAAGCTAGACACGATTGAGAAAAAATATTTTCTTCCATGATTTCCTTTGATGATACAAGGCCCTATTTAAGCTGTACAATTATCTCCTAAATATGGTAAACTCAATCTACACTAATGATGATTGTTTAATTTTCTCCACAGTATCAGCTATACTAGGTAAGTCAATATCTGCTATTATGATACAATTATGGCACATTATCAACATCCCTCTGGTTCTTTCAGAGGTGCTTTAGAAAGATTCTACTGTTTTGCTGGACAAAGCGAACAAAGGAATTGGGGGTTTTACTTCCTCTAACTATCTTATGGTGGAAGACTCCAGTTGATCAAAATCGTATTCTTGGCTTTACATAACTAGTGGACAAGCTCTTTCCTTTTGCCCATTAAGATTATTAGGGAGGTAGAGAGGTCACTGAAGTAGTTTCTCTTAGACAGCACTAGGAAGGCTAAAAGTTAAATGGACCTCCATATGTGGTCACAAGGATACATTTGGTCTTTGTCTTTCATTATTCAACAAAACCAAAGAATGCTTATATAATGACAGTGACATGAAATATGTATGAGAGGAAGGAAGCACTGTGGGCTAAATAGGTTCATTGTTTCATCTTAAATGGATAGATCATTAATGCAAGCAAGTTAGTTAGGTCTCGGTTGTGGAAGAAAGTTTTCAATGCAAGAGACTTGTTTAACCAAAGAATGCTTATATAACTACTACTACAACAACAACAATATTAGCCCATTGCCTTAAAGGCTTCCACCTATGGCGGGGTATGGAGGGTCGGATGTACGCAACCATACTCATGTGTTAGAAACACACAGAGTTTGTTTTCTAATGACCTACAATGAAAGTTGCGTCAAACTGTGTCGATCAATGCTACTTCACTAAATAGGTTGTGTGTTTATAACACATGAGTATGGTTGCGTACGTCCGACCTTCCTTCATACTCCGTCATAGGCAGGAGCCTCTAAAGTAATAGGGTAATATTGTTATTGTACTTTTAAGGAAAGATAGGACTTAGGTAGTTCCTTGGTAATGTCCAAGTCTTGGGGGTTAAGACTCTAATTTTTGATCCATTTACTGCCGACATTGTTCTTTCCATTTTCAATGGAGTGCTCTTCCTTGACTTTGGAATATAATGGAATAAAACAAAATGACTCATTAAATTGGCTACGCTTCTTATATTGTGAAGTAGCAGTTGATCGACACGCAATTTTCATTATGGGTCATCAGAAAACAACCTCTGTATGTTTCTAACACATGGGTATGGTTGCGTACATCCGACCCCCCATACCCCACCATAGGCGGGAGCCTCTAAGGCAATGAGGTAATATTGTTGTTGTTGTTACTGCCGACATTGTTCTGATTAAGAGCTAATATTTCTCCACAATGCGTCTCCTAGAGGTAACAACCTGATTTTGTGTGAAGCATTAAGCGCCCTGCAAAACATCTCATGATGATTGACAGGGTTACCTTGATGTGCACACGAGAGAAAATCCATACCTCAAACCTCTGATACCATTTCCTATGTCAATTTTCCTTGGTCTGGTGGCTTTATCCAATCATTTGAATGCAAGTATGTTGTATGGAAGGAATTGAGAAATAACCAATTTATCTTTATGAATTCTCCATTATATGTCATTAATACCAAATACTTAAAGTTACTAGTGACTTCCCCTCTAATCTGGCAAACCAAACCAAACCAAACCTTTGAAGTTCTGTTCATCTTTACCCTTATTTGATTCTTAAACTGAATCATTTTTTTCTAAAAAGATGGACATGATAATGCTGAAACCAATCTAAGTTGTGGCGCATTTTTTTTCTGGTGCAAGTCTTTAAACACCTCCTTGTGAGGCATGGTTATCCTTGTGAAATCTGAACATGCTGAATTTATGCATTTTCGGTTGAAATAATAGTTTTATATTAACATCTCCGTGTGCACGGTCATCCATGTGAAATCCTTGCGTGCTATATTTGTGCATTTTCAAATGAAATTCTAGTTACTTTGAGTTACTGGGGGCTTTGGTTCTCTTGTTCTTGGTACTGCGTTATTTGACATTTCAATAAGTGCGTTACAGGGCCAACCAGGGCAATGTACCCATGAAGTTCTCGTTTCAACAATTGGGCGGCATGGTCACCAATGTCTAGTGTGCGAAACCGACTTGAGTGAGGATAATGCAAAAACCGACATATTTTAGCAAGTAATTATTGTGCGTCTGTTTACATTGCGAAAAACTTTTCACAATATAGTGAGAAATAATCCGTGTCGTATTAGATTTCATGTTGATAAATGGCGATGTTTTTTAGGGAATTATTCAAAAATATATTCTACGTAACAAAAATTATGTACACGTTTCAAAAAATTTACAAAATTGTGTTTTTCGATATTAGAAATGCCAAATAGAACCCTCTTTTTGGCAATAGCATCACCGAAGAGGGAACCTTGTTCGCCACTGCTAAAGCCAACAAAGTTGTCCCTTTCAGCAATATAAAACTGACCAAGTGAAGGAAGGGCAATATTGAGGGGATGGGATCCTTTTACCCTATTTCTCTCACTTCATTGTTCACCGTATGACATGTGGCAGCGGCAGTAGTGGTGAAATTATATGTATGTGACCTTCATCTAGCTTCATCATCCTCTCCTATTGCCACGCGTAAGACGGTGGACAGTGGAATGATTAGAAGAGTGGTGAGAGGATGGCGTCTCAATATTGAGAACATGGATGTGTGCATAATGTTGAGAATCCCACATTGCCAATTTGAGGAAAAATACATGGCTTATATGAGGATGAGGTTCCACCACCCATTGCCTTAAGGTTTTGAGTGGATATGGGCATCACCTCATGTAAGCCCAAGTTTCAATACATAACAACATCGAAATCAAGGGCAGAAACACAACATAACTAACTCTGCTAAGTGAAAGAGGGAAGAGAAATAATAAAATAAAAAAATATTCTTCACACTGCCATTTGCATATATGCACTGCCGTCCAAATAAAAACAAAATTATGTTGAAAGAGGCTTCGGTGTTTGCAGAGAGATAGGAAAGGGGTCAGGCTGTTTTGCGATCTGATGTACACAGCATTATCTTACACTTTTCGTGTAAGAGGTTGTTTGCATGGTTCGAACCTGTGATTTTAATGTCGCAAAACAACAATTTTACTAGTTATTTCAAGGTCTGCCCACCAATGCTGTCTAAATAAGTGCTGGAAACTTTTGCTACATCGATGTTGGTTATATTCATCCCCTAAAAATGTTGTTTCTATGGGTATCGTCGCGTTTATATGCCAAACATAAGAGATTAAACGGTATAATTTAGAAATATTCGAAGTTAAAACTGCTAATAATGAAAATTACATATTACAGATTAATCTAAAAAGTTACCCAAAAAAAAAAGAAAAGGAAAACTAGAAGGACTTAAGGCCCGAAGAAGACAAATTCTAAGCCTAAATAGCCGAGTCTGGAAAAATGAGCCCAAAAGCCCAATATTAAACCTAATTTTAACGCCCTCTCCATCATTCGCTCTCATTCTCTCCCTCGTCAAAGTCCTAGCGGCAGGTGTTGTCTCTCTGCTCTCTCTTTTCCCTTTTCCATAGAAGAAGAGAAGGAAATCGACCTTGATTCTCTTTTTTTTTTCTGTTTAGACTTACTCTACGATTTACAGATTATTCAGTAGCAGTCGAAGAGAGGGAAAATGGTGGAGAAAAGCAAAGGAAGAAAAGAAGAGGTGGTGACTAGGGAATACACCATCAACCTCCACAAGCGTGTGCACGGTTGGTAAGTCGGTCGCTTGTTTTCCCCTCGTCCTTTCTGAATTTCGATGTTTTTGCTTCTCTACTCATTATTGATGCTTTTGTTGCTTACTGTGTATAATTTGTTGTTTTCGTTTGCTACTAATTGATTTCTGGTCTTGGTTTTGTGCGATTGGAATTTTTTGGACCACTGTCTTGCTCGCCTGTATCAGTTCTCAAAGTGTGAATTGATAGATATCTCCATTACGAGAAATCAAAGATTCCTGTATTGATAACTTCATTGAGCTCGTTAGGGACCAATTCATTGCAAAAATTGATCGCACGGAATTCTCCTCCCTTGTATATCCCTGGAAGATGATTTAGGCGTTTTCCCTGTATTTTTCTTCGGCTACGGGAATGTATTTAAGCTAGTTTTTATGGGTTTCCTTGCGCCATTACTTGTTCATGAAGGTGTATTTTTTACTTTGAACCAAATTCTCTGTATCCAGTAGCCACTTAGACCTGAGCAGACTAACGTGGGTAATCCCTATGTGATCGACTTACATTTCCTTGAAATAAGTTCTTCGTTTCAGAGGATCTTTATTCTCATATTAGAAGATGATTTACATTAGAAACCGTTTTATACTGTATTTTTGGTAATTATTCCCTTTTAGGATTGCTGAACATTCTTGTTGTTCCTATATTGTGGATACTCACTTACATAAGCTTTTCAGTCTCATATTAGTGTTGTAGTTTACCCCGGTAAACATTTTATGCACGTCGGTTGGTATTTCTTAGTTCCATTGATTGTGGACCATTAATTTACTTGGTTTTTGGACAGGAGCGTTATTCTATTTGTGATGACTTGTGTAGAATCTTGTTTTTGCCTTTAGCGTGTTAACTTGTGTGCTCTATGCGTGCTACATTTCATGTAACAATGCTGTCCATTCCGGTATTTACTGTTCATTAATATCTTCATACATGTTTAACAGCACTTTCAAGAAGAAAGCTCCCAAGGCCATCAAGGAGATCAGGAAATTCGCCCAGAAGGCTATGGGAACGAAGGATGTCAGGGTTGACGTCAAGCTGAACAAGTATATCTGGAGCAGGGGTATTCGCAGTGTCCCAAGAAGAGTTAGAGTTCGTATTGCTCGCAAGAGGAATGATGATGAGGATGCAAAGGAAGAGCTTTACTCTCTTGTGACTGTTTCTGAATTCCCACCAGAAGGGCGGAAGGATCTTGGCACAAAGATCATCGAAGATGAAGATTAGTATCTGAAAGTATTCTCTACGATAAAGTGAGATCCTTTATATAAACTAGGGAACCTTTTTGTGATTTATGTCTCAATTTTGACGTGATGCTTTATATGAACTGGGAAACCTTCTTGTGATTTATGCATTGGATGTGATTTGTCTAATTTGCTTATTGATGTCTTCGCTTGTGGGTTTTTTTTAACTTGCACCTGTTTTTCGTTTTATGCCGGTTTAGCTCTAGTCCAAATGTGTATATGCATGTTGATTTACTTCGAGCGGGTTCCACTTTCCAGCGAAGGTGTGAAAGAAAAACCCTGTTCGTATGATAACTGTGTCGTAATAAATGAGATAAAAGATGTTAATAACTCCATTTTGAATATAAGTTAAAAAAAACTTTTACTATCATAAACAATTTGAAATATTGTAATCTTTTATTATGAAATAAAAAAATAGTTAGAATGAAAGAAAAAAAGATCGTTAGATACCCATCGACAGTTCTTAAGGAAAATCTGCAAGAGTACGACAAGATTTGGATTGACCATCGTCCAGGGCTAGTTACAAGATTTGGATTGACCATCGTCTAGGGATAGTTCATTTGGTAATCAAATTGAGATTTTTTTTGAGAGATTTTTTTTGAAAGGTAAAAAGTTCGATTTTAGGAACAAAAGCAGTGTGGTGTTCTACTCTTGCTACGTCGAAGATCTAGTTTGTGGGAATATTTCGTGTATGTTACTGTGTAAGTCTTCATCCAATTTTTAATTTACATCTTCTACCATGTTTTTTAAGACTGTGACGGTGAGGGCGAGAACCCTCAAATTCAGAGAACGATCTTTTGCTTCAAGATTTGGACTGACCAATGGAAAAGTTGATAGTAATAAAAAGGCTAAAAGCCATGGCAATTTGTAGAGTTGGTCGGAGTTTGAATATCGATTCTTACCCAACTTAGAAGGCTTCTAATTTACATTCTCCACCATGTTTTTTGGGACTGTGACGGTGAGAGCCGTCAAAACCAGAGAATGATTTTTTTTCTCCAAGATTTGGACTGACCAATAGAAAAGTTGATAGTAATAAATAGGCTAAAAGCCATGGCAATTTGTAGAGTTGACCGTAGTTTGAATGTCGATTCTTATTGTCCCCAACTTTCTCGAATACGAGTGAAAATATTTGTGTTTATATACACACGCTCATACACATGAAATGGAAACTTCCATTTATAAAATTTTGTTGGCAAAAAAACCCATGGAGTTTATTAATACTTTTAGAGACTCAAATTTACCACTTAACGCCGCCTTAAACTAGCATGACTATGAAGCTCCAGAAGCTGCTCAAGTGATACTAAAGACCACTTTTCATCAATCTGTGCAAAAACCTTCTGGTTGAGAGAATCAATTATAATGCTTGTGTTACCAAAACCATATATCTGATGACCATCTTGCATTCTGCAAGGTTTTGGCTTGAACAGCAAGCCATTTTGCTGGGCATGGACTTCAATAACTTCTTTCAAACTCATTTCAAGACCAATGTTCATTCCTTGTGCTTGAGGCCCACTGCCCAAACCAACAGAAGTTCGTTCCTGGGCTTGGGCTGCTTTCTCAAATTGCCTTTGTTGACGAACTCTGAGATAGCTAATATTCTCCCTCAAACCAGGTTGTGCGACCTCCATACCTTCAACAGCTTGGTTCATCATGTCAAGCCCAAGATTAAGTCTGTAGCGAATGTGCTCATTTGCTAAAAGTTCAGGAGGAAGAAGATCCTTCCAGCCCAAGTACCAATTTGTCACTTCCTCAAAGTTGGGATTTGAGCATAGCCAGTGGTACAACACCTCCTGCCACTTGTTGAAGAAGATATCCGTCAAGTGAAGCATATGATGAACCGGAATAGCCGTTGCCCAAGTACGAACCCAATGAAACTGATCAAGCTTTTGGTTAGCTGGGTTAATTTGAAACTCATGCATCACTGTCAACAGTTCAGGAATAATGTAACGGACCATCAGCTTTTCCCAGCTGGCAGCATCAAAGACCGACTTCCAAGGAGACAATATGCAGTATGCAGACATATCGCTAGGATGCCAAGCGTGAAGTACACTTTCCAGGCGATCACGTATTGTGTGGAAGCAAACCTCTAACCTGTGTCTCAATAAAGGAAGCCATGGATGAATCTGTAGGGAAGAAACAACAAGTAGGACACAACACCTACGAGGATCAACTTCAAGACAAACAACCAAAATGCTTAACACAATTCACCATACTTGATTCACCAAATAAAGATCAATCGCACATCAAAACCACAAGCAAATTATCAAAGATGAAGATGCAAACGACACACGAAATTTATACGTGGAAAACCCCTTCAATGTGAAGGATAAAAACCACGGAACTTGTAGGGAGTCCACCCTTCTTCTTCTCTTATTATGTAAATTGAGGGTAAAGACACCCAAATCAGTCTACAAAGATGTCACAGCCCATCAACAATAACATACATAAGAGCCAACAATTGATAGAGAAGAAAAACTCAAAAATATCACCAAAAACGCAGCATACACCAGCAGCGATTACGAACGATCCAGAGCTTTGATTCAAAATCCGAACGGTCAGATTGTAGCCCCGTGTATCCCGAAGAAGCTGTCAAAATTTCAGCAAAATCCAATGGTTGAATCTCCGGCGATTGTCAATGTCGCACAAGCTGTCAAGAAAATTCCGCACAGAAACACTTCTGCCTCACTCTCTTTTTCTCTGTTTTTTTTCGTGTGTCTGACTACTGCCTCACTCCTGTCGACTTCAGCATCCCAAAAAACACACTTCCAAGGCTTCTAAGAGAAGCGACCTAATGCCCAAATTATTTGGGCCTCACAAAATAAGTGATTGGACTATCACTTATAAAATGTTCAACAAATAGGCTGGACCCATGACACAACAATCTCCCCCTCCAGCCCAATTTGGGGAAGACCATACGCAAAGCTCATCAAGAGGACATACCTGCAAGCTTGGAACAAAATTCAAGCTTGCTTCCAGGAACTACCTCTGTCAACATATCAGCACCATTCTTGTTTGTGTGGATCTTCTTCAACTTCATTAGTTGCTCTTCAATGACATCATGCAACCAATGATACCTTACATCAATATGTTTCGTGCGGGCATGGTACATGCTGTTTTTGCTCAAGACCATAGCACTTTGACTATCACAAAACACAACATACTCCCTTTGATTCAAACCCAACTCTTGAAAGAAACGCTTCAACCAAAGCATTTCTTTGCATGCTTCCACAGCTGCTATATACTCTGCCTCGGTTGTAGACAATGCTACACACTTCTGTAGCTTGGATTGCCATGAAATGGCTCCCCTTTCAAATTTGAACAAATAACCTAAGGTAGACCTTCTGTTATCAAGATCACCAGTCATGTCAGCATCTGTAAATCCCTCAAGAATAGGCTCACCACCTCCAAAACACAAGCTCAATTTTGAGGTGCCATGCAAATATCTCAAGATCCACTTTACAGCTTCCCAGTGAACCTTGCCTGTATTAGCCAAGAATCTGCTAACCAATCCAACAGCATGTGCTATATCCGATCTTGTACACACCATGACATACATCAATGAACCAACAACTTAGGAGTAAGGAATATGTGACATACTTTCCTTCTCTTTCTCGGTAGTAGGACAACAACGCTTGCTCAACTTGAAATAACCTGCAAGTGGTGTATTAACTGGCTTGGCATTCTTTATATTGAACATTTCAAGCACCCGTTCAATATACTTCTCTTGTGACAGCCAAAGCTTACCAGCTTTTCTATCACGAACAATTTTAATGCCAAGAATTTGCTTTGCAGGACCCAAATCTTTCATATCAAAGGACTTTGACAAATCCTCTTTCAACCTGCGAATCATCTCAACATCTTGTCCCACTATCAGCATATTGTCAACATACAAACAAAGGATAATGAAGTTACCTTCAGAGAACTTTCTAAAGAAAACACAAGGATCTATAGAAGTCCGCTTGTACCCATTAATATTCATAAAGGAATCAAACTTGCGGTACCATTGCCTTGGTGCCTGCTTGAGTCCATAGAGACTCCTTTTCAACTTGCAAACAAAATTCTCCTTTCTCTTGACTTCAAATCCTTCCGGCTGCTCCATGTAAATCTCCGCATGCAAATCACCATGTAAAAAAGCAGTTTTTATATCAAGTTGTTCAAGTTCAAGATCCAAACTGGCAGCTAGTCCTAAAATCATACGAATGGAAGTCATCTTTACCACTAGTGCAAAAATCTCATCAAAGTCCAGTGTTGTCAATAGCACAAGGTGCACTGCAGCACGATGGCCAAATTTTTGTAGCGTGTAGCGCATAGTGCCGTAGCGCGTGCTACACGCATCCGAGGCGCATAGACAACTAATAAACTAAAATATTGGGTAACAACTATAAACATAATATAAAATTTCATAATTGTTCAAAAATTTTAAGCATAGATATAATTAAAACATAGATAGAACATAAAAACAATTGTTCAAATTGTTCAAACTTCTAACATAGCTAAAACTAAAATAATTTCAAATCATCAAACAAAAAATCTTCATTTTCTTCATCTCTATTATCTTCTCCATGTGAAGCTAGAAGATCAATTTCTTTTTCTTCTTCATCTACAAGCACACGAATTTACCGAACTTGAACCTGCACCCGTAGCAACTTTGGTGGATCTAATGCCATAAATGGGATCGTGAACACCGGCAGCCTTACTAATCGCGCTCCATCTCAATAATGAACTATCATCAGACACATAATTTGATGGGATTGTAGCTTAGGCTTTATTATTTAGTTTTTCTTTTCTTTTATTTTAATAACTGAAATTACTATTTTTTAAAAAAAACTGAAATTACTGAAGCCAGTGCTACGTGCGCTACGTGTGCCTCGCGCTACGTGCACTACATGCGCCTCGGCCGCGCTTTCAGGAGGTTGCTACGCTACATGACCTTGTAGCGATTGACCTTGCGCTACGGGCGCGCTACAGACAACACTGTTGAAAAGTCGATGCCTTTCTTCTGGTGACATCCTTTCACCATTAGTCTTGCCTTCCGTCTCACTAGCTTGTGGCCATCTTTCTTGTTCTTAAAAAACCACCTGATCTTCAAGACTTTCTTCCCTTTTGGACGCTTCACCAAGTCATAAGTTTCATTCTTTTTCAAAGAATCCATCTCCTCTTGCATAACGTTAAGCCAATGGTCTTTGTTTGGATGTGACAACACCTCTTGAAGGCTCTCAGGCTTCCCCCTCATTTGTGATTAGGATGTACTCTAAACTGGGATAAAGTCTTGAAGGTTGTCGAACTCGGGTTGACTTTCTAAGTGTTGGCTCTTCCACCTGTGGGCTAAATTGCTCCCCTTGATTAGAAGACTCTCCATGTTCAACTTCCACAGAATTATCATCAGGTTGTGGTACAACAACTTCTGGTTGTACCT
This sequence comes from Eustoma russellianum, assembly GCA_036186865.1. Taxonomy (NCBI): domain Eukaryota; kingdom Viridiplantae; phylum Streptophyta; class Magnoliopsida; order Gentianales; family Gentianaceae; genus Eustoma; species Eustoma russellianum. Next base: position 27,933,460 of record AP025053.1, on the reverse strand, counting down.
CTTCAATATGGTCATGTTCATGAATGGTGTCATGACCATCCTCGGGAGCATCACCTGTTTGTTGATCATCTAGAACAGAAATAGGAGACATATCAGTAGCACCATGAGGGAAATCAGTAGAATAAGTCTTACCAGCACCTAAGAGATGAAAACCCATCTCGTGCTCATAAAAGACAACGTCTCTACTCCTCACAACTTTTTGTTTTGCTGGATCATAAAGCCTGTAACCAAACTCTTCATCACCATATCCAACAAACACACAAGGAGAAGTCTTGAAATCAAGCTTCAATCTCTGTTCCTTCGGCACATGCATGAAAGCCTTGCACCCAAACACCCTCAAATGAGAATAAGAGGGATCTTTCTCGAACTAAACCCTCTCAGGAATTTCAAACTCCAAAGGAACTGATGGTGCTCTATTTATCAAGTACATAGCGGTTCCAACTGCTTCTCCCAAAACGACTTAGGAAGATTGGACATCCTAAGCATACATCTCACTTTTTCAACAATAGTTCTGTTCATCCTCTCGGCAACACCATTGTGTTGTGGGGTACCAGGTTCTGTTCTTTCATGCCGAATGCCATATCTTGAGCAATATGCTTTAAACTCATTTGAAGTGTATTCACCTCCATTATTAGTTCGGAGACGCTTCAATTTGCAATCTGACTCCCTTTCCACCATGGCATGAAACTTCTGAAAGATACCAAACACCTCGCTTTTGTTCTTCATCATATAAACCCAAGTTCTCCGAGTAGCATCATCAATAAAAGTAACAAAGTATTTGTTACCACCAAGTGATTCCACCTCTATGGGACCATACACATCAGAGTAAACCAACTCTATCTTCACTTTCTTTCTTGTGGATCTCCTTGGAAAAGAAACTCTATGTTGCTTTCCTGCTAAACAATGATCACAAGGGTCAAGAGAGATAGTAACATCAGCAGGAATAAGAGACTTACCAGCCAGCAACTTTATGCCCTTCTCACTAACATGCCCTAATCTTCGGTGCCATAAGTTAGGTGAAGTTTTCTCCTGAACAGCATTCAACTCACTAGTACACACTTTCAAGTGTGTCTTATACAAGGTGCAGCAGAGCTTGCCACGAGCAACGGTCAAGGAACCCTTAGACAATTTCCATTTACCCTCACCAAAAGTGTGCTTGTAACCCTCTTGAGTACATTAGCAGACAATAAGTTAAGGTATAAATCTGGAATGCGGCGAACATCTCTCAATGTCAAATAGCAACCCACACTGGTTTGGACTCGAATATCTCCAATTCCAACAATACTTGTTGTACTCTGGTTTCCCATCTTCACACTATCAAAATCTCTAGCTCGGTAGTTCGGTAGTCAATAAAATACTCCTTATCAGGAACACAATTATAAGAAGCCCCAGTATCAACGAGCCAGTCAGAACCGGAATTGTCAACATGACAACAATCACCAGTAGCACAAACCAAAGAAATAGAATCATCTGAAGTGGAAGTTGTCGCAGCTGTATTCTTGTCCTCACCATCTTTGTGATGATCATTTTTCTTCTTTTGCTGATCTCTTTTCAACTTATAGCAAAATTTTTGAATATGTTCAGGCTTGCTACAATAGTGACATATCGTGGGTTCTCTCACATCCTTAGACTTGGACCTGTACTTTGACTTGCCACGCCCCTTGGGACATCTACTCTTGCTTCTTCCTCTATTCTCTACCATAAGTGCCTGTGAAATATCAACACCCATCTCTTTTCTTCTAAGCTCTTCATTGAACATGCTCCCTTTAATGACATCCAATGAAAGCGTACCATCTGGAGCTAAGTTGCTGATGGACACAACTAAGGTTTTCCAACTATCCGGCAGAGAACTCAATAGGAATAAAGCCTCATACTCATCATCAAGAACAATTTTCATCACAGTCAACTTGTTAATGATATCTTGAAAGTCACTTAGATGCTCAGAAACAGACTTCCCTGGCTTCAACTTGAGATTAACAAGTCTCTTAATCAATGATTTCTTGTTATGAGCAGTCTTTCTCTCATAAAGGCCCTCCAATTTTCTCCACAACTCAAGTGGCTCAGTCTCTTGGGACACATGATTGAATATACTGATATCAATCCACTGTCTAATTATCCCCAAGGTCTTTCTCTTTAGCTTTTCCCATTCTTTATCCGACATCTTCTCTGGTTTAGTGGGCTCGTCATCTTTCTTGGTTTTATCCACATCAATTAAGTCAAAAAAATCTTTACAGTATGGCAAATCTTCCATCATCAGACGCCAAATGGAATAATTGGTTGATGTCAATTTAACCATAGAATGATTTCCAGATTCCATATCTATGGTTTAACCAAATGCTCTGATACCAGATGTAGGGGAGAAACAACAAGTAGGACACAACACCTACAATGATCAACTTCAAGACAAACAACCAAAATGCTTAACCCAATTCACCACACTTGATTCACCAAATAAAGATCAATCGCACATCAAAACCACAAGCAAATTATCAAAGATGAAGATGCAAACGACACACGAGATTTAGACGTGGAAAACCCCTTTAATGTGAAGGATAAAAACCACAGGACTTGTAGGGAGTTCACCCTTCTTCTTCTCTTATTATGCAAATTGAGGGTAAAGACACCCAAATCAGTCTACAAAGATGTCACAACCCATCAAAAATAACATACATAAGAGCCAACAATTAAGAGAGAAGAAAAACTCAAAAATATCACCAAAAACGCAGCATACACCAGCAGCGATTACGAACGATCCATAGCTTTGATTCAAAATCTGAACGGTTAAATTGTAGCCCTGTGTGTCCCGAAGAAGCTGTCAAAATTTCAACAAAATCCAACGTTTGAATCTCTGGAGATCGTCAATGTCGCACAAGCTGTCCAGAAAAATCCGCACAGAAACACTTCTGCCTCACTCTCTTTTTCTCTGTTTTTTTTCCGTGTATCTGACTACTACCTCTCTCCTGTCGACTTCAGCATCCCAAAAAACACACTTCCAAGGCTTCTAAGAGAAGCTACTCAATGCCCAAATCATTTGGGCGTCACAAAATAAGTGATTGGACTATCACTTATAAAATGTTCAACAAATGGGCTGGACCCATGACACAATAGAATCGAGGAGTGAATGTGAATAGTTTCCGTACGAGGATTCCATGAGTCCACAGCAGATGATATTTTCGGCATTACAACGTTGTCCAGAATGGTCTGAAGAACTATTTGAGGCAGTAACTTCTCCCAGGAATCCAAAAACCGAAGCATAGGTTCAGGATCTCTCGCCTGCCAAGTGTTTGTGCCAGAAATTCTCACAACAGGAAATACAACTTCCATTATAAGCTGAGTATAGGGTGATGCTATATCAGAGAAATCCAGAGAATCTTCACCCTCCAACAAAGTCTTCCACTCTGATACTACCTCCCGTCCATGAGTTGGATTTTGAAGAGGGTCCCATCCCTGATATATTGTAATGAAAAGGGGTACAGCGTATGAGCGTGCAGTAAGGGATAAATTACAGAGTTTGTACTCTTCAGCATAGAGTTGCTGCAAATTTACAAATGATTGTGCAATGGCATCTATCGTCATTGTTCCTAAAGAGCTCCTCTCTTCTATGTGCTCCAAAACACTAGATATATGTTTCATGCTATTAAGCTGCTGCTTCTGGCGAGAAGACTCTTTCTGAAGCTTTTCCTTCTCCTTCTGCAGCTCGACCACAATCTCCCTCTCATTCCTCAAGTCACGATTGATTTTTTGCATGTCAAACCCAACTGAATCAACAATCAACTTGATGTTGTGCTGAAGCTCTGGCATAGGAACATCATTTTGTCGTGCTTCCTCTTCAACATTCAAGTTTTCTAAGCTTGTCAAAACCCGAACTTGAGGTCCACTCATGTCGAAAACCTTCTCCACAACATCAAGACTCTGTTCTTGCTTCTTGGACAAAAGTTCCTCTGATGTTACATAGTTCTTCTTCTTAGCCTTTAACTGTCTGGACCATGGCTTCTCTTTAAAGCGAGCCTTGGAAGGCTGAGAGATACGGGGCAAAGATTTCTCTTCTGTTTCCTTCATCGTTGGAAGTTTGACTTCTCTGTAATCGTTGAAACCCATTCCATATTCTTGGGCCGCAGTTTGGCCTAAATTGGAGCAACGATGCCCCGATGGTTTTTACCAAGTCCACCTCCTTCATATCCCATCATCTCCATCAATTTCATCCTAATCCCGCAGTTTAACTAAGTACTTCACTTAATGAATGGAGTATATTTGAAGAAGGCATGGTGGCAACAAACATGGAAATGGAAAGTCTCATCTCCTTATAATCCACATGTTTTATATATATTATATATATATATATATTCAGATTTTTTTATAAAAAGACACATACACATATATTCCGACGTACTACCGACACGTTGCATATATTACGAACGTACGTCAATGTCACACCACTATACTCACCTCATATTTATGAGTACATTCAGGTCTTATATCATACGATATAAGTCATAGTGATGACAACATGATTACGACATGTTACAAGGTTATAAACCGAAAATTATCGTAACGGGTGACTACCGAAACTTCGCTAACGTGTCACGTACTTGCCATATATAGATGGCCATACCCTACACTTCAAAAATGGCCACAAATTTCGTGGCTTACATGGTACAATCGCCATAAAATCATTCCATGTTGGCACACACAAATCATCCCCAATTAAGGCCAAATTGTAGAGATTCCGAATTCATCTTTTTAAGCACATGGGGGAGCCACTTTAATCAGCCATTAGAGCTGAATATTAAAGTTATATTATGTATATTATGTGTGACATAATATATATAACATGTGCAAAAAGTTAGAATTTAACTAAGTACTTCACTTAATGAACTAATTTAGTTCATTAATGGTGGCACCTGAAAATAGTTCAAACACAACAAATGTTTGCCATTTGATGTAGGCTTTAAAGCTTCATGTCTTGTTAGTACGGCAACATTATATATAAAGTATATAAGGCAAGTTTGTCGCAAAAACGTGTCAAGTAATAAATTTTGTCATGCATTTCTTTAACATACGTTATTTAAATCATGCATTTTGTGAGTCACTCAAACTCTTTTTCTTAACAATCTCCCCCCTTTTGATGATTTACAAAATAACCTTAATTCATTATTTAAATTTAACCGCTCCCCCTCCAATCGTGCACAAATTCAAATTTTGAATTTTGAATTCTCTCCCCCTTGATTTGTGCAATCAATCACTCTCGTCTCTCGTCTCTCGTCTCCACCCCTTAAATCATGCACTCTCTTCCCTTTTATTTTGGAAATAAAATCAAAAGTGTGAAAGAAATAGCAATTTGTATAACAACAAAAATCATGCATTTCAAGTGTATTGTGCAATAATATCAAAAGTGCGTTCTTAAGGGTTATTTATTCAACCCTTTACAAATGTCCATTTTGGTACCCAAATGTGGGTGACCTTTCTAGGTCTTCCAAAAGGTGAGAAAGGTGATGAAGACGCAACATAATAAACGTTATGTGGGTATGTGTTTGGCCTTTGGCCAAGAATCCCATCATGCACATAGTATGATCTTTGTTCTTGATATGCCTTTCTGTTTGTGTGTATGGTTCGTGATCTAGATGCATTGGTATGATATGAATATTGCATATGCATCAATGACTTTCTTTTATATGGTCCACAATTATACATTTCACTTGATGAAAAAAATAGTGTGATAAAATGCAACGTGGGGTTCACTAGATTTTATTGTCACCTTCTTAGGCTTTACGATCTTTTTAAGTACATGTTGTCGCTTAGATGAAGATAAAACAAAATTTGTAGATTTTTTTTGTGCATGATTATTTTCAATATACCCTAATACGGTTTTGTCAGTTTCATGTTTTTACGAAGAAATGAGACGATCTAGCATGTTTGTTCCCTTGTCAAATTGTTTCACCATTTTCTCTAAATCCGTATTCCTTGATTTCAAATTTGAAATCTCGGCTTTCAGTTCAGTGTTCTTGGATGTCAATGATAATTTCAGACGTTAATGAATTTATCATGCAAGACGACTCTTCTTTTGAATCGTTTAATTGAGACACAAGATTTGTGTTAGAAGATTCTAACAATTTCTTGTCATCAATTAAGTGTTTCTTTTCTTTTGCAAGAGTCTTAGCAAACTTATGCAATTCAAGATATTGAACATACAAATCATGACATGATGGTTTAGAATCAGAATCGGAATCGAAATCGGAATGTACCTCACTATCAAGAAGTGGAGGCCTTTGGCTTGGTATACCTTCTTGCTCGGTTTTGTGTCTATTGGCTGCCATCTCACTAAGATCGTTGGATCTCCGTGTCGTGGGTGTGTCTGCTCTCTGATACCACTTGTAGGACCTGTAAGGCACCACTAGAAGGGGGGTTGAATAGTGGGTGCGGAAAATTTGGTTTTTAAAATATTTTTACCCAAAAACCCAACTTCTGAAAATAGTTTCTGTTTTCAGATCCTGATTTGAAACGTTTGAAAAACTAGGTTACGGATCTTCAAAAATTCTGAAATTGAGAGAGATTCTACTCTCAGATGTTCTGAGTATCCCCTAAAAATTTCAAATCAAAATTCAACCTCTAACCCTTTGAAAAATTGTTTCTGGTCAGATTGCGCAAATCTGCCAAAAACAGTAGTCTGATTTGAAAATTTATTTCGATTAATCCGAGACTCCAAATGATCTGAAAACTTTATGACAAACCCCTTACTATATGTATTTAAATGGGTTGAAACAGTTTTGAAAAATTCCTTTGGGAAGTATGTCAAATACGTTGATGTTCTCAACCTTTGCAAGTCTGAAAATCAGATTGCACTAGTCTCAGAACTATTAATGTTTGATAGACTTATACTTATCCAAATGGGGTAAAACTTGCGCCAAATGAAACTTAAGAGGTTTTGCTATCTTTCTGCAATTGGTAATTTTTGAAAGTCGTTTTATATTTTTACTAATGCAAAGAAAATGATCCAAAGTGCTGAAAACTGAAAGTAAAGTACTGAAAGTAATACCACCGAGAATTTTATACTGGTTCGGTTAACACAACCTACTTCAGTCCTCGAGGACACCTTCCTCGGTTATCACTAAACAAAATTAACACCTTACCACAAGGGTTTCTTGAGTTATACACCAACTCCAACCCTTGACAAACAATACAAGCAATCACACCGATCACGAACACCACCATCGAACAGATGAAGGTTTGATCACACCTTGATCAACCTTTTACAATTGAAACGTATATAGTGGTCTAATCAAAGCCTATCCAATATAATGAATATAAGAACAATAGGCTTGAGAGAAGAAGAAGAAAGAAATATAGAAGCAGAAAGTAGAAGACTCTTTTTTCACTTAAGAGATTATGAGAATTGTCTTGCTTATGTTTGCTACATCTCTTCTCCTTTTAATCAAGTTGGCCGCCCTCCTCTAGGGTTTTCTTCACCTTGAGATTTCTTTTTTAAGTCCTTGGAAGAATGCATTGTATAGATGTGACATCAACTTGCTTACTTGGCACAACTTGATTGGATGATTTTCTTGGCCCTGCTTACTTGACACTCCTTGATTGGATGAGATTTGTCATCACTTGATGACTGTAAAAATATGAGAATATCATCTAAAACATGTGCCAAAATAGTAGTAAAAACATTTCCAAATAGCATACAATCAATCCCTACTAATTTGCAAAGTGAATTAGTCACCATTATGTTGAAAATTCGGCTAGCACATTTTTATCACATGCTGAATTTTCATATGTGCAATAATCTCAAGACTTTGAAATTGTTACCATATTACTACCCATCAATCCCTTGAATATTTAGAAGCAAAATTGATCACATTTAAGACCATAAATTCGGCCACCATGATGTCTCACATGCTGAATTTTCAGCATGTGTTACATTTGGAACATAGTTTGAAATATTACCTTGTGTAGCTTCCTCCATTATGTCACTAACCTTGTGTGGATTATTTTCCACCAATTGAGATGCCAACTAAGCTCCACTAAGGCTGAGTAGGCGTGTGATGTAGGCTTGAACATGTGTTGAATTTTAATTTTTGTAAACTTTGTAAATAGTGCACAATAATTATAGACATATGGTATATTCCAATCAGCCCTAATTTGAATATTCTAGAACACTTTAGTATGTATTGAATATGTGAAAAGTGTCTAGATACATGTTACATGTCATGCCAAAAATGTTCCATGTGTCATGTTCATAAAAAATCGAATTTTTGACTTTTGTCGATTACGTGATTTTTCTCCGATTAAATTCAAAATTTTTGCACATGTTATGTATATTATGTCACACATAATATATATAAAATAATTTGAATATTCAGCTCTTAATGGCTGAGACAAATGGCGCCACATGTGACATAAAAAATGAAATTGAAATCTCCACAATTTGGCCTTAATTGGGGATGATTTGTGTGTGCCAACATGGAATGATTTTATGGCTGAGAGTAACATGTAAGACACGAAATTTGTGGCTATCTTTGAAGTGTAGGGGCTGACCATCTATATATGGCAAGTGCGTGACACATTAGCGAAGTTTCGGTAGTCACCCGATACGACAATTTTTGGTTTAGAACCTTGTAACGTGTTGTTATAATTATGTCATCAACATGACTTATATCATATGATATAAGACCTGAATATACTCATAAATATGAGGTAAATATAATGGTGTGACGTTGACGTACATTCGTAATATATATAACGTGTCGGTAGACGTTGGAATATATTTGTATAGTGCCTTTTAAAAAAATCTGAATATATATATATATATGAAAAACGTGTGACTTGAGGGTAGAAGGATACTTTCCATTTCCGTGTTTGTTGCATTTATGCCTTCTCCAAATATTTCTCCATTTAATGAACTACTTAGTTTATTTAACTAAGTACTTCACTTAATGAACTAGTTTAGTTCATTAATGGTGGCACCTGAAAATAGTTCAAACACAACATATGTTTGCCATTTGATGTAAGCTTTAAAGCTTCATGGCTTGTTATTACGGCAACATTATATATAAAGTATATAAGGCAAGTTTGTCGCAAAAACGTATCAAGTAATAAATTTTGTCATACATTTCTTTAACACACGTTATTTAAATCATGCATTTTGTAAATCACTCAAACTCTTTTTCTCAACATACAAGGCGTCGAATCAATCTCTTACATGTCAGAAATGACGTAGAAATTTTTTTCGCGGAAACGTAAATCATAACTTAAATTAACTCCAATAATCGTCATTACATTATTGAATAAAAATTCTGATAATAAAAGTAATAAAGAAGTATGTGAAAAATCCCCAAAGTATAAATAAGAACAAACAACTGCAGAGCCCCCACGTATCCTAGATGCAGCTAGTAACCAGCCCACTCCGCTATGTCCGTCCCGTCCTCAACGAAGATGTGCTCGTAATCCTCGTTCGGTTCACCTGGAAAGTAGGGGTGAGTGACAGAAAAATCACCCAGTAGATGCCTGCCTCAAACCAATACAAAACATACACACCGAAATGATATAACCACATAGCACATAAATATAATATAAAGATAAAGTAAATGCGGTAAGTAAAGCACTCCACATAAAAATGCACAACTACGTGATGCATGCTCCATCCACGTGTCACATGCAACAAGACTCATGTCATGCAATATGCCCCTATACCTATATGCAATGCATGATCCCGGGATTGACTGGATGTCTGTAGCTCGTACACTACAATCCACTCCGACCGATGTCCGTGGCCCGTACACTACGATCCACCATGACCGATGCCCATGGTTCGTACACCATGATCCACCATGACCGAGTGCCCATGGCCCGTACACCATGATCCATCCCACTCGAGCGTCTGAGACCCATACATCTCAACCCACTCCAAATGCAATGCATGTGCCATGAATGCAACAACAATGTCGCCTAGGGTCTGTACGCCCATCCTCACCATCTCTCGCACTCAATATTTAGTTACGTAAATTTGTCAAATATTGGAAAGTTGTTATTTAGCATCACCCTTATGTTTTCTTCGCTTGTATTAATTTTCTATAATTTTCTAATAATTTTTCCTATTTTTCTCTTAATTCTATTTATTACTAATTATTTTTAATTACTTACATTTACCAAAATTCAGAAATTAAGTGGAAATAATTTAATTTTAACCTTTTATATTTTTTTAGAATTTATTTGATTTTTCTAGTATTTAATTATATTTTTTCTGGAATTTAAAATTATTTATTTCCTAATTCTAAATTTCAGAAATAGTAATTTAAGTTATTAAATAAACTCTCCCTTTTTTCTTTTCCCAGGCCTAGTCACCACCGACCCTAACTTTTCCTCTGGCTTCCGCTAGGCCCGATATATTTCTTTTTTTCTAAGAGGTCAATGAGCCGCCTTCGGTCCGGTCCGCTGGCCATCCGACCCGGTCCTTTGGCCTGCCTGTTCTCTGCCTTAATTTAATTTTTTTATTTAGTGGTTGTTCCACCAGTGGCAATGCGTGGAAGCCCATGCGTGCACGTGAGGGCCACGCACAGCCTTCTCAGCGGCGCGTGTGCCACATGCTCCGCCGCTGTGACTCATATCCCAATCCCATTTTCTCCTATTTTCAGTCTATAGATACCTATTTAAAGGTCAAAACACAACTTTTTAAAAGCTCCTAGTGTAAAAGTTTCTTTTTTTTTCAATTCTTTAAGGATATTTTTTTTAATCCAATTCAATCTTACCACCCGATTCACACACATACGCACACATAGTAGCCATAAACAATATATCTCATGCTTTTCAACATATACAAAATTAACAACTTAAACAAATAAAAACAACGAAACACATTAGTATACCATCAAAGCATGCATGAATCATACTCGTTTGAGGAGGAAGAGGGACCTACCTTTTTGACGAATTAACTTCCTCCATAGAATCTCTTCTTCCCAACCCCGGTGACCATTTCTTAAATTTAACAAGTTATTTGAAAATCAACTGATCTACATTTTTGAAGGAGTCAACCATTTTTTTTATATTTGTTTGTACATCCTATTATACAACGACCAAGAGAAATATGAGAGTAGAGCCAACCGGATCGTTTCTCAAAACACAGATGTTTCTTTTTTTTTTTTTTTTTGTCGATGGTTCTTAGTCACATCATATGCAACCCCCCCCCCCAACCCCCCCCCCCCCCCCCAAAAAAAAAAAAACGACAAGACGCAACAGGCAACCTGTGTGCATCCCATAGAGAGACAATCATCTTTATCATTTTAAATAAATCATTGATTATGATGCATTTGATCTAAATCATATTTTTAATCAAAATTATAAGATTATGTTGATAATCGACTTAGGAGTTACCCTTAGTTCTATGAGGAATTGTGGCAATTTACTTGTATTCGGTAAATAACAATTACTTCTTATGTCTTAAAATATTATGCTAGTTGAATTTTAATATTGTGTAATTTATATTATTTTAATGAGTAAATTGCAGTTAGCACCCGAACGTTGGTCATATTTTCCAGTTAGCATTTAATCGTTATGAAACCTCAGTTGGCATCCAAACGTGGCCAAAATTGACTCAATTAACACCAAAAACCGGCTGCTGACCTGCTGCAGCCGGTTTCAGCGAATTTTACCGCCAAAAAACGATTTCCTCCAAAATTAACGTCTTCCTCTTCCCTCCCTTCTGCTGCTACTGTTCCCTACTAATTTGCCTCCATAAATTAGTCCCCCAATTCACAAAATCACCAAATATACATCAATAATTCAAATTTCTTATTCTTCCTCCCCCTCTCTATTGTGCTTTAAGATGTCTTCCTCGTCCTCGGTTTGTGAGTTCTCAATTGTATGCAATATGATTTTTTTCGTTTTCTTGTTAGAATGGAGTTGGAGGATGCGTGTTCTTTGAATGAACATAGGAAATTATAGTCTTTCTTTGAATGAAATTGGTAGAAATCGTAGATTGGTTTCAACTGAATTTTTATTGTTGGAGCAGCTTGCTTTGTACTCCTGGGAACCATTTTCTAGTAATTTCCAGCCATTGCATGCTTCCTCAACTATTGCACCAGAAGCCAGAGCGATGTAGTTTGAAAGGCCTAGGGAGCTTCTACTTCAACACAAAGGGAGTCGCATGAAGATTTATCAAAGATGAAACGTGTATGCCCTTTGTGACGAGGAGAGGTCTATGGTTGGATTGTTGTTGAGGAAGCTCGTAACTTCATGAATTCATAATTGAGAAGCTGGTGATGATCTGAGGAAGCATGCAAGACATGTGCACCCTCATGTCCGGCGCGCAGATGCTGACCCAGAGAGGCGGCAGGATTGGAGAAGGTTGGAGCATCAGAGTGAGCTTGATGATCTACTTAGTATCCTTCAATCATCTGTAAATGAAGACAGGTTCCTTCTCGATGAACGGGGTTACTATATGAATGAACGTAGGAAATTATAGTCTTTCTTTGAATGAAATTGGTAGAAATCGTGGATTGGTTTCAACTGAATTTTTTATCGTTGTCTCTTCTATTTTCATACCACAATAGCAGCGGCCTTCCACCTCCAATTCAGCCTTCCTCCGACTACCAATCGAGGATGAGAAAGACATCTTAAAGCACAATAGAGAGGGGGAGGAAGAATGAGAAATGTGAATTATTGATGTATATTGGATGATTTTGTGAATCGGGAGGCTAATTTATGGAGGCAAACCAGCAGAGAACAGTAGCAGCAGAAGGGAGGGAAGAGGAAGACCTTAATTTTGGAGGGAATCGTTTTTTGGCTGTAAAATTCGCTGAAACCGGCTGCAGCATGTCAGCAGAGAGTTTTTGGTGTTAATTGAGTCAATTTTGGCCACGTTTGGATGCCAACTGAGGTTTCATAACGACTAAATGCTAACTGAAAAATGTGACCAACGTTTGGGTGCTAACTGCAATTTACTCTTATTTTAATTAAGATAATATTTTTAGAACGAATGGAGTATATAATGACTATACACATGTGAGCAACACAGTATAAAATAGTGATAAATTAGATATTATTTCGGTTGACTTGTCTATATTTCTTTCTGGGACGTTAAAATGGGGTTCAGATTTGAGGAGGCTAAAAGTGATGCAAAAAAATGAGGTATTCAATCACGTGTCGCTACGTGTACAAAAACAATTTTGTTTTTAACAAAAAGAGCAGTACCTCTTCTTTAAAAAACTGTTTTTATACACATGTCGTCGTAGAATTAGAGATCTCATCTTTAGCCTCACCGTTAACCTTATGAGATCTGAACCAGTCAAAATGGACATGAAAAAGCTAAGTGGGGTATAGAGTCGTCCTTAAATAGATTAGGCAGCCAGATAACTGGACTAAAAAGACCCATTTCAGTTCTTTCTTATTCCGCCTTTCACATTATTATAAATATGACAGAAAAATAGTTTAATTTCACCACTGTAAATCCGAATAAAGCAATTAACATTACAGCAAAAATATGGGGCTAAAAAATACAGGGGTTAATAGCAAAGGCAAAAAGGAAGAGCCAAAAAGAATAGGAAAAGAACAAGTAGAAGTAGAAGACGAAGTTGAAGAAGAGCGTGATCAAGATGGCTTGTCTGTGCATTCCCCTTGCAAGGCTTCCTCTTCTGGGACGAAGGTGCAAGTTTTATTATTTTATTTTATGCTTTTGTATTGGAATTTTTGTAATAATTGTATGCTGTGATCCTTTTGGCTATTTCTGTAACAGGAGGAATCAGAGGTGGAATTGGAACTTAAGCTACTGGAATCCCTTGAATTTTATCCTCCCAACAAATTACAAGGCATTTTTTTCCCTTCAGTAAATTTTTGTTCTTCTGTCTTTTTTTCCCCTCTTGTACATCACTTTTGTGGTTGAATTACTGATTTCTTTGATTAATCAGTTGTCCAAATATGGGTTGTTTACAATTCTCATCAGGATAGGTTGTTTATATGGCCTTTGATTCCGGTTCTGGATTTTCGAATGTCTTTTCTTAGTCCATTTTATGTATCACAGTCCATAACAGTGAAATGGTTTTTCAGCAAAGGTTTTATCATTGAAAGAAATTTTTTTGGCTTATATCATGTGCACGACAGTGTTTCCAACCTCTGGTGTTCTAAAGTTAACGCTTTACGGAGAGGAGACCAAGCTTTTGGTGTTTCAAATTGAAGATGAAAAAAAAGGAATCTGTGTGTGTGTGTGTGTGTGTTTTAACGATATATTGGAGAGATGGTCTACTGCAAGAGACTGCAAATGGTTAGCCACTTAGACTGTAAAGCGGCGTTATTAAGGAACAAAACTTTATCCCTTTAAATGACTTTAAAGAAAGACCTTCTACGGTAGTTCGCTCATGCTGGTATATGTGCTAAAGTGAGTCAAAGAACCTTCGAAACTCGGCTTGAGAACCTTCTCTTCTCTCGCAGATTCCTTTTACCAAGTCATCGCTATCAATCAGCTGTTATCCCTTACAAAAGACGCTTCTAGTCTCTTATCTAGCTCAAAGAGTTACACTTTTTCCTTATGTGCCAGTATCAACATGGTTTTCCCAGCCCAGCAAAAAGTGGTACCTTGTTGATTTCATTTGAGAGTTAAAGGAACCTTTTGCTGCCTTTTGGGTTCCTTACTAGGATGAACTCCATTAACCCAATTCAGCAGGGAAATCTACTTTTTCAGGGGTCCAGGAACTTTAAATTTTAGCTCTTTTCTATCTGGCCTTTGTATATTTCATTAGTGCTCTTTCGTTTGAGTGTATGTATGTGCAACTTGGCCTTTCTCCCTATCCATCCTACTTTTCTACTCGAGTTTGAGTGATTCGTCGCAGTCCATGCTTACTTAGCACATTTTTTTTTACAATTGGAAAGTATGGATTTAGATGGATGTTATATTTAAATAACATATCTAGAACTGGCATCATTACTTCTAGTTTGCATCTCTGGATATGGTGTTCCGACATAAGGGGCCTATTTTGAGTTGTACTTCTAGTTAGTACAAATTTGTATAGTTGGAAAGTATGGTTTTGGACATTATGATTAAATAGTGTAGCTGGCAATGATATCCTTCCTTTTAGTGAGCATCTTTGGGATATGGTTTTTAAACATAAGGGGTCTATTTCGAGTCTTACTCCTAGTTAGCACTTTTTTTTGCAACTGGAAAGTATGGCTCAGATGGACATTGTGATTAAATAGCATATCTAGCACGAATATCCATGTCGTGCATGCTCAATTTATTCATGCTGTCATTGATTCTGCCATAAGATCTTTGTGCCAAGGTTGGCTTTGGAAGATATTAGGAGTTTCTCTTTGTTGATTTTTAAGGCTGAGTAGTCATTTGCCTGGATGTTCGCATAGTGTACTGGAGTTGGTTTAAGTTGAAAGATCGAGATTCTCAATATTACAAAGCCTGGTTATAAAGAATTGGTCTACTATACGACGCTGAATATGAACTTTGGCACTTAGACTGCGATGCAGCATTACATTTTTCATTATCCATCTTTGAGATGGTTTTTACCGAAGGGGTCTGTTTTAGGTCTTACTACTGGTTGGCACATTTTAAATGAAAAAGGACAGTATGGTTCCAGATGGACGTTATAATTAAATAGCGTATTTAGTACTAACATTTTTTGGGGGGCATGCTCAATTTATAATGTCCATGCTGTTGTTGCTTCTGCCATAAGACTTTGTTTTCATGGCTGGCTTTGCAAGATATTTAGACGTTTCTCTATGTTGAGTCTAGGGTTGGTAGTCATTGACATGGATGTTCACGAAAAAGTACTGGAGTTAGTTTAAGTTGATAGATTGGGATTGTCTATGTTATCAAGATTGGTTATACCTTGTTTTATAACCTGAACTTTACTTTCTTATGGACTGCGTTATGTTTTTGAAGTTTTTAACTTTCTGTCTACTGCAGGTGTACACAGATACTTTGTTCTCTATGGTTTGAGAGATTTTCTTCGTAAAAGGTTCTATCGTGAACTTCGTTTGCTTCTTTTCTTTTAGACTCTAAATACCTAATTATAGAAGTTTAATCTGCCTAATTTTCACAGCTTTAACCGTCCTTTTACTTCTGATGAGGTTCTGAAGTTGCTGGACCGCTTCTACAACTTGGAAATGCTGGTGGGTTCCACTTATCTTTGCTTTATGTGGCGAATCATCTTTATATTCAGAACATGATACTGTTGAACAGAGAAACAGGAAGTTTCTTAATAAGTTCTCACTTGAATGAAATTAAAGTGAGTTGAGTGCATACTTCCTACGACATGAATGGATGAAGTTATGATTTATACGTTCTTGTCCGAAGATTAAGTTTGCATCCCATAATAGATTTGCATGCTTTCTTAGTTGCGTTTGGAGGGAGGGCCATCTATTTGCTTCTTGCATAGAAGTTATCAAGCTGAATAAATAAGCCATTATGGCACTGATTTTTCCAGCACTGCATGGCTAGCTTGCTATCCAGTAGAGTTTACTACATAGAGAATTGCATCCCATAAGTAGAATGTTTTGCGCTTGCATGGATAGTCATTTGTTTGCTTCTCCCTTGGGCAGATATAGCCTTATGTATGATGAAGTTTTTGCGACTCGCAACCTTTATTTCATATAGCCACAACTTTCACTGATCAAGACTCATTTCTTGCTGCAAGCTTTCTTTGGTGATGAAAGATGATGTTGTTCCACATATTGAATATTTTTTATTTGAGACTTTTAGCTCTTTCTGCTGCTCATTCTATCTGCTTGGGGAATTTTCAGAAGCCGGTTGGTTTCGAGATTTGGCCGAAGTATATGAAAAGCATTCGTGGTTATTGTTGATTATGTGAAATTCTGCAAATCCCTACCCCGTGAACTCCTTCTTGTTGTGATTTATAGGTTGCGTGGGTTTGAGGGAAAAAAAGGTGGGATTTTTGGTTTGGTGTGGTTGATGAAAGAGCGTACTAGGATTAAATCATTGTTTGGTCAGGTGCGTAGCGTTTGAATCTGCAGTCTAAGCATGTGACCATAGCAGGGTGTTAGGCTTGAATGGATTTGGATACGTTTGGAATCACTTGGTTGATGGTCTGCAGAAAATCGCAGAAGCAGTTTTGGAATAGCGCTGACATCGATCGATCGATGTCAGAGATCGATGTCCCCAGTTGGACATCGATCGATCGATGTACAGGTTGCTGAGAGATCGATGTCCTCAGTAGGACATCGATCGATCGAAGTGGAGAGATCGATGTCCCCAGAAGGACATCGATCGATCGATGTGGGTAAGCCTGAGAGATCGATGTCCTCAGTAGGACATCGATCGATCGAAGTGGAGAGATCGATGTCCCCAGTTGGACATCGATCGATCGAAGCTAGGGAATGAAGTCCGCCAATTTTGTGGAAAATAGAGGCAGAAAGAGGGAAGTTCGGGGAGCCTTTGGGTGACCTTAGAGGCTTCTTAAGACCTGATTAAAGGCAGTTTAAGCCTTGGGAACATGACCTAGGATGGGGAATCAACTTGGTGACTTCGATGAGTTCTCGAATCGGGTTTCGGTGTGAATGACTTAGGTGGGTTAGGAAATGAACGTACGAGGTGTTAGAGAGTCAACGAAAGGAAGATAAGACACTTGCAGTAGGTTGTGAACCTTAAGATCAAGGCTAAGTGTTGACGAGTTAGTTGAAGCCTAAGTTTTAATGTGTAAGTGAGTGAACTCTTGTGTGTGTTGCTTGTACTTGCGCATGTGAATATGTACTGCATACGTGAATGTGAAATGTGAATGTACAAGGAGTCGGCATCATGGCACTTGCATTGCATAAGGTTTTGAAAAAGAGATGTGCTTCGGCACAAATTTGCGAAGGTGAAATGCAATGTTAACCGGGATAGAAATTTAAGCCGGGGTGCATTGCAGGACAAAAGACTGTAACGTTAACCGGGATGGAAATATAAGCCGGGGTGCGTTACAGGGTATAAAGTCCTCTACAATGTTAATCGGGATGGAAATTTAAGCCGAGGTGTATTGTAGAGTTTTACGAGATCTGTGATGTTAATCGGGATGGAAATATAAGCTGAGGTGCATCACAGAGCATATGAGCTTGTAACGTTAACCGGGATGGAAATATAAGCCGGGGTGCGTTACAAGGTAATGAGTTAGAAACCGGACATTGTGACATGCATTGCATTGATTTGAAAGGAAAAAGTTCATGCATATGTGAATGTGTAGTGTAGTGCATATTTTGACATGCATCACGAGAGTCAATGTGGTATGAATATGTGCGTTATTTGATTTGCAATGCGTTGTTATTTACGTGCAAACTGTTGTACTTGCTCTATTGCGTGATTGGTTATATATTTGAAAGTGTACAAGACATGTGCCCCACGATTCCCTCGAATTATATATATTACTCATGTCTTGCCATGTGTTGATCCCGTATGTCTTATAAGCGGGTTACTTGATAGCGTTTTCGCTAAGGGTACTGCCTTTGTGATACAGGAGAACCTGAGTATGACATGATCTTTATCGAGGATGACGGCGAGTGGGCAGAATGGGATGCCTAGACCTTGTTGAGGAGATTGATTAGCGAGTTGAAACTGTTTTCCGTTTGTTTCAGTTTATTTTGTTATTCATTGGAGGTTTTAGATGGCTGCGACCATGTACATTGGATATTCACGTTGTCTTGGACGTATTAATTCGATGTTTTAGATTGGCATGATATGTTTCCGCGCTTATTTCTCTTACGTCATCGATGATATGTATTCGAGAGATGAGACGTCTTGTAGTCTTCTCAGTAAGCTACGACGGGTGTACCGGTTCGGATTCTGCTGTCCGGGTCGGGGCGCTACACCAGCCAAGCAAAATACTGATTTCCTAAACCTACAGCAGCCCCTGGCTGCCGCTTTAAAAAAAAACTAAATTCTGCCCTATACTCTACCAAGCTACCAGCAGGCTATCATTCCCTTGAACCCATACAATTAGGCTCGGTCAACACACTTTGTTTTTTTTTTGGAGAGAATTCGGCAGCCACAAATTGGAGGGGGAAAAAAGAATTTTGCCGAACACAACCCCTGGGCGATAAGTTGGTATATTAATTTCAGATCCAAATAAGTACTCTCTTTGCTTATTATAAAATTGTGAAATCCGTATTGTTATTTTTGTATCAAAATCGAGGATCATCCATAAGTATACGTGATTGCATAAGTTGATGTATATTTTTATATACGTATGATAGTTGATGCATATGTATATGTAAATTAGTGCATTTTGGCAAATTGCTAACAATCTGGCCGAAGGTGTTTTAAATTCAAAGTGATAATATTTGGCCAGAAAGAAAACATGATTTTGTGGTGTATATTAACCTATAATAATACTGCTAGTCATGTTTTAGTTCCAACTTATGTCGGAACGATTTTCGATTTGGGATTTTTGTTGGTGTCAAATTTACTTTTAATAAACCGATGAGTATATGATTTATCTCCTCTATGATATTGTATAAGATTAGGATCCTAGATACTTTCAATTCGAGGCTCAACTTTAAACCCCCACCCCCCTCCAACCCAAGAAAAACATAGTTTACTCACACAAAGGACATTAAGCAGTTCAAAATAAATTTGCATGCCCCTCTGATTTGGGATAGGATCCTCTCACCGCAACGGGGTGCGGTGACGCGTGACCGCACGACAAGTGGCAGTAAGGGGAGGTGGTGAGCCTAGATGCATGTGACCCTCATTTAACCCCACCAACCTCTCTTGCTGTCACGTGTCGCGCGGTCATAAAGGAGATGAGAAAAGTGAGGGTGATGAGATCCCACCCCTCTGATTTGGACACAAAAACTATAGGTTCACGATTTTGATTTCAAACTTTGTCAAACGGGTGCATACTAAATGCACAATTTTGGTCCTGAGTCAAATACCCGTTATTTTATTAGTCGTTCCCTTTCAATGCAATTTAATCAAGCAAAAAAAGAATAATGCATAATGAGATTGCTTTTGTTGATTTTTTATATATATAAAAAAAAGAGATTGCTTTTGTTGATTTTTTATATAAAAAAAAGAGATTGCTTTTGTTGATTTTTTTATATAAAAAAAAAAAGAGATTGCTTTTGTTTAACACGACGTCCACATATTCTACATTTTTCATTAATATTAGCGTAAATTTATGACACATTACAAGTTTTTGTCATCTTTCCAAAAATACATTAAATTGGCAGACAATATAGAAAGACCAAAAATTTTGAATTTACCAAATACTATTGTCCTAGTGTGTATGACACCGCATCACGATGTATAATACACTAAAATCAAGGTTTATAGTTCCAAAGTTTTTTTTTTCTTTATAAAATTGCTCTACACTCATAAAGCATGATGTAATTTTATCAGATGACTAAGAGCCGAACAAATTCAACCCATAAAATAGACTTGTGAGCCTTTGGCCCTTAATATTATATTAATTAAAGGCCATATGTTTGGCTGATTAGCTGTAGTTTTATTATCATTTTAAAATTTCTTGTTCGGAAGAAAAGGACTTTATACCTGTATTTACTTATGTATATACATACAGATACACGCTTCGTATGCATTTGTCATGGCAAGTTGATCATTATGGTCCTTGACCTTATGTGTACATGTAGTCTTACGCTTAGTATGCCATTGACCCTCCAAGTTAATTCTTAATAGACGAATATATGACTAAGTGTAGCATTAAATGACATTGAATTTAAACACAAGAAATTCATGTGACAAGCAAATTGTTTCATTCGTTGTATTTGAAGTTAACTTCGATCTCTCGAACAGAGAAAAAATCATTCAAAGGCAGCGTCATTTCAATCGCATTCCTTCCTATACTAAAGTTAGATATACGATTTCTCATATTCGCCATCACATTTTTTTTCCAGAATAGTGAATTAGACAAAAACATACGATTAAGATTCTTTTGAATTCACGATTTTTCTCCGCAATTCCCGCGTAACCGCCATTCACGTACACGTAACTGTTGCCTCGGCGTAATGCTGGGCACGTACGATGGCCGCTCGTCCGGTGGCGACGGCCGGCCATCCCTTGGAACCATAGAAGATGATCATATGGAGCGATGCCCAGAGGAAATCGATCAAAGACACCGTAATATGAAGAAATACAAGTGACTGGCCTCCTGCGACCCTCCTTCTCCTACGCTGTCCTCCGGCCATCAAGGGGTTGCCTGGACCAAGTTGTTGACAGATCCGCGCTTTACCAGCACTTTTGGAGGAGGAATACTATGTTGGCGAGGGCGAAGAAGATGATCCTGATATGGCCGAGTTTAACGAAGTGCATTCCCGGATACATCATGATGATTTAGAGGAAAGACATGGACGGGTAATTATGGATGTACCGGCAGAGGAATGGCAAAACCTGTGGTTATCATGGAGGCGTGCGCTGGTAATAAAACATTTGGGATGCAATATTTCTTATCGAGTATTATCACAAAGACTCACAGAGATGTGGACCAAATATCGCCTAGATATTGTAGATATAGAAGATGGATTCTTTGTCGTGCGATTCTTCGCGAAGGAAGACTATATGCATGTTCTTGAAAACGGCCCCTGGGTCATTCAAGGCCATTATTTGACAATACAGAAGCTACGACCCGGATTTGTCCCCTCAGAATCGTGTATCCCATCTACGCTTGTGCGGGTAAGAATCCCTCGCGTTCCACTTGAGCTATTCCACGAAAAAATATTGATGCGAATTGGAGACAAACTAGGCAAAGCAGTTAAAATTGACAATACTACCATGCAAGTCTCACGTGGGAAGTATGCCCGTGTCTGAGTGGAGATAGACCTTCGTAAGCCTCTAACATCGGAAGTGGTACTAGCTGGACATTGTTTGAAAGTGGAATACGAAAGTCTCCATCAGATATGCTTCTCGTGTGGGAGATACGGCCAACGTAAGGAGACATGCCCATCCCAATGTAATATTGAGGAAGATAGTCGTCGTCAGCCTGATCCTCGTTTGGAAACTCCTGCTGATCCATTTGGACCATGGATGGTGGTAGACCCAACCCTCAAAGAACCAGCAATTTGTCCGCCAACAACAGAGGGAAGACAGTCATCAGTTCGGATGGAACACAAACACATGGGCAGCCCCGAGAGAATCTTAATGTGGGCAATACGAGAATTAACATGGGCTCCAGGTTTAATCCTACTGCAGAAGAAGGGGATGAAGCGAATGAACCTGTCCTAGAAGATGGTTTGCTTGATGATATTCGATGCATACCGGACTCCGGCCCCCAGTCTCCTTCAATGTAACCACAAGGGAATATATCCTCAAACCGCGATCTCGGAAAACAAAAGGCATACATGTGGCTGGCACGTCACGAACAAAAACACAAGCTATTGGTTCTATTCCACGCAAAAAGCTGTGAACCCAAAATTCACTATGGATCTTCAGACACAGGAATGGCCTCGACTACCTACCACATCAACACATAAAGTTATACTGCCACAACCATTACAAGATATTGCTAACCTTCCTGCTACAAATGACCAAGGTGATGGAGAAGCGCAACCTAATAAAAATTTGCTAGAGGGGGATAGAGCGGAACATCAAGAGGTTGGGGACCAAACCAAATACCAACCTCCAAACGCAATGACCTGTGACACCGCAAATGTGGAAGACACGTCGAATGATGCTGCACTAGTTGTCGCTATGGATACGAATTCTACTGGAGTAGCCGGGGGGCCTCAGGAATCCGGGACCTCTTATTGATGTTCACCATGACAAAAATACTTGCATGGAATTGCCGCGGGGCGGGTTCTCCAGAAACGGTGCGCGTCATTACTATAATGATACGTGATCACAAACCGAGTCTATTATTTCTTATGGAGACTAGGGTACCAAGCTGCAAATCCAAGAGGATTCTCCGTAACAGCCACTTCACTCACTTAGCAGTCGCAGAGGCGAGAGGATTCTCTGGAGGTCTTTGGTGTTTTTGGGACAGTGCGACGATTCATATTACTATCCTAAGTTGTACTGCCCAACTTATGAACATTGGTGTCATGGATGGTAATGCAATATCATGGTTATTAAGTCTAGTGTATGCCTCTCCAACGGCGTCCGCGAGGGGGACTTTCTATGAATATGCCGAGTAAGAGATTTCAATCAAGTCGTAAGGCCGGAAGATAAGAGAGGCGGTCGACCGGTGCGAGGATATAATGTTACTCGCATGCTAAGAATGCTAGGTAAATGTCGTATGTTAGAGGTAAGTTTCTCGGGTCCTCAGTTCACGTGGTCAAACGGACAATCGGGAAACTTTCGTATTGAACAACGAATAGATCAAGCTTGGGCAAATGGACCGTGGATATCCAAATTTCAATTAGCTATGCTGCATCACCTCCCACGCATCTCTTCGGACCACCACCCACTGCTACTGCTGACAAACGGCACTGCCCCGCCACCAGTCCTTCGACAACACCCATTCCGTTTTCATGCCTGTTGGATGCTACATAAAGACTTTAACACTTTCTTTCAGGAGGCATGGACAGCATACCCGGGAGATTTTATTCGTACAATGCAGGAATTTACAAGCAAGATGATCAGATGGGACAAGGAAATCTTTGGCAACCTCAACCAACGAAGAAGGCGGGTACTTGCGCGGCTAGCGGGTATCCAACGATCTTTGTCAAGGGGACCTTCTTCTTTTCTCAATCGTCTCGAAGCGGAACTGACAGAGGAATATAATGATACCCTACTTCAAGAAGAAGTGTTTTGGCAGCAAAAGAGCAATATGCAATGGATGTGCGATGGCAAGCGCAATACGCGTTACTTTCATTTATCATGCTCCATGCGCCGGCGTGCCAAACACATCACCAGACTGAGAGACCACGAAGGAATATGGTCCGATAACCTGGTAAAAATTAAAACCATCATACAAGATTATTACAAGACCATCTTTGCCTGTGAGGATAATTTAATGACTGAGATTGGAGAGGTGAATATCCCGCCACTCACTGAGGTGGACAAAGAATGGATCAATCGACCCATTCAAGACGCCGAAGTAGAAGCTGCCGTCTTTCAAATGGGAGCGTATAAAGCCCCCAGCCCCGATGGTTTGCCGCCAGTTTTTTATCAAAAAAACTAGAATATTGTAAGACATATGGTGATGGAATTTGTGCATGACGCCTTTCGAAATCGTTGTTTCCCTGCTGAGCTGAACAGAAGCCTTATTACTTTGATCCCCAAAACGAAGACACCGGAAGAAGCTTCTCAATTCTGACCGATTGCACTAACAAATGTGATCGTAAAGGTGATCACAAAAATCATTGCCAACCGGTTTAAAAATGTCATCGGGAAAATTGTATCTCCCCTACAATGCGTATTTATTCCCGGTCGTCAAGCTGCGCACAACATAATAATCGCTCAAGAGCTTATGCATACTATGCGCACTAAACAAGGGAGCAAGGGTCTTATGGCGATTAAAATTGATTTGGAAAAAGCCTACGACAAAGTGCTATGGCCATTCTTGGAAAAAACACTTCTACACATCGGCATTAGCAGGAACTTGGTGGACCTCATTATGTTCTCTATCACCTCAGCCTCTATGTCGATACTATGGAATGGTGAATGCTTGGAGTCATTCCAACCTCGGCGTGGCGTACGACAAGGTGACCCTTTAGCACCTTACTTATTTCTGTTATGTATGGAGGTTCTTAGTTAGAAGATTACCTGTGCGGTACAAATGGGAGAATGGCAGCCTGTCAACAGATCGCGGAGAGGCCCGTTCATTTCACACCTATTCTTTGTGGACGACCTTCTTCTATTTAGTCAAACATCTGAAGCGCAAGCCCTCAAAATTGATCGTATTCTGGACGAATTTTGTACCCAGTCAGGTCAAACAATTAGTATGAGAAAATCGCTGGTTCTACTTTCCAAAAATATTGCAAATAACCCCCCCTCAGATTCTCTCTCACCTTGGCATTGCTTATACACGGGACTTTGGGTTATACTTGGGCGTCCCCCTGATACACGGCCGAAGCACCAGAAAGCTGTACGATTTTATATTAGAGAAAATTCGGCTGAGACTTGGCAGTTGGCAAACCAAATTGTTATCACGGGCAGCGAGGTGCGTACTAATCCAGAGCGTACTTTCACTAATGCCATCACATGTGATACAAACTGTATGTTTACCTGCGGGCTTACTCGATGAGATGGACCGAATAATGAGGCGCTTCTTTTGGGGTGATGAAGGCCACGCAACGTCACTACATTGGTGTGATTGGGACACTATCTGCTTGCCCAAGGACCGCGGAGGATTGGGTATCAAACGGGTACGTGATATGAACCTTGCGATGCTAGCCAAGCTGGGATGGCAAACAATGACACAACCGGTGATGCTTTGGGTCCAAGTTTTAAAAGGTAAATATGGGGATCTGCTTAACCCAAGAGTACGACATAACGTCTCCACGCTATGGCGGCACCTACGGTCTGCAGTACCACTTTTACTGGCAGGATGTCTAAGACCGGACACTCCATCTACCGTGGTTGAGAACAGAATGCAGTGGTCCCTTACAACCACAGGACAGTTTAGCGTCGCAAGTGCCTACGACTTCTTGATATCTTAGTCTTCACCTCCAAAGAATCGCCGATGGCAGGTTTTGTGGAGCATGAAAGGCCCTAACCGCCTAAATCTATTTCTCTGGCAGATATATAGAGATAATCTCCCCACGAGTATGTTTCTCTTTCGGCGACATATTAAAGAGGACAGCAGATGTACCATATGCGACCATGCATACGACGATACGCTACATGCTCTACGTGATTGTTGTTGGGTGAAGAATATTTGGCAATGGCTGGGACAACACTCATTACACACACCATTCTGGCAAATATTGGAGGTACAAGAATGGATCCGGCATAATCTTCGACCTCCAGATCTTAACTCCGAGCGTGGTATTGGAGAAACCAGGTATCTCATAGAAATATCGACAGACCGCCGCCAAAACAGCAAGTGTGCCGTGAGATAGAGTGGCGAGCAAGGAAGTTAACATATATAGTGACACCGCATAGTGATAGCATTCTTGAAAACTCCTTTGATGTACATTAAAGTGGAAGACTAGCCTTGTAAATGCTTTCATATTATTGATTAATACAAAGTTCCTTTTTCCCCAAAAAACATACGATTAAGTAATGGACCAAAATTAAATACGACATCAAGAGATCACATAGTAAATGATAAAGCTGAAGTCCATATCAAAGGGCCAAGCAGCAGGTTTGTCTCTCATTCCAAGAATCTTTCAGCGAGGGAGGATACAAATCCCACTTTTACTTCAAAAACTACAAAAATTATCTTCTCTTATTCAATTAAACCTTTATTAGCCAAAAAGATTTAACTCAATTGGTTAAACTCCATAATGTTTGTAAATCTAGTTTCTCTCCATTTTAATAGTGATACTTTTTTTTCCACTTAATTATGACAGCACACTGATATTCGGACATATATATATATATATATATATATATATATATATACACGTGTGTGTGTGTATGTATATGTGCGTGTGTGTATGTTAGATCATTTATCCTCAATCTACTTGTCTTATTTCCATCTCTTTTATATCCCTGTTAGATGATGACTATGATTCGAATCTTTTTCTGCCATATTGGTTGACACCAGACCTCCTGATAAAAACAATGCCTCAAAATTTGTTTGTTTCCATTACAAAAATTAGCATCCTAGTCTCAGAACTTTCTATTCTAAATTTCTTGAAAAGTTATTGACCATCAAGATCAAGCTCATTCATATCCTCTGTTCTGCTACAATAAAGACAACCTCGTTCAAAACAATGCCCAAATAGTTCTAGCATTGTACGTTGTTTACCATTCTTTCAACATCAAGGTTCCAACTTGAGCCAGTTCCATTCTGGGTTCTTCAAACTTGAACAAATACTCTGCTTTGAGTCTCGAGTTTCCATGGCTTCAGTTTGCAGTCCTTTCCGAATTCCTGCATTTCAACAATCAAGCATTCCTAATAGACGTACTTTAAACTCATCAACAAGAACTTTGCCACACGTTAGTAGAGTTACTAAATCAAGACATATATGCTTGTCTTCAAGGCCATCTTGGAAGCTGTCAAGATTTTTCCAAAGCCGGCTTTTGAATCAAGATACTGTCTCTGTGTTTCAAATCCCAAAAGCAGCTGCGGCTGATGCAGGGGATAATGATATCCATATTCCACATGGGTTTGAATTATTTTTTCAGTAATTTGTTTTTTTTTTAAGTTTCTTGAATACTTCTTCTCTTTTCATGGGGATCATGATATCCATATTTCACATGGGTTTGAATTATTTTTTCAGTAATTCGTTTTTTTTTTTTAAGTTTCTTGAATACTTCTTCTCTTTTCATGAGGTTCAATCTGAATTTCTACAGGTCAAATAATAGCTTTGGAGAGAAATTTCCAGCTCTAGTCACTGGATTCTTTTTCTTTACTTGGTGAGCTGTTGCATACTTGAATTTACCATTATGATTTAATTTTAGGATTCTTTTGAGTAGTTGACAAGGAAATAGATTTGATAACTATATCTCAGCAAATTGCATAGGCTAGAATTCGTAGTTAACATAATAATTGATATCTTTCTTATGCTGCAGGTATTTCTTGAATGTCATATTTAACATACTGAACAAGAAGGTCTATAACTATTTTCCCTATCCATAGTGAGTTTCAGTTTCTTAATTTCCATTAAATTTCAACTCATTATGTTAACAAAAATCATTAATTAATATGAGATAGAAGTATAAACTGGCTAAATATTCATGATTTTGGGCAACACTTTTGCAGCTTTGTTTCTGTTGTGCATCTCCTTGTTGGAGTTGTCTACTGCCTTGGAAGTTGGTCAGTTGGTCTGCCTAAACGCGCTGTAAGCTAAAACCCATTTGATATCTCTCGTATCGTGGAAAATTTCAACTCTGTTTAGTACTTTTTGATACATCTTTTTCATTTTTGGCAGCCAATTGACAGAGAACTATTGGCATTACTGACTCCCATTGCATTCTGTCACGCTCTTGGTCATGTCATGTCTAATGTTTCCTTCGCGGCTGTTGCTGTATCCTTCACTCATACTATTAAAGGTAATTAACAGGCAGCTACGTATCCGTACGCTTTATGCTTAAATCATTTTGCTTGTTCTTCATAAGATACTACTTCTGGTTTTGACACTGCAGCTCTGGAGCCTTTCTTCAGTGCCTCCGCTTCTCAGTTTGTCCTAGGCCACCAGATCCCCCTGTCGCTATGGTTATCGTTGGCCCCTGTTGTGATTGGTAAGGAAGAATCTGAAAGCAATGATATAGTTGCAAGAATTTCGATTTATTAATGTCTAAATTTCAACCTTAGGTGTGTCATTGGCATCAATGACCGAGCTTTCATTTAACTGGACTGGTTTCACCAGCGCGATGATCTCAAATGTGGCATTCACTTATCGGAGCATCTACTCCAAGAAAGCAATGGTATGATCTTTCAAGCTGTTCAATTTCATTTTCTTCAACACAGGCTTATGAATGCTCAGGATCTAAGACTACTTGTCTTTCACCTTACGTGGAGCTTATGTTTAAACAGACAGGAATGGACAGCACAAATGTGTATGCATACATTTCAATTATTGCTCTCATCTTTTGCATTCCACCAGCCATTTTTGTAAGTATTCTGTTCATTGTAGTCAAGTACATGATCAGATTCATTTCCTTTTGCTACAATCTTTTCTGTCTTTTGCAGATAGAGGGACCTCAGTTAATGCAACATGGATTCAGAGATGCAATAGCTCAAGTTGGCCTCTACAAATTCTTAGGTGATCTTTTCTGGATTGGCATGTTCTACCATCTCTACAATCAGGTAATCTTTGTTATACTCTACTGCTTCCATTTCAGATGCTTCGGGGCAATATACATGTATGATGAACTCTGTTGCAGGTTGCTACTAACACTTTGGAAAGGGTAGCACCACTCACTCATGCAGTAGGAAACGTTTTGAAGCGAGTTTTTGTGATTGGCTTTTCAATCATTGTTTTTGGTAAGTATCTCACTTCTCCTTACTACTACAACAACAACACATACCCAGTATATCCTAACGACAGCAAAAGCTATCGTTAGGATCTGGAGAAGACGAGAGGCAGACAAACAATACCTTCAACCCAAAGGATAGAGAGTTTGCTTCCAGTATCTCACTTCTCCTTAGCATAACGAAATTTTCTTTCCTCTTGTTTCACTTCAACGAGGGTTTAAACTACCCCAGCTGATTGTAAGCAGCAATTACTAATTCCATGTGAATGCTGTTATGTTCATGATAAAAGATATAGAGTAAAAACAAGAATGGAGATGAATGTTTTTTCTACTTCATTCATACGAAAAATGCTGTGATACAATCCCTGTTTATACACATGACTAAACACATACATGGTAAGGTAATTAAACCCAATCAATCCCTATAATTACTCTCCACAATCACTCATTGATTTACAGAATATCCGTTACACATCTACTATGGTAAGTATTTACTTAAGGAATATTCTACTTTCCTAACACTCCCCCTCAAGTTGAGCAGGGGAATCAACAATGCCCAACTTGATTAACGTCTCGTCAAACGCCCTTCCAGCAACAGCTTTTGTTAAGACGTCCGCTAACTGATCTTCTGATGGTACAAATGGTAATTCAATAATCTTATCTTCAATCTTCTCGTTGATAAAGTGACGGTCTACTTCAATATGCTTCGTCCGATCATGTTGTACTGGGTTTTCAGAAATATTGATAGATGCCTTATTGTCACACATCAATTTAGCTGGCAGTGAAACTCCCACACCTAAATCACTTAACAACTTCCTTAGCCATAAAACCTCCATAACTCCTTTAGCAATGCCTCTAAATTCAGCTTCTGCGCTAGACAGGGCCACTACTTTCTGTTTTTTGCTCCTCCATGTGACTAAATTACCTCCAACAAGAGCAAAATACCCAGACGTAGACCGACGATCAATCACACTGCCTGCCCAATCTGCGTCAGTGAACACCTTAATATCTAGATTATCATTATTTCGAAAACAAATCCCGCATCCGACTGTCCCCTTTAAGTACCGAATAATTCTCATCACTGCCTCCATATGATGACTCTGCGGGCGATGCATAAACTGGCTCACACGACCCACCGCAAATGATATATCCGGACGAGTATGCGCCAAGTAGATTAGTTTACCAACAAGTCGTTGATACTGCCCTTGATCTGTACCAGGCTTTCCTTCCTCAAAATCTAGCTTTTGGTTTACCAACATTGGAGCTTCAGCTGGCTTACAATCCATCATACCCACTTCCGCAAGCAAATCTAGAATATACTTCTGCTGTGATATAAAGATCCCATCATCCGAGCGTTGTACTTCAATACCCAAGAAGTATCTTAGGTCTCCCAGATCCTTCATTTCAAACTCCGAGAACAGTTGTTGTTTCAATCTAGCTATTTCTTCAGTATCATCACCTGTAATAATCATATCATCTACATATATAATTAAGCACGTTACTTTCGGCCCCTTCCTCTTTATGAACAATGTATGATCAGCATTACTTTGTTTGTACCCTTGTTTCTTTATAAACACAGTGAATCTTCCAAACCAAGCCCTTGGAGATTGTTTGAGCCCATACAATGATCGTCTTAGTCTACATACCTCGTTTTCTGCAAATTCTTCTGAAAATCCAGAGGGTGCACTCATATACACTTCTTCTTTCAGTTCTCCATGGAGAAATGCATTTTTCACATCATATTGCTGGAGAGGCCAAGACTTGGTTACTGCTACCGAGAATAACACCCTTATCGTATCAAATTTTGCAACTGGTGAGAAAGTTTCTGAATTATCAATACCGTAGGTCTGTGTGTAACCTCGTGCAACTAACCTGGCTTTGTATCGCTCAATGCTTCCGTCTGCTTTGTACTTCACGGTATAGACCCAATGACATCCTACCGGGCGTTTTCCTTTAGGTAACTGAACTTTCTTCCACGTGTTATTTTTGTAAAGAGCATCAATCTCTTCTTTCATTGCCACGCACCACTTAGGCTGACTGAGTGCCTCATCTACTGTCCGGGGAATCTCGTCATCACACACAGAAGCAAGAAATCCTTTTGCACCCTCTACTGGATATTTCGTTCCTTTAGATAACTTACTCGGCGAATACCTCGCTGGAGGTTTCCCTCTATTCTGCCGAGGTGGAAGTATTCTGGTATTCCCTGCTAAAACACCTTCACTTTCTTGATCAGTTTCACATATTATAAGAGAAGAATTAGAATCATGAGTTATAGGTGAAGGTAAGGGAATGATATTTGAAGTGTCGGAGGGTACCTGATCTTGCAGTGTATTCACCAGAGATGAGTCACAAGGAGGCGATTCAGAAGGAAGGGCTATAGCCGTGTCGCCGGGAAAAGCACATTCGGCGCCACCTACTTGCTGTGTTGGAACCTCTTCCAACGAACTATGGGTATGTAACCAGTCGAATGTCTCACCTGGAGTCTCCCCCTGAGACCAAGACTGGGTGGAATAGTAATACTCGTGCTCAAGAAAGGTACAATCCATGGTAATATGAACCCGACATGTGCGTGGATTATAGAAACGATATCCTTTTTGTGACATGGCATAGCCGATAAAAACACACTTGTCAGCACACGCATCAAGTTTATGTCGTTGAGAGGATGGAATATGAACAAAGACCACACATCCAAAGATTTTTGGGGGTAGTGTGAGTATAGATGGTACGGAAGTGTGAGTAGCAAGTAGGGATAACGGTGTATGATGTGATAGAATTTTTGTGGGTAGTCGATTAAGAAGGTAAGCAGATGTAGCAATTGCCTCAGGCCAAAAGGATTTAGGTACGCAAGAGTCTAACATCATGGCTCGAGTCATTTCCAACAAGACACGATTTTTTCGTTCGGCCATACCATTTTGTTCTGGTGTATGTGAACATGTAGTCTGGTGTAAAATACCATGTGCTTTAAAAAATTCCCGTAACCCGGTATTGACGTATTCACCACCATTATCGGACCTAAGAATTTGGATTTTCCTTTGGAATTGGGTGTTAACCATATGAAAGAACTCAATAAACTGAGACAAGACTTCAGATTTATTTTTGAGAAAATAGACCCAAGTCATACGTGAGCAGTCATCTACGAATTAACAAAGTATCGATATCCAAGACTGGTGGAGTAGGGAGCATGACCCCAAACATCAGAATGAATTAAAGTAAATAATGTTTGAACTCTGGTATTATTAGGTTTGTACGTGGAACGATGATGTTTCGCACGCAAACAAGTATCACATGATAAAGTAAGTCCAGACTGAAGTAAAGTAGGAAATAACAATTTCATATAGCTAAGGGAAGGGTGACCTAGACGACGGTGCCATAACCAAAGTCGTTGTTCAGTGGTCCTGGTAGCAAGATTGGACTGTCCCTGTTGCGCCACGTCCGTGACATAGTATAGCCCACCCTTATCAATGCCACGCCCAATGATCATCTTCGAGTGAATATCCTGAAAGATGCAGAAGGAAGGATACATAAGGACAACACAATTTAATTCGCGTGTAATTTGACTGATAGAAAGTAATTTCGATGAAAGACTCGGTACAAAAAGACAATTGTGTAAGTGTAAATTTGGATTAACGAGAATAGTGCCACCACCAGTAACAGGGAGAAGAGTGCCATTGGCTGTTTCAATATGAGTCTTGTTAGGTGAAGTCCATTGTTGGAAATCCTGAGGGTCATTGGTCATAGTATCTGTGGCACCACTATCGAGAATCCAAGGGAGAGATGGAATTTTATTTTGGTAACAAGGGCTGTTTTTGTAATTTTCCGTGGGTGTTTTTCGCATTACAGATAAGCTGAGGGCAGGTTTGGAATCTGGGCTAAATTCTGGACTGGATTTGGTATTTTCGGAAACTGTGGGGCTAGAATTGGAGAGGCTTTGAACTGGAGGGGTTTCTCCCATAATATGCGAAACCTACAAGGACTGAGAGATAATTTTAGCAGGGACATAACTGTTAATTTTGCAATTAAAAGGATTGAGGGATTTACCCTCAATCCCGTTACCTCCAGAATGTTCTGTCCCTTGGTCTTTTTCTGCGGCTAAGAAAACAAAGCCTCTATCTGCTCCTTCGACTGACCCTTCTGCTCTGGCCATGGCGGCCACTCCTCCGGTGGTTGTGCCCTTTCCTCTGCCCCCAGTATTCTGGGTCTTCTTCCCTTCGTACCAGTCAGGATATCCAATTATTTTGAAGCAGTTTTCTTTGATGTGCCGTTTTTGGCCACAGTGACTGCAAACAAGTCCATCTTTCTCTTCTGTGCCTTTTGAGGAGTTAGATCTGGATGGTCCTCCTCTGCCTCTGCCCCGTCCCATTCCTGTGTCTCGGCCTTTGGCAGCCAGAGCCTGTGTTGCCAGGCCTTGACCTATCCCCAGTGATGGAGGTTCTTCTGAGGGGATTCCTCCTTGCAATACTGCAGATCTAGCTTCTGCTCTGCGGATTTCGCGGTATGCAGTTTCTAGGCTTGGTAAAGGATCTCTTTTTAATAGGTCATTCTTCTCTGCTGTGTATTTTTCGTCAATAGCAGTTAAGAATTGGTATAATCTGAGGGCTTCCATCTTTCGGTTATGGATGTTGATGTCTGTAGCACAAGTCATGGGATTTGGCTCTTGTGCATCAATAGCTGTCCACAAGTCCTGCAATTTATTCCAGCAGTTTTCGATACTGCTGCCTCCTTGTCTTACCAGACTGGCTCTCCTATGAAGATCGAATGTTCTGAGGGAGTCAGTCCCAGGCCCGTATGTTAAGGCTAAGCCATCCCACAAGGTTTTTGCGGTGGGATAGCATGTTACATTCATCACCAAAGTAGGTTCGATAGTCTGGATTATCCAGGTAAACACTGCATTATCGGCTTGTTCCCACCCAGGGAACTCTGGATCCGTTGGCAAGGGCGGAGGAGGAACACCTGTGAGGTGATGTCTCCTCCCCCTTCTAATAATAGCCCGTAGCACTAGTGGTGCCCAAACAGCATAGTTGTGACCATTCAATTTTACAGCATCGGTAAGATTTTCTGTTGATAATGGAACGGTTGAATTTGGTACTGGGTTTGTCGATGGTTTTGCTGTGCTGTGTTGTAGGAAGTTGGCCACTTGAATTGCTAGGTCAGAGATATTTGGCGTTTTTGGCTCACTAGTATCTGTGTTTGATATATATTTTTTTCAGGTAAGAACAGTACTGCACTGAAAAACAGAGGAAGGGTAAAGAACAGTTATTTCAGTCCAAAGAAGGGCTGAGATTGGTATGTAAGTTCGGTTATTTCAGGCCAAAAAAGGGCTGAGATTGGTATGTAAGTTCGGTTGATTATGGGCAATGATGAATGTGATTTCTGAGCCTCCACCAGAAAAAACACACTCTGTCTCTGATCGGTATTGTTGAGTAGGTTTACTCCTGCTCTGATACTATGATAAAAGATATAGAGTAAAAACAAGAATGGAGATGAATGCTTTTTCTACTTCATTCATACGAAAAATGCTGTGATACAATCCCTGTTTATACACATGACTAAACACATACATGGTAAGGTAATTAAACCCAATCAATCCCTATAATTACTCTCCACAATCACCCATTGATTTACAGAATATCCGTTACACATCTACTATGGTAAGTATTTACTTAAGGAATATTCTACTTTCCTAATAGTTCAGACTCGCACTTGAATGCTAGAGGCTTGAATATGGATGGCTTACTAAAGCATTTTTAGCCAAGTTTATACTCTATGCACCCCTTAGCTCAGAAATGCAAAATCTGTTTTATCAAATTTGAAGTTGAGCTCAAATTCTATTTTGTGACCTTGATATCACGGATTCGAGCCGCAGAAACAGACTCTTACAGAGAGTGTAGAGTAAGTATGTATATATCACATCGCGAAGCAATCCGATCTCTTTTCGGACTCTGAACAAACGCGGGAGACTAGTGCACCGGGACAAATTCTAGCTCATGGAAGCTTCTAAATTTTGTTTCCGTTTCCAATAGAGTCAAGAACACGCTCTTCTTTGACTTTGGAATATGATAGAATAAAGCAAATTGACTCATTAAGTTGGTTGCGCTTCTTATATTGTGAAGTATCAATTCATCAACATAGCTTGACGCAATTTTCATTATGTGTCATCAGCAAGCAAGATATGTGTGTGTCTAACACATAAATATGGTTACATACATCCAACCCTTCTATTACCCGTCATAGGCGAAAGCTTTTAATATAATGGGGTAATGTTGTTGTAGCTTCTAAATTTATTGGTTTCAAGTCAAGTGTTGGTCATTAGTGCTGCTTTGAGTAGGACGTGGCTCAGATTTTTGCGGCTTGACCGCACATATAATTAGAGTATACAACTGAAGGATTGACGATGGGAAAAATTTACAGGGAACAAGATCTCAACCCAGACTGGAATTGGTACAGGCATAGCCATCGCGGGGGTCTCCATCTATTCTTTAATCAAGGCAAACATAGAAGAAAGCAAGAAAGTAAGTTTAAGATTGTTTCTGCATACCACTTTTTTCCGGTTTTTTTTGTGGGTAATTTTCCTCTATCGTAAGCAACTTTGTTTTGAAAAATTGCACCTGACGGCATTGGACTAATGACTTCTTCCCTGCCATTTACAGAAGGCTGCTCATTCACATGCTTCTTAGGATGAGTGATCATGCAAATGCCAAAATTAAGCTGCATTTTCCAAACCTGGTAAGTGAAATAAAGGAACATATATACACACACATATATGTATGTATGTAATATAAGATTGGGGTGCATTCTTTTCAATCAAAGGTGGATTGTATAGAAAATGTTTGTCTCTGTTATATTCATTGCATTGGATAATAAATATATTTACTTTACTGTTTATTATGATATCAGCTTTTTTTCTCCTTTGTGTCTCTAGTACAAACGTCATTGGAGTGGATGAACTAATAAATAATTAAGGTATGTTATGTTAACCGATACTTAAGATGGTAACGATTCCATTGCCACGTTGTATTGTGCAGTAACTTTTCTAGTATCTCCATCAAGATCAAGATGATATTGACAACTATCATGAAATTAAGTGATACAATTGTCACGTTTCTGTATACTCCCCGAAAGAAAAAATGGATAAGGTAAAATGATGGATGGAAAAAAAAGCAAAAATAAATAATTTACAAATACTCTGAGATGCACAACCAAATGTATACTGTCCATTATTTTACTTTTGCTATCTTAATTGTTAAACAACTCGAACAAAATACTTCCTTAAAATGGAAAATTTAAAATAAAAAAATAGAGAAGTAACAGGGACAAAAAAGGCTAAAACAAAGGTGTTATATCCTGCCTTGAACAAACAATTCATTGCTTGCTTAACATTAATGTATAGTCAACACAATAACTATTTCATTTTTATTTTTATTTAAAAACTGTCGTTTATTAAAACATTAGGGCGAAGTTAGTTCTGATGAGATAGAAATGTTAGAAAATTACGTTAAAGTAATTTAAAATATGTTCCAAACTTATATAAAAACTTGTATGATGTTGTTTGGGAGTTTAAAAGATGGTTTGAACACTTTAAACTTGAAAAATGTCATTTAGATTGATCCATGTGTAGTCTGAATCGAACCAAGTGAAAGCTGGAATAAGGTTGGTGTTCTGTTGGACATAGATCGATCACATCGATCGATCGGTGTGGTGTGGGTGCAATGCTGAAAGTTTCTGTCCAGCATAGATGGATCACATCGATCGATACATCGATTGATCTATGTTGGCAGGATGCAAAGCTGAAAGTTTCTGTCCGACATTGATCGATCGAAGTGACATCGATCGATCACATCGATCGATCGATGTACCAACAGTCATAGCTTTTTATTTTGAATTGCATCTTTTGGTCAACGGTTCATCTCCTCTCACTTTTGAACGGCCAGCAACTAACTTGGAGGTGTCAAAAACTGCTGAAATGAGTTTCTAAATGTGTCTTTAACACAACCCAAGATCTATATATATTTGGCCTTGATATTTTACAACATACACAACAAGTCTTGCAAAATTTTAGATTTTCATCAATCTTGTCTCCTCCATTATCAGTCTATTATACATCATGTTCATACTCTCTCTAGTAGAGCAAATTAAAGAGAGCAAACCGTTATATCTTGGGAAGCATTAGTCTCGTTGACTACCTTGCTCGTTGGTAGAGACTAAATTGCTTTAAGGACAAAGTTATCTAGAAACTCGTCTCGGCTTCTTTTGATCGTTTTCTTGTTTGGTACTACCATATTTCTAACAAGAGAAACTAGGTTGCTAACTCGCTATTTTATTATTGGACATGTTAGATCATCTGAGGCTCTCACTGGAATCAAACTCTATATCCTTTGAGATGGAGGTATTGTTTGTCTACATCTCACCATCTCCAGACCTTAGCGATAGCTTTTGATGTCGTTAGGATATAGTCAGTATGATTGTTATTGTTGTTGTACAGGTTAGGTCACGCAAACAAGCAAGCATCTATATGTAATTAACTTACAAGTTCTCTTTCGCCATCATCAATCCGTTTATTGAAATAAAACTAGACCAATATTTTTTTGGAACAGAAGAAGTAGAATGATACGGCCAACAGTTGGATATGACATAACTATGTATGTGGCAGTTTATCACCGTCACTTAGTTTATGATAGAAATGACCTTTAATATATACGATTTATACTTTGTAGTTACTATATTATTTAGCAATCGGATACAGTCTATTGTACTGGAAATGTTTTTTTTATCAGTATTTCAAAATTGCGAAATAAATATTCAATAATTAATAATCAATCTGACTTACAAAGCGGATTAATCAAAAACAAAAAACTAGAAATGTAAAGTGATCGCTTTTTCCCCCTCCTTTTTTCCCTTCTTTTTTTAGTTGTTTTGCACTTTTCTTGGTCATGACTGGTCATTCAAGTAAACTCCTCATCCCTCAATAATTAGTCTTTATTTTTCAGGTCAAAACACAAAAGAATTATTGGTTTTTATACAAAAGAAAGTTTGTTGATTATTGGAATTCAAGTATCTCAACTTTAATCACTAAACCAAGTTTTATAAGCGAATTGGAGTTAATAGTTTTCACAATCTTAACACTGAAATATCATTGCAACTATGCCGGAGTATTCATGAAAATTTTGTTCGTTTGACCGACACCCAATTTTTGGATCTCGGTATACACAAGCCAGTATCAAAATACTAATATATGTTAAATGATGAAATCTTGAAAAGAGGTTTATGACCGAAAACCTCAACCGGGCCTTATCAGTCTGTCACATGGTATGATAATAATGAAAGTCATGTGTCCAAGGCCTGCTATGACAGAGTTTGGATTGCTGAAGCTGCCACACAAGGAGCCCACTGCAAGCAGTGGAGCTCTAATACGATACGTTTACTCGGAAAGAGAGCAAAAACCTTGAACTCGATCTATTAATGGTTAATGAATGTTATTATTCTAAAGTATCAATAAGTTTTCTAGTATCTCTATCAACACGGTTTGACAACTATGAATCCATCAATTGCAATATTTATCTCTATCTTAATGATGAAGCCGGATCTTCACCAAGGGTCTAGACGACCTCAAATTAGCTTCGTCAGTTAACTTGAAGAGTCATTAACTGGGATCGAAAGTGTTTATAGCTGCAATAGCGCTAAATATCCTGCACAAGTAAGCACAGGTCAGAGGTCCTGGGGGGTTGGCCCCGGGAAAAACCCTCCGATGCTCAAGTCAGTTTAGGTCATATCTCACCGAGATTTATAATTTAAAAGGCGAGTTAAGAATTTCTCACAATATTTGCCGAGGAGCAAAGTGTATAAATTGGCTTTAGGGTATCAAAGATTGAGTTCCGGATCCCCTCTTTTGTCTTGATTGGCTTGCCTTTATAGATCTTTTTCCTGCTTTAAGCCACTGATAGTAGCTTGGAGAAGACGCTTGTTTAGGACAGTAAACCTAAGATGCAATAGGTCTGCTGATGTGATTAATAGTCTGACTGATGTAGTCAATAGGTCGGCCTGATTGATGTAACTAGTAGACCGGCTGTTGTGACCTTGACGTGTTCAGGAAGAATAGCCCGCTGTAGTCACTATATTTGAAGAGTATCTATGTTTGAGGGTCTCACAAAATAATATCTTAGCAAGGTTCATTTACTATGGTACACAGCTGAACCTTGCTGAAG
The DNA here is from genome assembly GCA_036186865.1 of Eustoma russellianum. NCBI lineage: Eukaryota > Viridiplantae > Streptophyta > Magnoliopsida > Gentianales > Gentianaceae > Eustoma > Eustoma russellianum. The sequence goes on along the minus strand of AP025053.1, from coordinate 27,894,292 downwards.
TGCATGACTTGCTGTGGTACACAGCTGAACCTTGCCGAAATGCATGACTAGGCCTTGCCGAAGTGCGCGACTTGGACTTATCCCGTGGAAACAGTCTGAAGTGCGACATTTGAGCATGAACTGAAGCCGGGCAGCCATGCTTGGGTGCTGAACTACTGAACTGCAGTACTTTGAATGCTGAGCTACTGAAATCGAGCCGTTGACTGTTGTTGACTAATAGGTGGTTCAGTTATGGTTTATCATTTGCCCCCAGATTTTGTGTGGCTGAGCTAAACTGTGAAGGCGGACAAATCTTGTTCCAGTAACGCGGCAACCCTTCATTTTTTACGCGGTCATCCTCTTATTTGTGTAGTAATTCCCGCTTTTAATGCGAACGCAAATTCCGATGCCTTATTACTGCTTTTTCGGCGGTTCCATTCCCCAAGGGAGGGAAATGCGTGAACCTCCGCTTTTTCGAATTTCAAATTTCAAACGAAAAGGAGTACCTTTTTGTCTTCCCCTGCCTATAAATAGAGACGTTTTCTTCCCCTCGTTCTGCATTCTCCATTTAACTTCCCTGTCTTTGATGCCTATCTTGGTTTTCCATAGTGTTTTTCCTTTCAATCCAGTCCTTCATTTTTATGTAAACATTTTCAAAACATGTATACTTCTTTTTGCCCCAAGAATCTGGAGGGTGACCGTGAGGTTCAGTCCTTTCGTGAAGAATTTGATCCTGATGGGGACAATCTTCCTTCCTGGAGGTTGCGCCTTTCTAACAAACCTTTTTTAGTTACTGTCATATCCTCCACTTTAGCGCCCCTGTCATTTCTTTACAAGGATTTTCCTTCAACACGTCCCTTTCCAGCAAAGGTTTCACTTTGTTACACTTCAAGGATAGATAGGACAAATAAATTGGTCCTGCTTTATTTGCCGCATTGTTGCCCTTGCCTGAGCTTTATTTCACTGCTACCATGTATTGAAGATGGCCTGCGAAGAATGTAATCGCAATTGTTTCTTGCTTCACTGGAAGAAGAGGGACTTGCGCGATTGATGCTTGCCAAGAAGTTTATCCAGATCTGGATAAGGAGTATTCTGAGCTTGCTGACCTCCATAATCCTAAGACTGAAGTTGTATTTGGAAACCAGATTGCTTAGTTCCAGAACGGAGTTGATCTCAGAGAGGAGGAAGAAATTTGCACAGTAGAATAGGATTTTTCCTGTAGATAATCGTAGTTGTAATAGATTTTGTACTTAATGAAAATCTATTTTTCCCAACTTTTGCTCCTCGTCTTCTTTCAGCTTGTTTAACAGTCTTTGTCTTCAGATTGTGAAGTTTTATTTGCTTAGTCTGCAATATTTGTCTTTGCCTCTACGAAGTTTCAATTTTATTTGCTTTATGCAAATATTTGTCTTTAGCTTTATCAAAAGCTTCACTTGCTTCATGCATTTGTTTTCAGCTTCACTTGCTCTATTTTAATAGTTTGCAAGTATTTGTCTTCAGCTCAGCCAAAAGAGCATCTTTTGTATGCTGGCTCTCTGCATAGGCACTGAGCATTGGCATTTATCCTTGGCTCCTTAGATTTGTTGTGCCTTGATGAATTTTAAGATGTGGGAAAAACTTTATCTCCTTCTCATCAACCCTTTTAGCTTTGCTGAGCTAGAATATCGGCAAATCTTGTCTCATTGTTGAGACTTGCTGAATCCCTCAGTTCTGCTGAGGTGAAAATATAGGGAACTTATCCCGCTGTTGAGTCCTGTTCATCCTCTCAGACCTGCTGAGATGAAGATATAGGGAACTTATCCCGCTGTTGAGTTCTGCTCAACCCCTCAGACCTGCTGAGGTGAAGATAATGTTGAGACTTGCTCAACCTCTCAGACCTTCTGAGATGAAGATATAGGGAACTTATCCTGCTGTTGAGTCCTGCTCAACCTCTCAGACCTTCTGAGGTGAAGATAATGTTGAGACATGCTCAACCTCCCAGACCTGCTGGGGTAAGAATATCGGAAAACCTGTCCCATCCTGCTGAGACCTGCTGGGGTAAAGATAATGTTGAGACATGCTCAACCTCCTAGACCTGCTGGGGTAAGAATATCGGGAAACCTGTCCCATCCTGCTGAGACCTGCTCAGCCTCCCAGACCTGCTGGGGTGAAGATAATGTTGAGACCTGATCAACCTCCCAGACCTGCTGGGGTAAAGATAATGTTGAGACCTGCTCAACCTCCCAGACCTGCTGGGGTAAGAATATCGGGAAACCTGTCCCATCATGCTGAGATTTGCTCAGCCTCCCAGACCTGCTGGGGTAAAGATAATGTTGAGACCTGCTCAACCTCCTAGACCTGCTGGGTAAGAATATCGGGAAACCTGTCACATCCTGCTGAGACATGCTCAGCCTCCCAGACCTGCTGGGGCAAAGATAATGTTGAGACCTGCTCAACCTCCCAGACCTGGTGGGGTAAAGATAATGTTGAGACCTGCTCAACCTCCCAGACCTGCTGGGGTAAGAATATCGGGAAACCTGTCCCATCCTGCTTAGACCTGCTCAGCCTCCCAGACCTGGTGAAGATAATGTTGAGACCTGCTCAACCTCCCAGACCTGCTGGGGTGAAGATAATGTTGAGACCTGCTCAACCTCCCAGACCTGCTGGGGTAAAGATAATGTTGAGACCTGCTCAACCTCCCAGACCTGCTGGGGTAAGAATATCGGGAAACCTGTCCCATCCTGCTGAGACCTGCTCAGCCTTCCAGACCTGCTAGGGTCAAGATAATGTTGAGACCTGCTCAACCTCCCAGACCTGCTGAGGTAATAATATCGGGAAACCCGTCTCATCCTACTGAGACATGCTCAGCCTCCCAGACCTGCTCGGGTGAAGATAATGTTGAGACCTGCTCAACCTCCCAGACCTGCTGGGGTAAAGATAATGTTGAGACCTGCTCAACCTCCCAGACCTGCTGGGTAAGAATATCGGGAAACCTGTCCCATCCTGCTGAGACCTGTTCAGCCTCCCAGACCTGCTGGGGTGAAGATAATGTTGAGACCTGGTCAACCTCCCAGACCTGCTGGGGTAAAGATAATGTTGAGACCTGCTCAACCTTCCAGACCTGCTGGGGTAAGAATATCGGAAAACCTGTCCCATCCTGCTGAGACCTGCTCAGCCTCCCAGACCTGCTGGGGTAAATATACACATGCCCCCACGTACGCCGTGGGTGATATATAGGCATATTATTGATCCATGCACCATAGGGTGACTTAACTTTCCTGGATGAATGCCAAATAAGAATATCTAGTTGAATAATAGAAACTGGTCCCTTGATAACATAAGGATGAGCCAGAAGATACCAGATGAGCGCAAGAAGAGATAAGCCCTGATTCGATTGAATCAGGGACTATTGCCGTTATATCAGCCTTATATGCTCAGGAAACCGTATCCCCTTTCTTCAGAATCTGAATCCTCATCACTTAGGAAACCTTGATGAGACCCAGGTTTACAACTCTCATCTGGAGGGGACCTACCAAAGTCTAGCCTATTGTGGAGCCTAGACCTCGGATTATAAAAGCGTTGCAGGTGTCCCAACTTGATAAGACGCTCAATCTCTTGCCCGAGCTGCCGACAATCTTCTGTATCATGCCCGATATCATGATGATAGAGGCAGTACAGTTGGTGGTTTCTTTTGTGAACTGGTCCAGCCAAGGGCTGGGGTTATTTTGCCAGAGATTTTTTCCTCATGTAGGAAAGGATATGGGCTTTTGAAGCAGCAGAGCGTTTCTTTCTTTTCCTCGGCCTCCTAACCGAATCTTGACAGAGTACCTTTCCTGCAACGGTGCTTTGCCTTTATCGTCAGCTTTCCTGCCATGTTTGAGAGGCAGGGAAACTCTTTGATTGCATCTCAAGCTCTGGTGGCTAGGCTTTTGTTCTGGTCGTCTCGCCTTGGCCACCAACTCGGCCTAACGCCGGGTGCAGTAACCAGGCCGAGTAGGAGAATACTCCATGTGATCCAGCGGTCGAGAGTTATTGGAACGGGACCCACTGGACTTTGCTGCAGATGTCTTTTCCTTCATCTCCCTCACTACAGCTTGGAAGACCTCTGGGTTTTGAGCCACATAACGTATGGCTCATATGTGCTCTTCATATGTGAAGGCAATGGGAGTTGATGATTCTCCTGGCTCCATGGAGCATTTGATCAGTTTGTTGTTGAAAAGATCTTTGGCTATCTTTTTTACTCATCTTTATCTCAATAGCTTCCGAATATAATTAGAAAAGTTCTGAGTAATCGTTAGAAAAACTTTGAGTAATTGTTTTCTGGGTTAAGGGACTAAGGGGCCCTCCTTCTAGCGCCAAATGATGAAGCCGGATCTTCACCAAGGGTCTAGATGACCTCAAATTAGCTTCGTCAGTTAACTTGAAGAGTCGTTAACTGGGATCGAAAGTGTTTGTAGCTGGAATAGCGCCAAATATCCTACACAAGTAAGCACAGGTCAGAGGTCCCGGGGGGTTGGCCCCAGGAAAAACCCTCCGACGCTCAAGTGAGTTTAGGTCATATCTCACTGAGATTTATAATTTAAAAGGTGAGTTAGGAATTTCTCACAATATTTACCGAGGAGCAAAGTGTACGAATTGGCTTTAAGGTATCAAAGATTGAGTTCCGGATCCCCTCTTTTGTCTTGATTGGCTTGCCTTTATAGATCTTTTTCCTGCTTTAAGCCACTGATAGTAGCTTGGAAAAGACGCTTGTTTAGGACAGTAAACCTGAGATGCAATAGGTCTGCTGATGTGATTAATAGTCTGACTGATGTAGTCAATAGGTCGGCCTGATTGATGTAACTAGTAGACCGGCTGTTGTGACCTTGGCGTGTTCAGGAAGAATAGCCCCGCTGTAGTCACTATATTTGAAGAGTACCTATGTTTGAGGGTCGTACGAAATAATATCTTAGCAAGGTTCATTTGCTATGGTACACAGCTGAACCTTGCTGAAGTGCATGACTTGCTGTGGTACACAGCTGAACCTTGCTGAAGTGCATGACTTGCTGTGGTACACAGCTGAACCTTGACGAAGTACATGACTAGGCCTTGCCGGAGTGCGCGACTTGGCCTTATCCCGTAGAAACGGTCTGAAGTGCGGCATTTGAGCATGAACTGAAGCCGGACAGCCATGCTTGGGTGCTGAACTACTGAACTGCAGCACTTTGAATGCTGAGCTACTGAAATCGAGCCGTTGACTATTGTTGACTAATATGTGGTTCAGTTATGGTTTATCACTTAACAAACGATAAAATAAAATAATGCATGGGGAAAATAAAGAAAAAATGATTCGAAAAAGAGCTGCCAAATGTTTATTTCCCAAACTTGTGTTCTACGGTCTTAAATGTTGAACCACGCCAACCAAGTATTTCCTTCAAAGAAAAATGAAAGAAGAAAGAAAACATGCCTAACGTGTCAATTTATGGGGAACAAATCTCCTGACCTCCTTTAAGGGGTATTAAATGACCCAGCGACATATGGCATACAGGGGGTGGTGAGGCTGGATGGAGGTCACCTACACCCAGTTTCACCACCTCCTGTGTGCCACATGACAGGCGGTCCCAAGAGGACTGAAGGGCTGGGAGGTCAGAGGATCTCGATGGGAATTTATGTAGCAGCATTTGCCCACCAGGTTAGTTCAGGAATCTTTTGCCAACGAATTTCGTTGGCAATTTTTCTTATTAGTTCAGCTGGTCACATTTGTTAACGTTGTGACACAAATCTCCTTGCAACAAACGTCATCTGCCCTTTGTTTTAATATATTCCTTCCAATGATGTTTCGTTAATCAAAAACTGAGGGAATCTCACTTATTAGCCTAACGTTTGACTAATTACTCAGTTGGCAGTCTAACGTTGATAAAACTCAATTAACATCCAATTTTTGTCCAAAATGGTTCACTTGTAGCCAGGTGACCTGACCAACCGTTGACTAACCTTTGACTTTCTCAGACCAACCAGAAGTTGACACGTGACGACCATTTTTAATTAAAAACTAAAATTGTATTTTTGAATAAAGTAATTTAAAAGGAATTTTAAAATTCTAAAAAATTGTAAAAATTAATTAAAAAATATTTTAAAATCGAAAAATTAGGGAAAAAAGATAAAAATAATAAAAAATTACCCATAACGTCCCAGCCCTCCATGAACCCACCCCGCCCTCACCCCCCACCCCAGGCCAAATTTTTTCTAACTCACTCATAACGCTCCTACCACCCCCGCGTCCCCCTACCCCCTCCTCTCGCCAAATTTTTTTTTAAATTTTTTAACTCACCCATAACGTCCCAACCACCCCTGCGTCCCCTTCCACACCCCTGCGTACACCCCAAAAAAATTTTAAAATTTTTTCAACTCACCCACAAAGCTCCGACCATCCACCGGCACCCCAAACAATCCAACCTCCAGCCCAAAAAGAAAATGACAATCTACTTATGCAATAGGTATTGACGATGTGCATGAGCTACTTATGCAATTAGATCATGCACATCGTCATTTGTGCTCCTCCAACATTCAACACACAGAAGAAATTCTCTTAGAAAGTTTAACCCCATGATAACCTGACAAAAAAACATTGTCATTTTCTTTTTGGGCTGGGGGGTTGGATTGTTTGGGGTTCCGGGGGATGGTCGGAGCTTTGTGGGTGAGTTGAAAAAATTTTAAAATTTTTTTGGGGTGTGCGCGGGGGTGGGGGAGGGGACGCGGGGGTGGTTGGGACGTTATGGGTGAGTTATAAAAAATTTTAAAAAAAATTTTTGGCGAGAGGAGGGGGTGGGGGGGGACACAGGGGTGGTCGGAGCGTTATGAGTGAGTTAGAAAAATTTTTTAAAAAATTTGGCCTGGGGTGGGGGGTGCGCGTGGGGCTGAGGCGTTGTGCGTAATTTTTTTTTATTTTTATCTTTTTTTCCCTAATTTTTTGATTTTTAAAATATTTTTAATTAATTTTTACAATTTTTTAGAATTTTTAGAAATAATAACATTTTTTTAGAAATGAATTTTGTTTTAAAAAAAAAGAGAAAACCTGCTGTAGTAAGTCATCTTCCGATGACTGGCTACAAGTGAGCTATTATGGACAAAGATTGGGTGTTAAGTGAGTTTTATCAACGTTAGGCTGCTAACTGAGTAATGCGCCAAACTTTAGGCTAATAAGTGAGATTCTTCCATCAAAAACCCGTTTAGACTCTTGAAACGTGTGCCTCTTGGTTGGAACTAATGAAAATCATATATAGAGGCCTACTTCAAACGATCACACAATTTCTAAAACTTCAAACATTTCAAACGTATCACAAAACAGAAATAGAAATGAGGATTTGAGAATAGCTTAAATCTATTGAGAATATTGTCTCACAATGATTATTTAGAAATATATATATATATATATATATATATATATATATATATATATATATGTAAATAAGGATAAGAGGGAATCTCACTTATTAGACTAACGTTTGGCGCATTACTCAGTTAGCAGCCTAACGTTGATGAAACTCACTTACCATCCAGTCTTTGTCGATAATGGTTCACTTGTAGCCAGTCACCGGAAGATGACTTATTACAGCAGGTTTTCTTTCTTTTTCTTAAAAATTTTATTTCTAAAAAAATGTTATTATTATTTTCCAAAATAGAATAAGATTTGCACATGCATTCATGTGAAATACCTCAGCCGTGAAGGAGGAGGAGAAATGTCGGAGGTTTTTCCGCCGTCGCGGTCGCGGGAAGATGAGAAGATAGTTGTTAGAGAACTTTCTTTGGCTGCCGAAGTCCAAACCAAAGAAGGAGACATATTCTATTTGATAAATCAGAGGTAAATTTGGTTCTTTCTTGTAGCAGTCAGCTCGAAATAGTATAGGGTTTCCCGTTAGAGACATATCCTTCTCCTACACACCTCCACATGAATTTTCCGCTACCCCCTTCACAAACATTTCCTTATTCACCATTGGCTACACCTGAGTCTTCAGCTTCAACTGAATATCCCATTTCTCTTACAACTTCTGCTTCTCCTATTTGTTTTCCTATTTCAAGACGAACCAGAGACACACATCCTCCATCATACCTACAAGATTATTACTATTATCTTCTAACAAAATCATCCTCAGGTTCACCTCAACCTCAGTCCTTTTCGTTATCTACTCCTCATTCTCTATCTCAAGCCTTAACATTTGATCAATTGACTCTAGCATGCAAATCCTTCAGTTTAAGAATTGGATTAGAGCATGACCCACATACTTATCAGGTTGTAGCTCTCATACTTGAGTGGCAAGCATCTATGAATGCAGAACTTGCATCCTTACATCAAAATGATACATGGTCTTTGGTTGAGTTTACTTTTGGAAAGATTTTTATAGGTTGCAAATAGGTATTTAAGATAAAACATAAACCTCATGGGACTATTCACAAATATAAGGCACAATTGGTTACAAAAGGATATAAATAGTAGTTTGGCATTGACTATCAACATACATTTTTACCAGTTGCCCAAATGAGTTCAGTAAGATTGTTCACGGCTTTAGCCGCAGCAAATGGCTGTCATCTCTATTAGTTATGTGTCGATAATGCTTTCCTACACGGTGACTTACATGAAGACATCTATATGGAAACCCCTCATGGCTATTTTCAAGTAGTTTCCCCACTGGTTGCAAACTCAATAAGTCATTATACGATCTCAAGCAAGCAAGTAGAAAATAGAATCACAAGCTCACCCATGCATTGCTGACCATAGGCTTTTTGTAGTCTAAGAATGGCTACAATATGTTTACAAACACATGCAGCTACGTGCACCATCATCTTGCTAGTTTATGTGGATGACATGATCTTGGCTACAACAATCCTTCAACCATTCAGGAAGTTAAAGGATCAGCTACATCACCGACTTCAGAGTAAGGACCTTGAGGATCTAAGATACTTTTTTTTGGCATAGAAGTAGCCAGTTCTTACAGGGACTGGTAATCTCACAAAGGAAGAAAATATTAAAGTTAGTAGAACAAGTGGGCATGCTAGGTTGTAAACCAGCAAAGACACCTATGGAAAGCAAGCTGTAGTTGGCTCCTAATGACTCTGTAGTCTGAAACAATTAGACATAATACAGAGTTTGATTAGTAAGCTATTGTATCTCACAATAAGTACACCAAACATACCATATGTTGTCCTACAGTTAAGCCATTCCTTGGATGTCCCAACTCAAAATCACACGAAGGCAGCACATAGATTGATCATGTACTTGAAAGGCACACGTGGACAATGACTATTTTACCCAAGCTAGAATGACTTACAACTCAAAGCCTTTGTGGATTCAGATACATTGTGTCTTCTTGTAAACAACCTTAATATCATGAAAAGACAATAAACAAACCACTGTTTCAAGTTTGTCATCAGAAGCGGAGCATGGATCATTGGCAACAATGACATGCAAAATGCAATGGCTGCTATATTTACTTACTGAATTGAAGGTAAAAATCCAATAACCAGTCCCTATATTTTGTGATAATAAGAGTGTTATCTACACTGTTGAAAATTCAGTATTCCATAAAAGAGCGAATCACATTGAGATTGATTGTCATTTGGTAAGAGACATGTGTCAGGAAGGAATAGTAAAACAAATGCCTATGAAAAATGATATTCAATTGGATGATATTCTTACAAAGGCTTTGAATCCACTCTAATTATCCAAATTGTTGGCTATGTTCGTCCTGAGCAATATCTATAGCAAACATGGCTTGAGGGAGGTGTTGAGGATGTTAGCAATGATGTGTCAAGTTGATGTGACGAGGTGAAAGGACACAACAACACGCTGAATGTTGAAGTTGCCAGCAATGATGTGCCGAGCCGAGGTGATGAGCTGAAAGAACTCAACATCATGCCAAACACAAAGACAATTGTGATGAGCCAAGGAGCCGATGTGAAAGAACACATCGGTGCACTCAACACAAGGACATCAATAGCGAGCCGAGGTGCCTAGGTGAGCAAACATAGTTAGTCAGGCTCATAGAGGCACGATGCTGAAGTCAGCTGAAAATGCAATCGAAGGAAACACTCTAAAATAACTAAGACACAAGATATAGTGAATCAAAGGTGTGACAGAAGTAGTCAAATGCAGCGATTATAAATAGTTAAGTCAAATGGCAATTTAGTCCAAGAAGTTGGAAGTAACCTGCAGTTGGATGTTGGAGAAGAAAGCGACTACACTCGATATTTTGATCCACATGCTAATTAGACTTGTGTATTACTTTATTTATCAAGTAGAAGCAGTTATGCATTGTAATATATGTAAGTGGTAAGCGCATTTGATGTACACAGTTTTTTACAATTGATTGAATGAGGCAATTTCTCTTCTTAGCTCTTTGCTTCTCTCTCCATTTTTTGTTTTCTTTGTTTCTTCCATCTGCTTTCTCTCATTCTCTGTTTTTCTTCTTCATCAAGTTTTGTTTTTAGTTACGTTCTCTAGTTTAAAAGCTTATATCTTAGACTACGTTTATCAAATTCTAGTAATTTTTATTGCATCACGAGGTTCATTTCAATATCACAAGTGGACTAGGAGGTGTTGATGAAAGTCTCGTGGCTAAATTACGTTATGAAAAAAGCTTCAAAACGTTATCAACATCATCAACATTACATTTGCTGATTTGAAGTTTAATTGAACCTTCTGCAAACTTGTGATGAAACCTACATTTGCTACGTTAATGGAGGTACATGGAAACCCACAAAGTGTCAGGAAATCATCTGGAATATGTAAATGTGGACAAACTTCAAGTTAGAAAACAAAGCGAAGTTTAGCGCATATGGCACGTAAAGGAAATCCGATTTCGATAAGACGTGATCACCACAAAAAAAAAAGACATATAGCGACAGACAAAAGTCGTCGCTATGTCGTCGTTACAGATATTTAGCGACGAAATTGCGACGAAAAAAGTTGGTCGCGATACGGCTTGTCGCAAAGTGAATTTCGTCGGTGGCGCGTCGCTATATTGGGACGGAAAAAATTTTCGTCGGTGTTGCGTCGCACAATTGCGACGAAAAAATGTCAGTTCTGCGACCAGATACTGCCGTCGTTGTTTCGTCGGTGTATGTTGTCGTCGCTATTTTATAATTTTTTATTTTTTTATTTCCTTTCTGCGACATATTTTTTCGTCGCAAAGTTCGTCGGTATATTTTTTCGTCGCTATTTTTAAATTTTTGATTTTTTTATTTCCGGTCTGCGACATTTCGTTTTCGTCGCAGGTTCGTCGCTATTTTATAATTTAATATTTATGTTAAATATTATATATTTTTAATTTATAAATAATACAATATATTATTAATTAAATAGTTTTTATTATTATTTAATTTTTATAATAATAAAAATATTTTGTATATTAAATCATTTGTACGAATGTTTATACCGAAATACAGTACTTGCGTATTGAAGTTCGTAAACAACACAAACGAATAGAATCCGTATAAATGTCATATAAAATATAAAAGTACAAAGGATATCTCAATACAATAAACGAAATAGACTGTACGAAAAATCAAAAAATGAAATACTATGCAGAGGAAGATGGAGGGGGCTCATGCGGAGAAGAGTGACCATCAGGGGGAGGCTGAGACTGCGAGTTGCTGGAAATCATAGAGATGATGAGATGCGATAGCTGCGAGATTTGATGGTTCGTCTGCTCCTGCGCCTGCATCGTCTGCTGCTGCACCTGCATCGTCTGCTGCTGCACCTGCATCGTCTGCTGCTGCGCATGCTCAAGCACCCTGCTGAAACGCCTGCTGAAGCGACTGGTGCAGCTCCTGCTGGGTCTGAGTCAGCTGCGACCGCAGTGCTCATACGCTCTCCTCATGCTGCGCCCTGATGGTCTCCACCTCATGCTGCAGCGCCGCATGCTCTGATTCCAGGCGCGAAAGAGTCTCTGGGGCCGTAGAAGGCGCGGAGGGTGCTGGCCTCAGAGGAAGCACCTGTATGCAGAACTTCGGGAAAGAATCACGGCGCTGCTGATCCGACCCGTACACCTCCCTCTTCTTTTTATTCTGAGGGCCGACGGTCCGAACCGCATCCCAATAAGCGCGGTTCTTGTCGGCCTCTTCTCCCTAAGTGCGAGTAGTCTGTTGTACTCGTCCTGAAATGAGAATAAGAATTGTTAGGGTTTAGGGTTTAGCATAAATAAAACAACTAATGAAAAAACAAATGATATCGTAGTCTACTTACACTGATGTCGCGCGCCTTCGCCGTGATCCAGTCCTCCGTTCCGTCGGAGGCTTTCTTCCGATGCATCTTGTAGAAGAGATCGTAGGAGGCTGGCCACTCCCCCGTCTCCTCCTGCTGAAAGAATGAAATAAAATATGTAGTGAAATCCATAATTTTAAAAATTTTGGCATGACCTATTCGTTTATTGGAGGTATCCCGTCTTAAAGGCCTCTCCCAAGTCAAAGCAAAAATAAAAAGAAAAAGGCAAATGAAAACATATACTACTTAAATTAACCATATGCGAATACCAAAAAAACAACAACGCAACATAAAGAAATCAATGAATATAAATAATCCACTTAAGTCAATGAATGTAAATAATCCACTTAAGTCAATGAATCTAAATAATTCAATGAAATCAATGAATCTAAATAATCCAATATTAAAATACTTACCATAGAACGCATCGTGGTGGCGTGGGAAACCGACCCACCTGAGTGTGTGGCAGGTGCTGGGCCTGTACATTGCCGCTGCGCCGGTTCGCCGCGTTCCGGGCGCTGCGGGCTTGGGTAGCAGGGTCCATCCAACCTGCTATCCCACCCCGCCCAGGTGGCCTCGGATATGTAGGCATGCCTGGCATAATTGGGGTCACGCTCCCACTTGGTCTTGTGCGAGTTGATGAAGTCCCTGTAGCGTGTGGCGGGCCCTATGCCGCCAGGCCTGCTCCACGTCGTGGGCGATGTCAGCTGGCCAGCTGTACGCCTTCTGCAATTATTATACGGAGGAAAAGTAAAAACGTGGTTAGAAAAGTAATGATCGATTACGTATCAAAAAAATGAAATTCACCAAATTTGAATACCTGAAACTCATCCCAGTAGAATCTACGTGTCTGCATGGTGACAAAAGACCAGCGGTATCCAGCTGGGTCCTGCCTCAGGTGGAAGGACCGAGTGATGCAACCGGAAATCTGACCCGAGTCCGCTGCAAACCTGAAAGAGGTGAAGTTGTTAAGAAAAAATAACGCGTGAAATATATTTGAAAACGTGTTAAAAAAAATAAATTATTACTTACGTATGGGTATCATATGACCAAGGGAGGGCACGACGCCCTTGTATGACACCCTCGTCCGATGCCGCATCAGACGCCGGATGAGGTGCTGAACCGGTGGGTGTGGGTGGCGGCGTAGATCAGGGGGTGCGGACCTCTCGGCAGACCCTAAAAGGTCTGCGTCCGCAAGCAAGAGCTGCGGTCGAAACCGACCCAAGCTGCTCATGCTGAGAGAGGAACCTATCAAACTCTCCTGACATGTCATGTGTAGATCGAGTCGGAAAACCCTCACTAGCCATCAGATCTGCAAGGGTGAAAAATTTAAAAGGCACATTCAACGAGTTTAGGACACCGGTTGGCCAGACAAATAATATGTCCAAAAATGACAAGTGTTTGCATACATTTAATGCAAGATATTAATAATTTTGAAAATTTCGGCATGACCTATTCGTTTATCGGAGGTTTCCCGGCCTTAATGGCCTCTCCAAAGACAAATGTATGTCCAGCTCTCGAGCGTAGTAAACACCTTGAACTAGTATCATACCGAAAATCATATGCAAACCTCTTACAAAACAGTTTGTACATGCATCATTCATTGGCCAAGCACACCACATTTCTACTAATTGATAAAATTAAAGTCAATTAAGCAAAAAATTACTTAATGGCCGAATATTATATATATATGTATATATATGTATATATATATGTATATATATATATGTATATATGTATATATATATGTATATATGTATATATATATGTATATATGTATATATATATGTATATATCTATATATATATATATATATATCTATATATAAACCGCCAGACCTCCGCCCCATCCACCAGCCGAACCCGCCCCCACCCACAGCCATCCCAGTCCCCACGCATAGGCCACCCTGCCCACACCGCCTCCACCAACAGCCACCCAGCCCGAATCCCTCCACCCCCCGTCAACAACCACCATCGCACACATGCCACATCCCGCCAACAGCCACCCCCCGCTGCCGCCAAACCCCCCACGACCAACAGCAACCAAGGGGGGGGGTGGGCCATCCACCTCCACACCTATCCCGCCCCACCCCACAAGCCACCCAAGCCCGCACCCCACGCCACACACCAGGCCCCCCCACACCCCACTCCCGCACCCTGCCCGCACCCCAGCCCCACCCCAAGCCACCCACCCGCACCGCCACCACACCCAGACCCACCACACTCCCCACCCTGCACCCCCCGCCCCCGACACCCATCTCACCCGGCTCCACCACAAAGCCCTCAACCCCTCCACACTACCACCACCCGTCCGCCAACAAACACCCTGCCACAGCCCACCACTGCCCACATCATCGATATAACTAACCAGGAAAATGAGGAAGAAATCATTAAAACGTTAAAACGAAATATAACTAATTAAAATCATTAAAAACGAAATAGGAAGAAAAACTAACCGAAGAAGGGAGGTCACCGGAGAAGAAATGGAGATTTCTCTGGGGGAGGAGGGGGATTTCGCCGGGGGTCTGAGAGGGGATTTTCGCCGTGTGGGTGGGAAGAAGAGGCGGGGGGAAGAAATGGGGAAGAAGAGAAGGTTTTCAGATTTTAGTCGAAAATTTTTCGACGCACTAGCGACGAAAGTCCGTCGCTATTACTGTGTCGTCAGCCAGATGACCTTTGCTCGCCTGTAAAACGACAAGTAAGTATACATCAGCGGGGCAATAAATGCGTATCACATGACGTACACGTAACCGGCAAATATGTAAACTTACATGCCACTGAACCAATCAGCAACACTTGGCATCTAACTCATTGTTTATTGCATCGCTCGATATACCCGTTGAATGGTGTTGCAATAAATCAACGAACAAGCTGAAGCAAATTACGAATGAGTACCTGTATATCTTTGTAGTATAATGGATATAGTAGCGCAAGGTATTTACAAAATTAAAATTGGATATCGTTTATACCTCTGGAAAACGGTCGACATTGACGGCAGTTGCGCAGAACATAAGAATGAGCAATCTTCAGGTCGCTGTCCCCCAATATCATTTCCTTTCCCTGTCCGTGAAATCTGATCGGATGTGTGAATATCGGGAGACACCGGATCAGGAAATGCCGTCGTCGTTCCGGGGAACATCTCTGCACCTCGACGGGAACATCTGGATCGAAGTAATGAGACACGAAGGTCGAGGCTTCCTCCGTCAGGTAGGCATTGCACATCGAGGCCTCGACTTTCGCCTTGTTCTTGATGTTCAGCTTCAAATGCCTGAGATATCTGTTCATATAGGGAATATCTGTTCAAAATGCTTGCGCTTAAACACATAAGAACGGCACGTAATAAATAAGAGTACCTCTCGAACGGATACATCCACCTGTACTGAACAGGACCACCAACGCGTGCCTCGTATGGTAGATGAACTGGCAGGTGTTCCATTGAATCAAAGAAGGCCAGAGGGAATACAGTTTCCAGCTTGCAAATGATCAATGGGATTTCGCCCTCCAGCCTTGACATATCATCCGCCCTGAGTCTCGTGGATGTAAGACATCTGAAGAAGAAACTCATCTCGGTAAGTGCTTCCCATACATTGGTTGGAAGCAGCTCGCGGAATGCAATGGGCATCAACTGTTGCATGAACACGTGACAGTCGTGGCTCTTCATCCCGTGCAAACCGCGTTTATTCACGTCGATGTTCTTAGACAGGTTCGAAACATGGCCGTCAGGAAATCTAGCCGTCCCCAGCCACGCTAACAACGCACTGACCTGCTCCGCATTCAGCGTGTAAGAGGACTTCGACATGTAGGATGTGCCAACGGGATGCAGCTCCGGTCGCATATTCAGGTCGCGCATATCAAGTCGTGCCTTCAAATTGTCTTTCGTTTTTCCAGGCACATTCAGCACCGTATTGAAATTGTTGTCAAACACGTTCTTCTCAATGTGCATGACATCCAGGTTGTGTCGGATCATATTGCTCTTCCAATACGGAAGCTCCCAGAATATGCTTCTCTTCTTCCACCCGATACAGTAACGGGCCAGGTCTGCGTTGTGGCTGCCGTCCGGATCATCAGCGACCCCCACGAATCCACAACTGTCTATCTCCTCCAACACCTCCGCACCCGTGAGAAGCTCGGGCTTCATGTCCTTCTCGACGATGCCAGGCATGAACGACGTCATGTTCTTTCTGTACAAATGACGTCTGGGCAGGGAACTTCCTATGGCTGTCGAACCAGCAAATCTTACGTCCATGTTTCAAGGACATCGTCTTCGCTTGCTTCATGCAGCAAGGGCAAGCGTATTTCCCCGATGTGCTCCAACCCGACAACATAGAATAAGCCAGAAAGTCGCTGATGGTCCACATCAGCGCAGCGCGTAGCTGGAAGTTTTGTTTGGTCGATACATCGAACGTCTCCACGCCAAACTCCCACAACCACTTCAGCTCATGTATCAATGGCTGCAGGTACAGGTCGATCTTTTGTTTCGGATTCCTAGGCCCCGGTGCGATCACAGTCAAGAACATGTACGGCTTCTTCATGCACATCCAAGGTGGTAGATTGTACGGCGTCACGATTACAGGCCACGACGAATACTGCTCTTCTGACTGTCCGAACGGTTGAAACCCGTCGGTGCATAAACCCAACCTAACGTTCCTTGTCTCGGACGAAAAACCTGGATGTGTCGCATCGAACGTCCTCCAAGCTTCGCCGTTAGATGGATGGCACATCTCACCATCTTTTGTGTAGTGCTCCGCGTGCCACCCCATCTGGCTAGCTGTGGCACCGGATGCGTAGAGCCTCTGCAGTCTAGGGGCGAGAGGTAAATAGTAGAATTGCTTTCTTGGCACGTTCCGGTTTCTTTTGTTCGTTCTCCACCTGCGTGTCCCACAGACCCTGCACTTGTCTTTATCCTCGTCGATTCCCCAGTATATGATGCACCCCTCTGAACAACAATCGATCTTACTGAACCGGCAGTCCCAACGCCTGCAGCTGTTTCTTCGTCGAATAAAAAACTGTCAACCATTGTGTTCCCTTCGGGAAGAGATTCCCTCATCAGCTGACACATCCCATCGTACAATCTCTCCGTCATGCGGTGCTCCATCTTCATGCTCGTCATCCGACCGATCATGGACATCTGTGTGTGACTACCGCAACCGGGATACAGCGGCGTGTTGGCGGCGTTCAGCATCTCAAAAAACTGTCTCGCTTGAGGGTTCGGATCTTCCTCCACGAATACACGCGGCTGTTCATCCTGATCCTGCATTTGTAAGTACTGCTCTCCCGTAAATGCGCCGGCGGCTGCGTCTTGCACCATCTGCACGTATGGGTTGTGAGATCCCTCGCCTATTTCTTCGGCATCAACCTGACCGGGTCCCCCTTCGATGTGTACAGTTGCAGATGTAGACGCCCCCTCATATTCGCCGTGGCAGTACCATGTATGGTAATTGTGCACGAAACCTTGTTTCAATAAGTGAACCCTCACGTCACCCGGATGCATATATTTACGGTTCTTGCATTTCTTACACGGACATCTAATCTGCGTTCCACTTTCATTACTCGTCGCAAAATCCATAAATTCTTCGAGACCTTCAACAAATCTAAAACTCCACTCCCCGCTGTTTACTCTCTCGTACATCCACTTTCTATCGCTCCTCTCGGATCCATTTTCTCGCTATACCTTCAAAATAACAACAGCTATCTTTTGGTGGTGGAAAACATCAAAATTTCACACAACAAGATTTCTTCCTTCTATATTTTCGTAGAAAAGTTATGATTTTTGTGTTTGAAATTGGAGAAGAATGGGAGAAGAGTGGAAGAAGAAAGCTGCGTTTTATGGTTCCCAGCCTGCAATATTACCGACGTATTAGCGACGATATAGCGACGCTAGCGACGACCATGAGACACGAATCCCGGCAACAAACAAACACAAATACCGACGACAACGCGACGACTTAGCGACGACCAAGAAACACAAATCCCGGAAACAAACACAAACACCGATGTGTTTCGTCGCTACGTCGGTATTCGGCACACCGATGTGTTTCGTCGCTGAGTTCGTCGCTACGTCGTCGCTATTCGGCACAGCCCGACTACTACACTTTCGATGCATGTACGTCGCGTTTTCGTCGCTATGTCGTCGCTGAATTCCCTATATAAACAGGATGGACCGTGCCCCCAACTACATAGAAAACAACCTCCTTTATAATCATAAAAAAAGACCCAAATATGGTTCGTACTAAAGCGCAAGCGCGACGTGGTAGTTGCCATTCAGCGGCAAGACGGCCTATTCAACAACCCTCTTCTTCAGCGGTTCCTCCACCACAAGAATCACCCCAAATTGGCGATCTCCATAAAGAAATACAAGAACTTCGGAAAACAGTGGATGACCTGAGGGAGCATATTATGTACCAGGATGAGCGTCTCCAATACCTGGACACAAGGCAGATGCGGATTAAATCCAAAGCTGCACAGCTGAGACGCCTCCTGAAGGCGTGCGCAGAGAGTGTTGCTACTCTCTGTTCGGATGACGAACAGTGAATGGCTCCTCTCCGTTATTCATTTAGATTAGTTTTTCCATTATTGTCTAGTATATTTTGTAATTTATAATTTTATATTAATGAAGTTTTATTTTTCTAATCATCGCTTTCGTTTTCTTAATTTAAACACGTGTTTAATCTCTCACGAATTTTGACGACGCTAAAATACAAACGAAATGTGGCTCGTCTCAAATTGACCGACTAAACATCAACTATATACCGACGAAACTTAATACTAAGACGAGAACCTACTAAACATATCGACGAAACTTAATACAACGACGAGACGAGAACATATAATTATCAGCGAAACTTAATACAACGAGGTGAATTTATTGGAAATTAGCGACGCTTTACCGACGCCCTAGCGACGCACGACGTTATTTCACCCCATTGACGCTAATTCTTCGCTAAGTGTGTCGCTAACTCAAACGAACCGTCACACTATGTTGCGTCGCTAATGCGTCGCTATGGCGTCGCTAAGCCGTGTCCGTTCATTATAACGTGTTTACGTGCTAATTCGTCGCTAAGTGTGTCGCTAACTCAAACGAACCGTCCCGCCCGCACAAAGTTCGTCGCTGATTCGTCGCTAATGCGTCTCTAATTCGCACGAAGCGTCACACCCGCACATATTCCCAGCTTGGTTAACGGTCGAAGAATGCGTCGCAAGTTCGTCGCTATAACGTCGCTAAAATTACCTATTTATACCCCAAACATCTGCACATATATACACACATACAAATTTATAAAATATCAAAATATGCCGCGTCGTTTTAGAAGAACCCCAAGGCGTGGTGGAGGGGCAAATAGTGCCCGCCACAAGTGCCTCCTCCCCAACCACCATCGGTTGAGCGGGAGGGTTCCGTATCTGTGTATGGCCCACTACCGCGAGAGGATGCTCAAGAAAAACGCCGGAATAGGATATCGACTATCGTATGCTGATAGCAAACATGCAACAGCAGTCGAGACAACTGCACAGCATGACTAGAAGGCTGCGGAAGTTGAAATTCAGATATTCCAAACTGAAGCGCCTCCTCAGAGAGTTCGCAGATAATGTGGCAGCCACTCTTTCTTCCGATGACGAAGAGTGAACGGTCTCTCTGCGCCTCTCTTTTAGATTTCTTTTTTTAATTTTTCGTTTCATAATGTAAAATTCTTATTATTAAATTAATAAATTTTTTTTCCAATCACTGCTTTCTTTTTCCTTAATTAATACACGTGTTTAATCCTCGACGAATCTGCGACGACACAATGACAAATCGGAATATGAACGAAAAGTAAAACAAAACGTTTGCGACATGCGGGTTTCATCGACAAAAAACCGACGATACACAACGCCAAGAACCTACTCACCGACGAATTTATTTTATCATTGTTCTGGAATTTTAGCGACAAAATAGCTACGATATAGCGACGTAAGGCTACAAACTACATAGCGACGAATAAAACATACAGAATAGCGACGCACCACCGACAAAACACCGACGAACGTATTAATCTGACTACTTTTCTGCTAGCGACAATGCCTTTCATCGTATTTTGTCGCAATTAATGACGAAAACAAGTGTATCGCAAATGCGTCTCAAAGTACTGACGCAACACCGACGAACCATGGTTCGTCGGTGAATTTTTCGTCGGTAAACGAAATTCTTTTTGTGGTGGATCTGAATCGTAGTTAAGATTCAAGTGAAATGGATTTTCAGCCTTGCACAATGTGCAATCTTATTTTGTCCTAGATAGCTTGTAATTATACTTAAACATTTTAGTTAGTCTTTAATTAGTTTTAATTAGTTAAAAGCGGGCAAAAAGATCACATTCGTGTTACTACGTCTCCGGACGACTTACGTTTGAATTTCCTTTTTAATAATTTCTTTTGCTATTTTTTTTAAAAAACAATTTCTTTTGCTAAGCCATATGTAAATATTGTTTTTGTTGAGACTTGTAATATATTTTAAAACTTGGGCTGAAAAAACTTTTTTCACCTAAAATTTCATGCAACCTAAAAAATATCAGCTTCTTTTTGTTTGTATTTTATTTAACACTAGGTTTATATTCAACATGGAATGAGTTCTTCATCAGCGATTTAACACTAAAGTATATATTCAACATAAAATGAGATCCGTTATCCGTAGATGAGTGGATCTCATTCCATGTTAAGTATATACTTACTGTTAAAAAGACAAAAAGCGAAATTTGAACTTTTTTAGCCCTATGTTTTTCTATTGACTTATCATTTAATCAGCATTACGTCCGTAGATCCGTTATTATGATAGATTTGTTATAAACTCTAGCTAGAATATAATAGAGAATAGAGAAAAGAGAAACAAGAGAACTTTGTATCTCAAGACGTGTCTTTCATATATGATATGTGGTCCTATTTATAGGACTCACAGAGTGAAGATAAACTTGGACAAACCCTTTGGATATCTATATCTAATCTGATATAGATAGTATACAAAAGATATATGTACTTTGGATATCCACATCTAATATAATATCTATCTCTACAATGTATATCAACATCATGTTTATCCTTGAGATTCCAATATTTCCATAACACTCCCCCTTGGATATCCAAACTTTATAGAAATATGCCTCATTAAAACATTGCCAAAAAAACCCAGTGGATAAAAACTTGGTCGAAGGAAAAAGAGTACATATTCATAATAATTGGTAAGTGTGATACACAGTCTCGTTAAAACCATGCCAAGAAAAACCATGTGGGACAAAAAACTTGGACGAAGGAAAAAGAGTACAGTGTGCATATAGTAATCACACTCCCCCTGATGTTGGCAAGAGATCTTCGAGTCGACGCATTCCAATGTTGTAAACCATCTCTCTCTAAAAATAGTCGTTGATAGTGCTTTAGTGAACGAGTCGTCAACCTTCTGACTTGATTGTAACTGTTGCATATCAATGTTGCCACTCTTCTCAAGATCATACGTGTAGATGAATTTTGGTGATATATGCTTCATTCTTCTTTGATGTAGCCATTTTCAACTTGAACAATACATCTTCCATTATCCTCAAATAATATTGTCGGCGTCTTCGATATACAGAATCACCGACCTCAACCAAATGTATTCACAGCTTGCTTCATGCAATGCTAAAATCTTATGATGATGAAGAGATGGTTGTTACTGTCTGTTTCACTCATCTCCATAATATGACCGCATCAAAACATATTCATTCTGTGGTCTTTTCTTATGCGAGTCAGATAGATAGCCAGCATCAGCATAGCCCATTAATTGTGGCGCTATCTTTCTTGAGTAGTATAAACACCCCTATGGTGTTCCAAGAAGATAAAAATGTGTTTGACATCATTTCAATGTCTTCGTGTTGGTCTTGAGCTATACTTTGCCAATAAATTCACTGAAAATGCTATTTATGGTATCGAAATTCGCAAGATACTTCAAAGAACCAACAACACTAAGGTATGGTACTTCAGGACCTAATAATTCTTCTATCTTCTAGTGGTCAAAATGAGTCTTTCTTTTATATCTAACCATCATACCATGCTATGACTACTCAAGACTCGATCTGCAGGCCAAGAGAACATTTGATCTTCTTAAAGTTTTTCATCTCAAACTCTTTCATGATACAACTAGAGGTTTTAGTAAGCTCTTCAGGAGTTCCAACAAAATTTAGATCATCAACATGTACATCATGCCAGGTAGTTTTAATCCATACAATGATTTCTATAATTTGATTGAGTATAGTTCATTCATTACATGTTGCAGGCAATTTAAATCCTTCAGGGATTTTATATCATCATCTTATAATTCATATGAGTAAGTGGTAACTCCATTCATTAACCGCATATCAAGGTTTAAGTGACTGCTAGGCTGACTGAATATTATAATGTTATGGCATCAATTAACGGGGAATATGTTTCACATAGTCAAGCCTAGTTCTTTGTGAAAACCCCATTTATATCCAATATGTTTGATCCCTGCAGGGGTTTGGACTACAGGTCAAAATAATTTGCAAATATGACTTTCCCTTCAAGGGTTTTGGACTACAGGTCCAAATGCTTTGCGACTTTCCCTTCAGGGGTTTGAATTGCATCTTTCTATTTTAGCCAATGATTTCTGTGTCGACACTTTTCAGTTAACATTGATTCAGGATCCTGATTCATAACTTCACATGCAATCTCTCTATCAATACATGATCAATAATGGTCATTTGTCTATCCCAATTTTCTCTTATAATTCAAAGAGATTTTTTCAAAATTGTGTTCACTTGCTTCTTCGGGAGCACTTGTTTATCGATTTTTAGACTGATCAGTTCTTATTTCTATAACGCTTTCATGTTGTGAACATCTAATCTCTTGTTGAGTATTCTCTTCGAGAGTATTTTGTAACATTCTCTTTCGAGGGCTTTTATCTATTACACCAGTTGGGTGTCCACGTTCTACACTTGTTTTTGGTATACCATTATCATGTCCTTTAGAGACATCAAGTCGAGTCGGCGTATTCATCGCCAAAACGTGGGATTTTGTTATCATTTTACTTCTTGCTCGTATTGATTTGTTTGTGTGTTACGGTGAGATAGTGAAGGAACGTTCCATGTAATTTTACCCCGTTCTTCGGGAACCGGCACTTTCTCTCCCCTAACGGCGGGAAAACTAACTCACCAAATCAATTTTGATGCATGTATAGTTGCATGTCCCCAAGTTCATGTGGGTAAATTGGTCCTTAAAATCAAATGTCTGGCAGTCAGTTGTAAACGTTTAATAAATGACACTGCTGGGCCATTTTAAGTGTGCACACTTGCAACTGAATGCTCAACGCCAATCTCAAGACATACAATAATCATTGGAAGCTTAGAATATAAATTCACATGTATTATCAATACTTAATAAATTTAATTGTAATCATATAATCTGAGCAAGAAGCTTAGCAAAAGCTACTAGTCTTTTTGAAAGCAAACTCACATGAACAAGCAACACACACAAAATCATGAGATAATGTAATCTTTTTGTTCGTGAAAGAGTTTTTAGAATCTTCTGGTTTTTGAAGAGTTACTAGAATCTTCTGGTTCTTTAAAGAGTACACATGTGAGGTTGTACAATTGTACGTACCATTATTCTATCTGGGTGACCAAGTCGATTATGTCATAAATAACTTTGATTATCGAACTTCTGGTTCATCACAATATTACATTCGATTGGATGTATAGTCGCATAATACAATCCATAGAGAAAATTGGGAGTGTTTCTTTAACAAGCTTCTGGCTTGAACCATTGTCTATAAAAATTTCATATTTCCCTCATTCATGGTTCAATATGAACGGCATTAAGACATATATCTTTTAAACTCAATAGTTTTCTTTCGACTTGGTGGGAAATGATGTCATATTAACTAATGTATGTGTATCACCCGTTGATAAAATGGTTGCTCTTCTGGAGCCCTCAGTCAATGTCGTAGTACTCGAATTGGTACAAACATTTGCTTTTGCCACTTAGAACTCTTCTGGAGCCCTCAGTCAATGTTGTGCGTGTCGTTCCACTGTCAACTAGATATATGCCCATATCATTCATTTTGGATGATATGTTAATATCAAAATTAATTTTGGAATATCAACTCAGAAATAGTCAATAGTGTTTTTTCAGGAATAAAGTCACTCGCAACTAAAGTCATAAGAAGCAAGTGTAATAAAGTAAATAAGTAGCAGAAAAATAACATGCATTCTTAAAACCCCAAATCAACAAATAAAATCATAGCATATACCCAAACTAAGCACAGCTTGTATGGTGAGTAGGAAATCGAATAAAAAATATTTAATCGAAGATACTATATCCATCTGGTCTTTTTTTTCTTACATGCCGAAATAAATAGCTAATAATGACTAATTATATATAAAATGATGAAAAAAATCAAAATAACGTGATGAAAATAGTCCCTCGTGGATCAAAATACGCATACAGAAAACAATCAGTTATGTCGATTTTCTGGTGTGGGATTTCAGCCATTTATTCCTTTTACTAAAGTAAATATAACATATACGATGAGAATTTTGATGCGTCATAGCTTCATAACCATATACCTTATAAGGTATATTGCGTTTTCCAATCTATCATCATTGCTCTCAGCAGATATATTTTGCTAAGTATCCATATTCGAGCGGCGGTATCAGTCGGTCTGTACATATTCATTATGAAATCAATACAATGTTTATGTACTACCCAATATGTAGATATTTTAACAAGAACTCAGCCCACTAACTGTAGCAACTTTCGGCAGCACAACACAATTCATAATATGTGAATTTAAGTGTCTTTAAATCGATCGAACCCAGTATATATATATATATATATATTATATATATATATATATATATATATACACATAAAATCTTCATATCGTAAAAAAGCTGCGATAGAAGTTCAACTATAATACATTCTAGCACATGATAATTGAAACCAAAGAGCTTTCAGCTTCAAATAAGAATCTGCACTTGATGAACTAATAATTGACTAATTAAACAAAATCATGAAGAACAAAAACAAAGTAACATCCTTTAAAGATACACGCTCCCTAAATTTATGGCCGTTAAAGTAGTATTAGTACCTCTGGTTGGAATTTACATCGTAAATCTGTTGCCCGATGATCACTTAAGAGAACAGAAAGCAAAGTAAATAAATGTGAAAGTGTACCTTGCTTCATTGGTAAACGCTGTAGTAGTTGACACGTGTGACAACTGTGTCTTCTAAGGGATTGCACAAACCCACCATTTGTTGAATCCACTAATGAAATATCAACAACTACCACTACTATTTCGATAGAGAGAATAGATAGTGTGTTTTACCCTCGAAAGTATTATATATTATATATATATATATATATATATATATATAATATATATATAATATAATATATATGTTCTGTATTAGCAAAGTATAAACTTTGCAGATGTGCAAAGCAATTGAAAAGAACCTCTGAATATGCAAATCAAGGATGCAAAGCAACGAAATGCAAAGCAACCTTTTTTCTTAACACTTGCTTTTCCTTAACCTTACACACACACACACACACACACACATATATATATATTATATATATATATAATATATATATATATATATATATATTAGCCAAAATGCAATGAATTGCATTATTGATTGCAAGCGTTGCAAATGCACCAAAATGCAATGAATTGAATTAATGAAACCATTGCAAACGTTTCAATACAAACGTTTGAAAGTTTTAATTATGCAACGGCAATTTTAATATATATAATTTATTATATATATATATATTAAATAGCTTACTCAAAATACTTCGAGAAAAATACTCGTGGGCTCTTGTCCCTCAGAGACCAGATGTCATTAATAATACGGTCTCGATTTTACGAGCCCTACCATCAAGGACTGTAACCGTATGACTGTCTACACGTTTAGTGATCTATTCAGATTATACTGTGTATCCACTAATATACCGAAATGATCACTTAACGCGTGGATACGTACAAATATTACGTAACATTAGTAACATATAATATATAACATACATAAGTCCACATGTATTTGATATGTAACTTAAATCATACGTGTCGTGCACTACACGTATGAGCATATCAAATCCAACACCTCTCTTATCACCAAGCTAAAAAGTAAAATTTGACAAGGAATTGTATTAATCATGCTTCAGGCAGAATTCTATTAACCATGCTTCAGGCATGTCCATTACTCATGCTCCAAGCATGACAACTATTTGTGCTTTTAGCATTTGAACTATTCGTTCTTCTGGCGCGTGAATTACACATGCTTATGATATTTCGACGATCAATACTGCGGGTATATCAATTATTCATGTTTCCTGGCAACTGTTCATAATGACTACATGTCATCTATTCATGCTTTGATCACGACAATTATTTATGTTTCGGGCATAACAATGATCCATGTTTTGGTCATGCTAACAATTCATGCTTCGGGCATGAAATTTATTCACACTTCGAGTATATCAACAATTTATGCTTCGGGCATGGCTACTATAATCATGCTTCGGGCATGTCGGTTATTTAGTCATGTCATGCTTCATGCATGTTAATTATATCAATTATTCACGCTTTGAGCGTGTCAACAATTCATGCTTCGGGCATTTCAAATGATTCATGCTTCGGGCATGATAACAATTAATGCTTCAAGCATGTTAACAATTCGTGCTTCGGGCATGATAAAACGATTCATGCTTCGGGCATGATACCAATTAATGCTTCAGGCATATTAAAAATTCATGCTTCGGGCATGATAACAATTAAGGCTTCAAGCATGTTAACAATTCATGTTTCGGGCATGATACAACGATTCATGCTTCGTGCATGATACCAATTAATGCTTCAGGCATGTTAACAATTCATGCTTCGGGCATGAGAAAAGTCTATCTATATGGCTGCAAGCCATATACTATTCTTCTTTCAAAATAAATCTAGGCTTCAGGCTAGATTAGTTCTTTTATTAAATATTTCAAATATAAGATAGAAAGAGGTAACAGAGAAACACAACAAATGAACAAATCATAATTCTAAAAAAAATCGACAGAAAAATCAGTCTCGGAAATTACCATTTCAGACAGATCTATGAGCGTCCAAAACACAACTACACCGTTCAAAACATACCTTTATGTGTTAGGAGTAATCTGTCAAAATTTAGTGATGATCCAACTGTGGATGACTCGGAAAATTCAGTTTTTTCCAGACTTGCGCAAAGCTGGCAGCACCTATGAAATTTTAAGGATGTTCTCTATCTTTCTCTTCTTTCTCTAATACTTTTCTTGACTACTTGTTTTTGTTTTTTTGGAGCAATTCGTGCTGATAACGTGTTATAAACTCTAGCAAGAATATAATAGAGAATAGAGAAAAAGAAATAAGAGAACTTTGTATCTCAAGTGTGTCTTTCATATATGATATGTGGTCCTATTTATAGGACTCACAGAATAAATTTGGACAAACCCTTTCGATATCTATATCTAATCTGATATAGATAGTATACAAAAGATATATGTAATTTGGTTAAACACATCTAATATAATGACTATCTTTACCATGTATATCAACATCATGTTTATCCTTAAGATTACAATATTTCCATAACAAGATTTATGTTTTATTTCAAAATTGTTGTTTTACCATGAAAGAAAAACTAGAAGGTAAAGAAAAAGCACATGCCCTAATCTTGATATTTCGGCTTCAGCTGCGGAAACCGGTGGACTGGCGGAGGAGGTGGTAGGTGGTATCGTCCTCCGGCTGTTGTTGTTTCTTTCAATTTTCGGTCATCCTAAATTCCGATCCCTCGGTTCATATTGGTTTCAATTGAGCAGAGCTTCTGTGAAATACATTGGAATTCTGAAGGAGGTGGAAAGAAGTCGGTTGATTCTGTAGAAAAGTGGCATAGAAAAGATGAAACCGGTGGTCGGAATGGTGGTTTCAAACAAGATGCAGAAATCGGTGGTGGTGGCAGTCGATAGGCTATTCCACCACAAGCTCTACAACAGATACGTAAAGCGGACCTCCAAATTCATGGCTCATGATGAAAATAATGAGTGCAATATTGGCGATCGTGTATTATTCCTTTTCTCTCCTCTTTTTCTTTTTTTTTTTTTGTTTGCAGAGTTACCCCCATTTTCTTCAAGAACATTGTGATTAATTGCTTGAGCTTTGAGATGCCAACAGTTTGTGCAAACTTACTCATTGAACTTATTTCCCTGTACTGATTATTGGCATGTGTAATAGATCAATCGTTTATTCGAGCTCAAGTTTAGGAGTGCACAAGGTTTGCAGGATATATAGTTTGTAATGAATATACTTGACATCTTAAAAGAGATTATATTGTATGAGGAAAGAAGTTTGTTTTGGATATGAAAGATGAAAGTTACAATGGTTGAATAAACTAAAAACTAAGTTCTTTAGGAATTAGATGCTCATGTCTACCTATGAGGGTCTGCTTGCTACGTTAAGTGTATGTCTATACTGGTATATTATGATTCAAAATCTGGATTATTTTCGTTTGTATTCATTATCATACTTTGTTATGGTAGAATGGGATAAATACATGTTAAGTTTGTTTATTGTCAGATATTTTATCTGATGAATTATTTGTAAAAATGCATTTATCGAAATTTATACTGACAGGTTAGGTTAGACCCTTCCAGACCACTGAGCAAGCGTAAAAACTGGGTTGTTGCTGAGATTCTGAAGAAGGCACAAATTTATACTCCTCAATCTTCAGGTGTCACGGCAAGATTAAGCGAGGCACCAGATGTGTCTTCTGCAACTACCTCATCTCCTGCTTGAGGTTTGGATAGTACTCCTCTACTTGACATTACGTGTTTCTTGCTCTTCTTTGGATTTGAATTTTTTTTTTTTTTTTTTGGGTAAGTCTTTGGATTTGACGTTATCAGATCTGGCCTGAGTGACTTTGAGTTACTGTGGGTGTGGTGTATGCATTCAGATTTTGGTTGTACCTATGAGTTTCATGAAACTCATTGAATTGGATTATTGTTCAAATTGCAAGAACCTTACTCTATGCTTATTTTTCTTTAAAAAAAAAAAAAAGAGAAGTTATTGCAGTAACTTATTGTCTTTAGAGGAGTTGCTATACCCACATAGGATAATCAGGTCTGAAAGACCAAAGTGAACACCTCTAGCCAAAGCAGAAGATGATTAGATTTTGAACCATAAAGAACAAAATATAGGTAACTACAAGTTTTGGTTTAAGCAACACATACCAATTAAAGGGCTTGCCGCTCGTGAAAAGATTCCTGTTTCTGGTAATTAAGGAATGTTAGCAGAAGATCTGAATGACAGAGACCACAAATTTTTTATCATGGGAAAACTATAACCATCATAGTGGGAATAGGCTCGAATATTGTTGGAAAGTTTTAACCAGCAGCAAGTCTGCCCTGCACTCTAAAGCAAGCTTGATGATGTATTAAAGCACATTGAGTCTGCAAACTGGGCTAATATGACATATCAACACCTTTCCTCACAATCATCAATATCTCAGAAGCTAATTTTATTTCCAGTTTTAGTGTAGTTGAGGTCTAATCGTGTAGAAGGAATTTGAGGAGTGAATATTTCATAAATAACTGCACATATTAAGGAAACTACACGGAGAATTGGTTTATGACCTGTAATATAGGACAAACATTTCTACTGCATTAATTATCTGCCTGAGGTACGTGCAATATGAAATACTTAAGTAAGATTGTGTTTCATTTGAAGTGCCTAATTGTCTAGGAGGTTTGAGTCTCTTAGGCAACTAAGATATTGGGGACTTCAAATTTATTGAGAAGAACAAACGATGAAATGAATACGATGAGAGGTGTACCACATGATTCAAGAGCCTTCTCTCTCGTTTGAAATGCACCTCATTTTGTGCTTTTGGTGAAAAATATTTTATTCAAAATGTTTCTGATGGTTGCTGACCTGGCAATGTACTTTATCAGCTATTACAGTTCATCAAATGTTTTCAAACAATGGCCATCATACATGTTCATCTATTATTTTGGTTTGTTGCTTAAACTGTTTGAATTTAGGCTTGTTTTTATTAGTTTCGATGCAGAAAACTTGGCGGTTGGACTTCAAGACTGCGTGCTGGTCTACTTGTAAAAGAGTTCAAGGAGAGTTTTAACTTATGTATGTGTTTGGTTTAGTAAGAGATAGCAGAGGGGTGGGGGGTGGGTGGGGCTTTGGAGGCAGGTGACATTCTTAATCGTTAGCGGAGTATGTGTCACAATTAGTTTATTGGATAAGAGTAGCTCTTTCTGAATGCTTATGCATCCAAATATTGTTGCTGGGTGTTTTAGTCTCTTGTTTGAGAACAATTCGTTCCTGAATGAAGGTTGCTTGAGGCCGCGGAGCCTTGGAGTTGTTGCTTTGTGACTTTGAGGTCACGGGTTCGAACGTGGAAACAGTCTCTTGCACAAAAAAATTTAGGGTAAGGCTGCGTACGTCAGATCGCAAAATAACCCGGCTCTTTCTCGGATCTTACGCAAACACATGAGCCTAGTGCACTGGGAACTTCTCGTTCTTGAATGGACCTGTCCTAGTTCTTTCCTAAGTAGATGTGTAGTAACTTGACAGCTCCTAATTAATCTGTGTGGATCAATAAACGTCAAAGCTGGACCATTACAACATGATTACGAGAAGAATTATACTCTATTAATATAGAACTGCTATAGTGCATTCTAATTATGTAGTCCAACAAAATATCAATAGCCATAGTCGCTTATAAGTCCAGTCTTTTGTATAAACGGGAGAATGGTATTTTTTTTTTTTTGGGTTATAAAAGGGAGGGATTCTCCTCTAGCTAGATATACAACTAAACTAACTGAATCAACTAACTATTCTCTTATCCTCATTAAGAATCTCTAGGAATCCAAACAGCACTAATTTCCCAGTCTCTACATCTCTTCAGACAACAATAACATGTCCAGTATACCTCAACGACAGTAAAAACTATCGCTAAGGCCTGAGGAGGATGAGAGGCAGGCAAACAATACTTCTATCACAAAAGATAGAGAGTTTGATTTCATTGAGACTCTCGATTCTATATTTACATGTATAGACAGACAATCATCAATAGTAGCATTGTCAGTAGAGATTGCATCATCATATGAAAGTATTAGAGTAATTTACTAGCTAACAAACAAGGTGACATTACCAGAGTAATTTGAGCTGAAGAACCTCCACCCCATGTTCCTGCTGCTTGCATTATATGTAAGAATTGAGAGAGACATGCGACCTACTGTTGCTAAAAGAACAAAAACATTAAAGAGCTGTAGTGAAACCTATAATAGGATCACTTACCCTTATAGTAGTTAGGTTTTTAAGCGTATTCCCCTAGATATAACTTGGTTAATACATAAA
Organism: Eustoma russellianum; assembly: GCA_036186865.1. Taxonomy (NCBI): domain Eukaryota; kingdom Viridiplantae; phylum Streptophyta; class Magnoliopsida; order Gentianales; family Gentianaceae; genus Eustoma; species Eustoma russellianum. The sequence continues at coordinate 27,862,694 of AP025053.1, read as the reverse complement.
GTTAATTGCGTCTGATATCCAATCTTTTTCACAAAGTTTTAAGTAGCATCTGTACTTTCATCTAATTCGCTGAACAACTATACTTATTAGAGAAATTGACACATAGCATCCTTGATTACGTCATAAAAACAACTTTCATTTATTATTTAAAATTATAAGAAAAATACTAATTCAAAAATAAACAAGAAAACCCCCACCCCCACCTTCGCTTCCACCCCTGCCATCTACCTTCTCCCCTACGAATCCATCTTCATCTTCCATCTTAAGCAAATAAAGATTAAGTTTGATTTTTTTTTGACTTGGATTAATTAGTTTCAGTTTTATGGAGACTATGTTCAAGCCCTCTTCCTTTGCTAATGTGTTCATGCTTCTTGGCGTTCTTCCCTTTGCATTGTGTGGCCATGACTATGGACAAGCTTTAAGTAAAGGCATTCTGTTTTATGAAGCCCAGAGATCTGATTATTTACCTAGTAACCAGAGAGTTCAATGGAGGAACAATTCTGGCCTCAATGATGGCAGGCAAAACGGGGTGAGTGATTGCCATCGAATTGTTTTCCCAACACGAGAATCGAATAACGTTTTCCAGTATTGCCCATCGAATTGTTTCAAAGCTTCTGTATCATGCTGGCGTCTAGTAATCCGCCGGAGCTGCAGCTGTAGACGATTTCGTCGAGGGAATAGGACTCATTGGCGGGGGAATTGGAAGAAATAAAGCTAAAGGGGACGGATTTGGCAGAGAAATTGACAGGAGGACGAGGGGTGGTGGGGGGAAAGCAATTTCCGGGTGAAGGGAAGGAGGGGAGTTGTTAGTATGGGTGGAGGTGGCAGTGCATTTAGGGAGTGTGGGTTTGCTGAACATGGAGTTGGAAATGGAAAAAGTAGACATTCTCTTCAGGGAATGCAAGAGAATGTTTATTTGATGAAGATGGAGGAAGGTGGATTCGTAGGGGAGTGAAGTAGATGGCGGGGGTGGAGGTGAGGGTGGGGGTTTTCTTTTTTATTTTTCAATTATTTTTTTAAAATTTTAAAAAATAAATGAAAATTGGCTTTATGACGTAGTAGTAGTAAGGATGTTATGTGCCAATTTCCCTAATAAGTATGGATGTTTGACGAATTAGATGAAGCACGGATACTATTTAAAACTTTGTGGAAAAGATTGGATACCAAACGCAATTAACTCTTAATACATAGACATCTCTTATGAACTTAAGACTGTTTTTAAAGGGAAAAAAGTAACCTCAACAATAATGTCTCAATACACATTTGCCAATTTTTGTGTTATAACCTAAATATGATGTATGTTTGCTAGTAAACGATTCTGTGCATATATTACAAGTCAATCCAAATAAGGCTAGCTTAGACCACCTAACCAATAATCGAAGGACAACAAAGAATGGACACAGTCGTCTTCTTATTGTCCTTTTTCAGAAGAAGTTTTTTGTTGCCACACTTCCGGATTGGAAAACTTCGTGTGATTGTGTACCACACAAGTCTGCATCGACTTATATATTACTTTTAGCTTTTAATTGAAATTACCTGGATGTCAAAAACCAAAAGAAAAAGTTCATGTATGCCTTAATCCCGTTTACAATAATGTCGGTTTGAATTTCTTATAATAAATTACATCTAAAGTTTTCGATTCGAATTTCAGCAGCCGGAGCATCGTGATAAAAGGAAAAACAGTGAAGAAGAGTATTGGAAAAATTGTTTTCTTGTATTTCTTCTTACCGTATACCCGTACACCTTCTTTCCTTTATACACAAGTAGGCTCTCTTCTACAAGGTAAGAAATCATCCTAATTACTGTATGCAAATCTGGTCAATATACTAATTGATTCCTAATTAATACAGAAATTAATATAGAATATTCTACAGAATATTTCCTAACACTCCCCCTCAAGTTGAGCAGGGGAATCAACAATGCCCAACTTGGTCAGTGTCTCATAAACGCCGCCTTCCTGCCACTGCCTTAGTTAGTATGTCTGCCAGCTGGTCTTCTGTCGGCACAAATGGTAATTCTATCACCCCATCTTCGATTTCTCCTTGATGAAATGTCTGTCTATCTCAATGTGTTTCGTCCGGTCATGTTGTACGAGATTTTCTGAAATACTAATCGAGGCCTTATTATCAACATTAACTGAGCCGGCAGGATTACCTGGACACCTAGATCACGCATCGACTTCTTTAACCACAGTATCTCCATTACTCCATTCGTAATTCCTCAATTCTGCCTCAGCGCTTGATAATGCACAACCTTCTGCTTTTTACTTTTCCACGTTACTAAGTTTCCCCTAACCAAAGCAAAATATCCAGACATAGATCTCCGGTCTACTAAATTTCCAGCCCAATCAGCATCAGTTAAACCTTAATATCCAGGTGACCATGGTTTCTGAACCAAATTCCCCGTCCTGTCGTACCTTTTAGATATCTGATGATTCTCATAACCGCTTCCATGTGATGATCCTGGGGTTGATCATAAATTGGCTCACCAACCCTACAGCAACGAAATATCGGGACGTGTATGGGCCAAATATATCAACTTCCCCAACCGCTGATATCTCCCCCTGTCAACCATCAGTCTTCCTTCTTCAATTTTCAGCTTCTGATTTACTACCATAGGAGCTCCAGCAGGTTTGCAGTCCAGTATAACCGACCTCTGCAAGCAAATCTAGAACATACTTTTGTTGAGAAATAAAGATCCCGTGTTCTGTCCGATTCACCTCAATCCCTAGAAAATATCGCAAGTCTCCAAGATCTTTCATTTCGAATTCCGAGAACAACTGCTGTTTCAAGGCTGCCATTTCTTCAGTGTCATCTCCCGTAATAATCATGTCATCGACGTATATAATGAGTCACGTCACTCGATCTCCTTTATTTTTGATAAGCAAGTGTGATCTGCATTACTCTGTTTATAATTGTGTTTCTTCATAAACGTCGTGAACCTCCCAAACCATGCTCTTGGAGACTGTTTTAACCCATATAAACATCATCGTAAGCGACATACCTCATTTTCTGCAAACTCATCCGCAAATCCTGGGGATGCACTCATATATACTTCCTCTTTTAGCTCACCATGGAGAAATGCGTTCTTTACGCCATATTGGTAGAGTTTTCCACGCCTTAGTTGCCGCTACTGAGAACAGTACCCTAATTGTATCCAGTTTTGCCACTGGTGAGAAGGTCTCTGTATAGTCAATACCGTATGCATGTATGTATCCTCTGGCTACTAATCTTGCTTTATACCTTTCAATACTCCCATCCGCCTTGTACTTAATAGTATAAACCCACTTACAGTTTACCGGAAGCTTTCCGCTTGGTAGTGTTACCTTTTCCCAAGTATTGTTCTTGTATAATGCCCTCATTTCCTCTTTCCCATTGCTGCATACCACTCAGGTTGACTAACCGCCTCCTCGACTGTGTTCGGAACGACTGTGTCGCTTGTAGTACACACAAATCCTTTTGCACCTTGGACCGGATATAGTGTCCCCTTAGATATCTTGCTCGGAGAATATCTTGCCGGGGGCTTTCCTCTGTTTTGTCGCGGCGGTAGTACTCGGCCCTGGCCTGTTGAAGTGTCACTGGAACCCTGTATAATTTCATTATTCACAGAACCAGTACTAGAAGGGTTGTTAGAGTCGGGTTCTAAAACATGTTCAGTACTGACACTACAGGATAAAGGGAAAATATGTGAGTCGGATACCTAATTACTGGGAATATCCGTTTGAAGTAGACCACTGGGGGCTGCAGTAAGAGGGACTATATCTGCTTCAGGACAAGCAGTCGGCGTCACCTACTTGTCGTGTTGGAACCGCCTCCAAGTGACTAGTGGTATGAAGCAGTCGTAAGTCTCACCTGTGGTCTCCCCCTGAGACGAAGACTGGGTAGAATAGAAATACTCATGCTCAAGAAAAGTACAATCCATGGTGACATGAATCCGATGAGTACAAGGGTTATAACAACGATAGCCTTTCTGAGTAAGTGCATAGCCAACGAAGACACATTTGATGGCACATGCCTCAAGCTTAGTACGTTGGGTGGATGGGATATGTACAAAAACTGTGCGCCCGAAAATTTTTGGTGGTAGAGTAAGTATAGAGGGTACCTCAGTGTGAGACGCGAGTACATATAAAGGGGTGTGATGGCCCAAAATCTTTGTGGGTAGGCGGTTAAGAAGGTAAGCGGATGTCGCAACAGCTTCTGGCCAAAGATATTTCGGTACACATGATTCAATCATCATTGCTCGAGTCATTTCGAGGAGTATGCGGTTTTTTTTGTTCCGCGACTCCGTTTTGTTCAGGGGTATGTTGACACGATGTTTGATGAACAATGCCATGACTGCAAAAAAACTCGTGTAGGACATGATTAACATACTCGCCCCCATTATCTGATCGAAGTATTTGGATCCGGGTGTGAAACTGAGTTTGAATCATATTATAGAACTGAATAAATTTAGAAGCAACATCAGATTTATTTTCAGAAAGTAAATCTAGTTCATGCGCGAACAATCATCCACAAAGGTAACAAAATACTGAAACTCTATCAATGTAGACTGTGGAGAAGGCCCCCACACATCAGAGTGCACTAGGCTAAACAAAGGGTTGACTCGGGTATTATTTAGTTTATATGTAGATCGATGATGTTTTGCACGATAACAAGTATCACAAGATAGTAGTACCAGACTTAGACAAAGATGGAAATAACAACTTCATGTAACTGAGGGAGGGGTGACCCAGACGACGGTGCGATAGCCATAGTCGCTGTTGCAGTTCCGGACAAGATTGCACCGGCCCTGTTGCACCACATCTGTCACATAATATAGTCCGTCTTGCTCAATGCCACGCCCAATAATCACCTTCGAGCGGATATCCTATAAAAGGCAGAACGTAGGGTACATAAGTATAGCACAATGCAATTCTCGGGTAAGTTGACTAATAGACAACAATTTTGATGATAAGCCAGGTACGTAAAGACAATTTTTTAAAGTGAAATTGGGGTTTATTGGTATAGTGCCACCGCCGGTGACTGGTATAAGGGTGCCATTGGCCGTTTCGATATGTGTTTTTGTTGGGGAGGTCCAATTTTGGAAGTCCTTTGGGTCATGAGTCATAGTGTCCCTGGCTCCGCTGTCAAGGATCCAGGAATTTTTGTGGAAATGGTAGACAAACCGTAGGCCCTTTTTGTGGCATGTGTATGGGTGTCATCGTTTAGAATTTGGCCTGATTTGTAAGAAACTGGAAATTGTAGGGACTAAATTGGGTTTTTCTGGTTCTGGAGGGACTGAGGCGGAAGAGGCATAAAATGTAGGGACTGATTCAGTAATTAATGAAACATAAGGGTTACAGTGTGTAATTTCAGCAGAGGTATTATGGGGAGCACAGAAATTAAGAGGGTTGGGTTTATTTCCCGCGGCTGCTTCTTGGTCTGCCTCTTCTTTTTCGCCGCTTGAGATGGCTGCTGTAGCCACTGCTTTCGTTCCATCCGGTTGCTTCTTCTTGCCTTCATACCACTCCGAATATCCTATAATCTGGAAGCAACTCTCCTTGGTGTGGCGTTTTTGTCCACAATGGCTGCAGACCAAGCTGTTTTTATCCTCACGTCGTGGGTTGCCGGAGCGTGGTCCTCCACGCCCTCTTCCCTGCGTTGCTCCCCATCCATGTGCTTGTCCAGTGTCACGGCCTCTGGTAGCCATAATTTGTGTTGCTAGGCCGTGACCCACACCTCCCTGTGATGAAGTTTCTTCTGAGGAGGACGCTGTAAAACTGCAGAGCGTTCCTCTGCCCTCCTTATTTCCCTGTAAGCAGTTTCCAGTGATGGTAATGCGCCTCTTTTTAGTAGGTCATTTTTTTCTGGGTTGTATTTCTCGTCTATGGCGGTGAGAAATTGATACAACCTTAGTGCCTCTATCTTTTTGCTGTGTATGCATGCTAATGTCTGTTGGACATGTCATTGGATTGTGTTCTTGGGCGTCTATGGCCGTCCAGAGGTCCTGTAGACGGTTCCAGCAGTTTTCAATCGTCCCTCTTGTCGGATCAGACTTGCTCGTCTGTGAAGGTCATAGGCTCGGAGCGAGTCTGCTCCAGATCCATACGTGAGTGCTAATCCATCCCACAATGCTTTTGCAGTGGGATACCTTGTGACATTGACCACTAACGATGGTTCAATTGTCTGAATAATCCAGGTAAAGACTGAGTTATCTCCCTGCTCCCATAGGGAGAAATCTGGATCTGAGGGCTGGGGTGGAGGAGGTACACCAGTGAGGTGATGCCTCCTCCCACGTCCAATGATGACACGCAGCACCAACGGTGCCCAGACTGCGTAATTATGTCCGTTCAGTTTGGACTGAGATTGTCAAATTTTCAGTGGTTAATTGTACTGACTGTTGCTGTGAAGAGTTGGTATGTGATCTAACTGGGTATTTTGCAATATAGTGGCTACTGGACTGCCAAGTCTGCAAGATTTGGAGTCTGTGGTTCCACTTGATTCTGGGTTTGAACATGTATTGGTTATTTTATGTGGACAGGTTCGGATTCAAGAACACGGTATGCTGCACTTGATCAGTTGTCAATTTCGGTTGGGTTGGGTATGTCGGTAACATGTAAGTTTAGGCTATGATGAAGAAAATTCTGAGCCTATACTCAGAAAAACAACAAATCTTGTGAGTGAGATCATTCCCTGCTCTGATACCATGATAAAAGGAAAAACAGAGAAGAATAGTATTGGGAAAATTATTTTCTTATATTTCTTCTTACCGTATACCCGTACACCTTCTTTCCTTTATACACAAGTAGGCGCTCTTCTACAAGGTAAGAAATCATCCTAATTACTGTATGCAAATCTGGTCAATATACTAATTGATTCCTAATTAATACAAAAATTAATATGGATATTCTACAGAATATTTCCTAACACATGGATGTTTAGGTTTTGTCGTCAGTTCCTTATACCAAACGTATTTAAGTTTAAACATCTTGTGAATACTAAATCTTAAATCTTTTAATTAAAAATTGTTGGATAACTTGATTTATTTTCTCTGCTTTGTTGTCCTTATAGCTGAGACAGCGCCTTGTGGGTTGCATCCGTGAACTTGAAGACAAACGTTGCACATGGAGGATACAACTAAAGGGAGCGGGATCTCTTGACTCCCCCACATAGACGGTAACAATGATTCCCTGCCACGTGGCGGACGGTCACAAGAGGTGGAGAGAATGGCGGTGAGGGCATCCGGACCCAACTAAAGACACATGTACTGAGATAAATAACACCTTGGATTTGCCATGTACATCGTGGAGTTTTTTTAAAGGAGGTATTGTTGCAAGAATTAATAAACCCAATATCTTTACCTTGGGGTAAGGGGGATTCGCACCCGCACCCAAACGTTGGTCAAATAATCCACTAAACACTGAAACGTTCTGAAACCTCACTTGCACCCAAACGTTGTCAAAATTGACTCAATTAACACCAGAAAACCGGCTGTTACCTTTGACTTTTTAAATATCACGTTGACTGAACCAAAATTAATTGTAACCCGCGTGATTTACCTATTTACCCCTGATTACTGGAATGACGGTAAAATACCCCAACCGTATGCCCTTCCATCCCCCCATTTTTATCATTTTTCCTCTCTCCTCTGCGATTCTCCTCTTCCCCATCATTCTTCCCTCTCTTTCCATCACTCTCCTCCCCATCCCCATCAAAACGCTCCAGTTTTACGCTCCTCCATTTACTCCCCTCCCACCACTCCTACCCTCTGCCTGTTCCTGCCACAAGAATCACACTCCTCCTTCCTGGCTTCTCAACAGCTCGATTCTCTTCTCCGCCACCACCCATAGCTCCGGAACTGCCGACGTTGTTGGATTGGTGTTTTTGGTTTTTGATGGCGGTGTTCGAATTCCTCCGCCACCACCACTTTGCTGGCAAGCAGATAGAAGATGGCAGACATTGGCTGATTACAACATCCAGAAGGAGTCTACCCGTTCATCTTGTGCTCCGTTGTATGATATTTTGATTCTAATCATCCGTTGTATGATCAATTGTTGGCGGCGCATGTTTTCGTGCTCGGGATTGCTACCCGGTGGACCAATGCCAAGGATTGATTCTGGGATAAAGCGTATCCAGCTTTTGAGTGCTTTAAAACGTTGGAAAAGAAGAGAGTTGAGATTCATGAAGGTCCCGCAGTCACAGTAACAAGAACTAAATCGAGCATACAAATCGGGGTTTCGTGATAGGTTGCTGTTTCGGTGAGCGGGCTGATTGTCGTTATGACCAACCTACGTCAAGAACATCCCATCTTAAAGAATGTCGCCTTTGGGTGTGCCAGCTACAGTCTAATTCGTGCTAGTAGCTCAGCACCCAACATGAGTCCCTAATTAGGTAAGACTGTATGCCCGTTTGTCAAGTTTGATCAGAAAATAGCAAAAGTCTTCAGATATTAATTAGATACCCTCCCCTGCTTCGATATGTAATTCAGCTGTAATGTTGTTTCATTTGAGATCGATCTCAGGAATTGCATGTACCGTATACATATTACCAAAGTGGAAATGGGGAGACTGATCTAATCAACTGGGTTTAAAGCGTGATTCTTCTCTCCCAGCAACATCCAGCTTGTCATCTTCTGTTTTCTATCAAATGATTTTGCTTTATTCACAGAGTTAAAAAAACGATGGGTCTTTGTAACAAGCATAATCTTACGGAACTAAAATGGATTGGCTGAATATGAATAAGAAAAGCTATGATGGGAAGAATGAGGATATTGAATTATTCTTGGATGTTGTTTCATTTTATACAATTGGGGTCTAATTTATGTAAACAAAACAGAGGGAAACAGTAGCAGCAGTAAGGAGGAAGCAGAAGACGTTTTTTTTGGAGGGGGAAATATTTTGGCGGTAAAATTTAGTGAAACCGGCTGCAGCAGGTTAGCAGCGGTTTCTGGTGTTAATTGAGTCAATTTTGACAACGTTTGGGTGCCAAGTGAGGTTTCAGAACGTTTCAGTGTTAAGTGGATTATTTGACCAACGTTTGGGTACTCGGTGCGAATCCCCCTTTGGGGTAATCCAATTATGGTTTGAACTTTGAAGGATGACCTTTTCTTTAGTAGCAATTGGTTATTTCTTACATTTTTTTTTGAAGAAGAATTTTATATATTTAGAAAGTTTGTTTGATAATCTTTGTGAAACATGGAGACGCATATAAATTATACTGATGATTTGGAAGTATTAGTCCCTTATTGGGTTGTTGTTTTTCTTGGAGGGGGTAAGCTTTTGAGATTTGATGTGGAAATATTTAATGATGAAATAATCATTTGGAATGGAAGTATTGTTTGTCTGTCTTTTACCTTTTCAGACTCTAGTGATAGCTTTTACTGTAATTGTGATATACTGAGCATGTGTTGTTGTTGTTCAAAGGCCCTTGTATCTGTCTCGTGTATTTGGCATGAATTACTAACTTTAACCCTTTTCATATTATCTTTTTTTCCCCTAAATAAAAGATCGTATCCGTGTCGAATAAATTTTCTCTCAAAATATTTTTAGACTTGGGAAGGTTTTGAGGGGAACAACCATAAATTAGTTTATTGCATAAACCAAAAAATTAAAAACCTTAAATTAGTTTATCATCTTTTAGTTAACCACCCATATGGTAATTGCTATTCACTTTGTTGCCAGTGTAACTAGTGTAATTATAACACAAGAGTAAGGATGTGATTATGTAGCTAATATAGGAAATGTAAAATACGTCCTTTCTACTTTTAGCATCGGAACATGCTATTCACAATTGTTTGGGCATTTTTCGGTGAATTAGGCTCATACGTTTGCGCAGAATTTGAGAAGGGGCCGGATCACTTCACAATCTGATGTACGCAGTTTTACTATACATTTTGTGCAATAGGCTGTTTCCGCGATACGAACATGTGACTTAAAGGTCAGAAAACAACAACCTTACCAATTGCTCCAAAGCCCGCACTCGTTTCATATATCCAAACTATCAAACATTGTTTTTACATTTTACGTATCTACTTGTTGAGGAATAAGCATTTTTAGTAAATGATGAAAAAAGGCCTATAATATTGTGGAGAAACTAATGTGAACCTTCGACGGGTAGTAAATAGCAAAAAGGAAAGAGAAAACAATTTACTAGTAAACGTACTCTGAAGGCTGTTAGATAAACCATAACAATAAAAATGCTAGCTATTATGAATAACCCATGAATAAGAAAACAATATAATAATAATAATAAATAATAATAATAATAATAATATAATAATAATAATAATAATAATAATAATAATAATAATAATAATAATAAGCTTTTGCTATCGTTAGGATATACTTGGTATGATTAATTGATTGAATAATATACCAATTATTGAGACCTAGAGCATAAAAACCAAGACAAGAAATAAAACAAGAATAAAACAAAACAGAGAATAAAACAAAACAACAATTATTGAGACCTAGAACATAAAAACCAAGACAAGAATAAAACAAAACAATCTTCATCATACTGGAAACTTCATTTAGGGTCTTAGGTAAATTTTACACAAATTAATCTGGCTATGAATCTTATTATAATTCTCAGTACGCAGTCTCGCCCTTAACACGCCTTTATCCATTCGGCTAAAACGGGCTCCCGCAATTTCGAGAGATTATAATAAACTCAGCCTGACTTAATAGTAACCTTTCCTAAATAGAATGAATTTCCTCAGTATGATAAAGAGTTTTTTTTTTTACCGATCATTCATCCATCACAAAGTTGACAAATCCAGACATCCCGGAAGGGATTAAGGGTATAAACCCCCTGGCACACTTATGATGTTCATGATCGTCATATCTTACCATATCAAATAAATGAGATATACAGCATAGTTCAACACAGAGATGCTTAGCCTTCCATTAGGCTAAGAAGATTAAGAATAAAATAAAAGTAAGAAGAAGAGATATTACCTCAAAAATGAAAAACTGGAAGACTGCAAGCTATTAATACAGCTATATGCGAACAAACTTGGAGATTTTTATTACAAAGAAAGTGTTTACAAGAGAGTGTTTTTCCAAAAACTTGTCCCTTCTAATGAGGAATGGCCCTCCTTATATAGACAGCCTTCCGGATTTGAAATTCTAGTCTAAACTAAATTACAAATGAAATTCAAATGAAATTTACATAAATTCACATGAAATTTAAATTTACAATAATGGCCAGTATAATGCCAAAAACCCAAGGAATCTTCCTTTTGCATAAGTCTTCATGGTGGACCAATATGTCTGCCATGTTGTCTCTTTAATTCAGATCTAGCCGATTTTCTCAGTTAATTTGTTGATGAATATTATCAATCATCCTCTGAACCTGTTCTTCATCCAGATCGTCTAAATCTTGAGATTCTTCCAGCTAATATGTCCTTTCCAGTCATAGATATATCTGAGCTGGAATCATTCATTTCATCTTTTTGAAGATTTCGTATAAGATCTTTCTTAATTTCTTCAAAATATGAAGATATCATGTCTTCTTTTGATAAGACTCCTTTAACCATCTTCATTTTTTGCATTATTTGTTGAAAAGGGCTCATATGATCTCTGTGCTCCTCCATTTGAGCATTATATTTAATCAAAACTTATTGGATATGATCAAGTGTTTGTTTTCCTTCAACAACTCCTTCTTCATTCTTCTGAGTCATTTTTCTTCAGAATTTGGTATAAAAAATTCTTTTTAGTGCTGGAATATTCTGTGGAGTATAACCACCACTCTGACTTCCCATTTCCAAATCCATGGAATTCCAAATTCCATAAAGAAATGCAAAGTATTCATGCCTGTTATTAAGCTTTTATTGTTCTGAGCTTCTATAAGAGCTGGCGAAACTTCAACCCATTGAGCATATAAACTCTTGTATGGTTCTGGTAAAATATTAATTGATGGACCATATGATGCCCACCATTGATATAACCAATTTGGAATTTCTTGTTTATAAACTTCAGGACATATCCTGAAAAACCAAGAATGTTTCTTCTTTGGGTTTTCATATAAGAAAGCCCTGTGAAAATGCATCAACATAATCCCAGTAATTATATTTAACTGGAATTTTTGTTTCAGGATATATAAACTCCTTTTCTTTTAGAGTAGATATTCCCCAAGATTCAGCAGTTATTACTTGCTTGACTATTACTTTACTAAAATTATACACAGTAGCATTTCCTGTTGTAAAATGGGTAATTTCACAAGATTCTGTGACTTTGAGTATAGACTCATAATAATTTCTGTTTTTATAAGAAGGTGCAGTGTATGACACTGTATCCAAATACCTCTGTAATATAATCCAGGGCTGATCTTTCCATTTAAGATCTTTTTGCTCCAAAAGTAATATACTTTCAGTATATGAACTTTGATCATAGACCTCATCAATTTCTTCAGTTACCATTGTAACATAGGAAGGCCTATTATCTTCCTTTTTCTGAGAAGCTTTATAAGCTAAAAATTCTTTGTATAATTTTTCATCATCTTTTTGAGTATTACTCGAAGATGAAGATGCAATATTTGCAGAAACCAATCTTTGTTGACCAATTTGGCCAAGTAATTCACCACCTCTTCCTCCTCTATTAGAGTAGGTTCCTCGTCCCCTCCTATTAGAGGGACTCCCTCTGCCCCATTGGGACATTCCTGCAAAAATATCATTCATTAATATATTCTCTAGTAAGGAAATCAGGAAGACTATTATCTGTTCCTTTTTTGTATTGAATTTCAAAGTCAAATGGCGCCATATGAGCTTGCCATCTTGGCAAACATCTGCTTGGATACATCATGCTTGAAATCTTTATTAACATATAATTTGCAGCTTGACAATCAGTTCTTATAATAAACTTTTGATTATATAAATCATCTTGAAATTTAAGAACACATTTAACAATAGCAAGAATTTCTTTTGCTATAGTAGCATAATTCTTTTGACTATTAGTCCATTTTCCCGAATGAAATCTAATCAAATATTCTTGATTATCTATTGGCGAAACTTGTTTTAATATACCTCCATATCCATATATCTGAGGCAATCTGTTTCTATAATCTTTTCCCAATTTGGGTTTGCTAACATTAAGCAAAGCAATGAGTTACCTTTTGTTTAATTACCTGGACTACTTTAGTATGATCTTCAGTCCATGGTTTAACATTTTCTTCAACCTGTCATATAAGATTGCAGTATCTTCTGCCAAATTTTTATAATAAGGAGAAAATATAATTTAAACTTCCTAAAAATCTCTGTAATTGGGTTTTATCTAGAATAATATCTGGAAATTTAGAAGCAAATTCAATACTTCTATTAATTGGAATAATTTTTCCTTTTTCTATATTATGACCTAAAAATCTGATTTTTGTTTGGAATAATAACATTTTTGGTCTAGAAATAACTAAACCATTTGAATAATTATTTCTTAAAAATATTCAAGTGTTTAAAATGTGTTTCAATGGTTTTTGAAAATACAAGAATATATCTATATATACAATAATAAAATTACTATATGGAATGAAAATATCATTCATAATATTCTGGAATTCAGAAGGTGCATTTTTTAATCCAAAAGGCATTACATTCCATTCATAATGTCCTATTGGTACTGTAAATGCAGTTTTGTATCTATCAGATTCATTTATTTGAATCTGCCATACCTGATTTTAAATCAAATTTAAGAATATTAATGCCTCATTTAACCTGTCCAATAAATCTTTTTTATTAGGTTATAGATACCTAATCCATTTCAATAACCTTATTCAAAGGTTTATAATTTATTACTAATCTAGGGACTCCACGTTCCTGTTCAAATGTTTATTAACATAAATGGCAGTACATGACCATGGGGATTTAGATGTCTTAATCAATTTCTTTTCTATTAGAGAAAATAGTTCTTTTTACATAATTCTAAATATTCAGAATTCATTTGACAGAAGGTCTAGCCTTGTCGGAATGCTTCTTTCATCAAAATCTTCCTTCATATGGAAGAGATACTATATGTTTCTTTCTATCCCAGAAGCATTAGGAATGGTCATTACATATTTGTAATGAAAACTCATTCTGTATTATTTTAATCTTATCCTGTAATTTAGGATTTGTAATTTTTTCTTCTATAGTTAATATTGTAATTTCTTGTTTTAAGAAATTAATTTGATTTTCTTTTGCTTTTACGATTCTGTAAAATTATTTATAAACCTAGTTAAGGTTCTGTTATAAATTGAAAAGTAATTTTCTTTTCCTTTGAAATTTCCTGTAAACCCTTTTTTATCAATATTTTGATAGGAAATAATTTTTGTAAGAGATGGTGTTCCAAGTATCACTTGATTAGTAATATTCTTTACTAATACAAAACTAACAGAAGACATACATAATCTTTACAAATGTAAGCCGGTGGAAGCTTATAATTTATTTGCATCTCTGCCCATATCGCAGAACTTAATGAATGAGTAGTTTTTGAAAATACCTAGTAGGTATTAATCCTTCTTGAATACAATTGAAATCTGCACCACTATCAACTAGTGCTCTAATTCTTTGCAGAAATTTATCGTCAATTAACAAATTAATCTTCACATACCATTTCTGTGAAGTAACAATTTCTAATATAGATAAATAGTTCTGATCATTCAATGCTTCTAAAATATTTTTCAGAAGGTACTTGAGAGAATCTCTTTCTCTTTTTCTAATTTATGAACTCTCCTCTTCTAATGTTAATTATTCTGTTTTATTCCTTAATTTCCTTGTTTAAGATTATTAATCTCATAATTAATTCTGAAATACTCACAGATTTTCATTTTTAAATCTTTGAGATCTTTGAGACATTTGTCTTTTACTTTGTCTGCTAACGTAGATGTTTCTGTATTTGAGTCATTCTTATAGAAGACTCAGCTCTCTCCCTTATTACTAATATAAGATATAATTCTTTGTTTAATTTCTGAATCATCAATTAATTTTAACAAATCTAAAATATCATTTGTTAATACATTTAATTCTAAATTCTTGAAAATTGGTGAAATAATTTGATATAATGGTCTTCTTCTATATCAGAAGATTTTTCACATGTTTCTCCTCTTTTACAAGGATCACTTCTTCTTCATCTGAAGAATATATACTATCATTTTCAATTCTCATAACTTCTTCTGGATATTCAGAAGATTGATCTGACTCTATTTCAGATTCTTGAATTTAACAAAACTATTTGATAGAATATCTTTAATTTATTATCTTCTAGATTATTAATCTTCTTCCTTACCCCAGACGTTTTTGCCTTATGACCGGACGTCCACATTTTCTACATATTATATAAGGTTTTAAAAGACTTAGTATCTTTGCTATATTTTCTTTTGGCATTATCAACCTTTTCTTAAATCTTTTCTTTTTCTATCTTCTCTTTCATTTTCCTTTTGTTGAAACTTATTAGAAGATCTAATTTTCTTATGTTTTTTATCATTTTTCTCTAAACTATCTTCCATGCCAAATTGAGCACAGAATTGACCTAATTGTCTTTTCTCATTTAAAGAATGTCTTTTAATTTGTTGATTAACTTTATTTCATTACATAAAGCTAAACCTTCTTGTATACAAGTTCCTATTAACTTGCCATAAGGTAAATTTTTTCATAATTTATACTTACCTCCCCTTTACGAGATTCTTACGAACTCTTTCCGCAAATAAGGAAGGTAATCCATCAATAAATTTTGATTTCCAATGAGTACTATTAGACTCTGGAAGTTCCATTACTCTACTTAAAAACGTATCTTTATACCACCTAAATGAGGTCAGTGTTCTACATCTGAGATTCTGTAATAATGTTCTGATATTTCAGAATTATCAGACCATCTTCCTGTAAAATGTTCTATTATGTTGATTATTAAAGTATAAACTATATCTCAGTTTGTACTCCATCTTCTACTTTTACATTACTTAATATTTCTGCCCTATTTTGGGCTGTAAGATAATTATCCCACCAACCTTTCAATTGACCTGTGAATCCAGATATAAGCATATTTGCTACAAGCTACACCTTTATCAGTATTACCATTATTCTTACAAATAGTGCTATACATTAACATTCTGTGAAACAACATTATATATTTGTCGTTCTGTATATCCATCTACATTCCATTCATAGATAGATTTTCCATGATATGAATTATTAAATATATACTCTTGTTCCTCTATCAATACATCTTGAGGAGTAGGTCTAGGATAATAATACATCCTTTGTGTTGGCTTATCTGCAAATTTGTATTTTAGTTTTATTTATTTCATCATCTATTACCTTATGATGGTTTTCTTTATCACTCATCAATTCTTCAAACTCTTCATCAAGAGTACTTAATTTAAGATTTTTAACTTAGTATCTAACATTTTCTCCAAATCAGTAGTAGATTTTAATTTAAAATCTTTTACCTCTGGTGGAGGTTGAATTGTAGGGATTGCTATTATATCTCTACTAGTACTAGTAACTTGTACCCTTGTTTTTATTTCTTTAAATATATGATAAGATTATATCCATTTTATTATCTATTGATTTTAATTGTTCACCTAATATTATTAAATATAATTACTATAATTTTGTTGTGTTAAAATCATATTTATATGAGCAAACTGTAGTTTGAAGAGTATTATCCTCCAAAAGTTTTTGAAAAGCAGTAAAATGTCTAACTTCATTATCTTTTCCTATTTGAAAAGATTGTTGTGGAGGGAAAACTGTATGTAATATTTCCCATTTATAGTATAATCTCTTTCTATAACAGAAATAAAACTATGTATATAATTGTTTAAAAACCAAGGGTACAAAAGGTACTACTTGATTTCTCTTAGAGAGATCTTTATAATATTGTTCTTGAAAATATAATTTATCTTCTGTATTAAAATTACTAAAAAACCAATTCCTAAATGTTCTATTTAGATAAATTAAATTCTTCATTTATTTGTTTTCTTGCCAGGGATCCTGGACTAAAATCTATTTTCCTGTTTCTATTCATATTGAAAAGTTCATTTCAGATTCGGTTATTTCCGGTTCTTGATTTTTATGAATTCCTTTAACTATAGTAGTTTCATTAATATAAGATAGAATAATAAAATTAAGTCCTCTTGTTTTAAAGTTTTCACACGTCCATATCTGTCAAACATGTCAATTATATATCTTATTTATAGTAGTAGTAACTACTTATAAGTAACTATAATTAGTTGTTGACATAAACTTTGGCTTGAAAATTATCCCCCCACCTCCTTTAATAAATTCACTAACCCAAGGAGGCAAGAACATTCGACACTTTGCCAGAATTCCATCTCAGTCCCAACTCCATTCCATATTCTCCCTCTCCCTCTTCTCTAGAATTCTTCATTCATAGCACCTGTAAATCCCCAGAACATCCTCCCCCACTAAGAAACCACCCCAGAAAACTCTTTCACTCTTCTGCATCTTCTTGGTCACATTTTCACAGCAAAAGTCTGGAATCACAAGTAAAGTTTCAGTCTTGCAAAATCAATGGGCCGTTTTTCTAGCTGGTTTGGTACTTTTTCTTGGCCTTCACTGGTCATTCAAGTAAGCCCCACTTCCCCTAATTGTTTGTTTTAGCTTAAAAACTGTTTTCTTGATTAAATTTCAAGAAAAGAGTCAGGACTTTATTCCTTTTAATGAGCTGATTTTTGCATTTGGGGAATGTTACAATTTTTGTAATTAGTGCTAGTGTTTGCTTGTGCAAGATGAGTGAGTACCCAACTTCTTCAGAAGAACATAGATTATGCTTGTGGAAATGGAGCGATTGTACTGCCAATCCTTCAAGGGTGGTTTCTTGTTTCAATCCTAATACTGTGAAAGATCATTGCAATTATGCTGTAAACAGCTATTATCAAAAAGAAAAATCAGGCTCCTGGTTCCTGTGATTTCACTGGTACTGCAATTGTGTCTCAAACACCCCCTAGTAAGTTGACCCTCTTGAAATCATCTCCATTTTCTGTTTCTTTATGTGCTTAGTTACTAATTTAACTTGTCCCTTTTGGCTTGCCAAATTTGCAGATGCTGTTTCTGCATGTGTTTATCCTACTAGCCCCGGGTATCACTCAATGCATTCTTTACTATGAAGTTCTTTTTTCTGTAAAGGGTTTTATCTGAGGGTTATATTTTTGGAGTGATTGATCAAGCTTTTAAGCAAATAGATGCTGTCCTTGAAGTCCCTTTAGCTATTTGGACAGGGTATTTTGACCAAGATGCTTAATGAGAAAGATTCCAATCTCTTATTGCCAATTATAGTACTTATCTGAGAATCTTTTTTCTAGTTTTTTTAGCTATGCAATGGGGTTAAAAGAGTTGGGTTTGAGTTCCACCAATTTTAGTTCTTTGTCATTCAATCTTAAGATTAGAGAAGAAAATTTGAAGTTCCATTGGTGTTTGGGGTTAAGAAAAAGAATTAGGGGTTAGATCAGGTGGTAATGACTCTTTATAAACTATTATTAAGTGATAATTTTTAAGTATCAGACCAGTAACTTAATCACTAGACATGAGCCCTACCATTTGGTGAGATGGCTCCCGGCCGGCCTATTGTCTTTTAAGCAAAATTATAGTTCTGTGTTGAAATTCAAGACAATTAGGACAACCAGATGTATCTGAAAATGTTAATGTCCATTTCAGCAGATAATTGAGCTGTAATGACAGGGATGTTCAATCTCCTTTTTCAATTATTTTCCTTCTGTTTTTAGCATGACTCTGACTCATCATATCATGATGATGGAATATTATTGTTGTTTTGATTTGTATGATTTGGTTTCCTAATTGCTTTTTTTTTTTTGCATTAAGACTTACATTTGTCTTGTTGTTTGTACTTTTCAGTGGTGGTGCTGGAACTACCCCTCCAACCCCTACAAGCCCATCTACCTCTCCGCCAACGAATCCATCTATCTCTCCCCCGACTAATCCATCTATTACTCCCCCAACAAATCCATCTATTTCACCCCCAGGTAGCTCAACGAACCCGATATTTACTCCCCCAGGTGGTTTTTCTCCCCCACCTTTTGGGTTTGGACCCAATGGGAGTGGTACGGGTAATGGTGTTACGTGTAACCTTCAAGGATTCAATCTGCTTGCATCATTAGTCATGACACTTGCAATCTCAGGCTTGATCTAGTTCATGGATTGAACTCACAGGGAGGCGCGTTCGGGTTGAAACTGATACTTCTTGAGTTGGATATGTGGTAGGTTGTTTTCACACTTGGGTGTGGGATTGGCCGAATATTTTGCTCCCTGAGTATTTTATGATATAAAACCAGCTGGGAATTTGATTCCCTTTTGTAGGTTAGGCAAAATGTGGCTGCAAGGAATAGAAGAATCTAATGTCTTCTTTTAAGTATTATTTGTATAATCTTCAGCTATATTTATTTGTTTTAGAATAGTTGGAAGTGGCTGATGCACCGTTCTTTTCAACTTTGATTTTGCTTTTAAAAAGTCAGAAATAGCTGCATCTGTGTAATCTCAAGCCTTTGAATAGCAGATTTATTTTTCTGGCTGTATATTCCTGTTCCCATTTGTGTTTCTTTAGATTATTGTACACCTTCCTTTGGAGAAAATCAACTAGCTCTTCATGCTGATGCGTATAATATGCGTATATTAGATACACTTGTGTGTATGTTGGTCTAGTTACAATACACTTTTGTGTATCTTGGTCTTGTAGTTATAAGTCATGTTATTTTCTGGTGACAACATGGTTCGAATGCTATCCACCTGTTATGGTACGTGTACATGTATAATTAAAAAAAAGACGCTTTCGGTGCATTAGGCTCATGCGTTTGCATAGGGTCTAAGGAGGGACTGAATCATTTTGCAATCTGATGTACTCAGCTTTACTTTATATTTTTTGTACGGCTGTTTCTGCTGTTCGAACTCGTGACCTCAAGGTCATAAAGCAGCAATAAGTTGTTCCAAGGTCTGTTTTTATGTAAAAAATAATAATACTAAATGTACGTGTATATGTAAAAAAAAGGAAAGGAAAAAACTAAATGTGGGTTTATTTTAAGGTCATAGTGCTAGTATGCACAAAAAGCGAGTCGTCATTATGCGTTCTATAACGATGTGTTATGAATGTGTATGGCAAAG
>AP025053.1:27779148-27827711 GCA_036186865.1 Eustoma russellianum | reverse complement strand
AAAGGCTTTCCTGAATGCACTCAAGTCCAAGAATAAGGCTGGTTTCGTAGATGGCACCATTGCTCAACCTGCTACCACTCAGCCGAACACTCTCAGTGGCAGCAGTGCAATGCCATCGTCTTGTCCTGGTTGTCCAACGCCTTGTCCAAAGAACTCCAAGGTGCAGCTGCTCATGCTGATTCTGCTAGAACTGTTTGGCTCGATTTGGAGGAGCGGTTTTCTCAAGGTGTTGATGCTCGTGTCTATGAATTGCGTCGTACTATTGCTGGCCTACATCAAGAGCACAGCACAGTTTCTGCCTACTATGGTCGCCTCAAGGCTGCTTGGGGTGAATTGCACTCTTTTGACCTCCTGCCTGTCTGCAGTTGTGGTCAGTGTACATGTGAGGTCACCAAATCTATTGAGAAGCTTCGTGAAAAGGAGATGGTGTTTGACTTTCTCATGGGTCTCGATGAGAATTTCAACACCATTCGGTCGCAGGTTCTTAGTATTGATCCATTACCCAGTCTTGGACGCGTTTATGCACTGGTGGCACAAGAAGAGAAACAACGCTCGGTTGCCCGGAACTTTTTGCCACAACTCGAGGCTGCCGCCATGGCCGCCCAGTCTCCATCATTGCAGCGGCGTCCGTCTTCTTCTGCCGGTGGCAAGGGGGAGCGTCCACGCTGCACACATTGTGGTAAGAATGGTCACCTTCGTGAAAAATGTTATAATTTGATTGGTTTCCCTTTAGATTGGCGCTCTGGCGCACTCGTGGTGGTTCGAATTTGGTGGACTCATCGGCGCCGAGTGGTGGTGGTGCAGTCTCCGCGCCATCTTCGGTTTTTGCTGGCCTGACTGCGGCTCAACAACACCAGATCACTCACCTCCTTGAGCAATTCAAGGATGATGCCGCGCCTCCCCCCGTCGGTCCTTCCGCATCATTGCCGTCCTTAGAATCGGGTAAGCCTCGTGTTACTTTGGCTGCCTCTGCTGTTTGGGTTTTGGACAGTGGTGCGAGTGCCCACATTGTGAACAATGTGGAAATGCTGACTATTGTGGCCTCACCAACGGCGGTCCCTCATGTCACCACACCTAATGGTTCCTTAGTTCCTGTCCGTGCTGTGGGTTCCGTCTCATTTCCCAGTGGACTTTTCTTGCAACATGTTTTGGTTGTTCCTGATTTTCAGTTTAATCTTTTATCTATTAGTCAGTTGTCTCGGGACATGCATTGTGCGGTGACTTTTTGGTTGGATGTTTGTGTTATACAGGCAATGCCCTCGAGGAAGCTGATTGGAGTGAGTAGGTTGCGCGATGGTTTATACTACTTGGAGCATTCGCCGGCCATTCTTTCTTCTACTGCTTCGAATTCTGACGCCACCCTTTGGCATCGTCGCCTCGGTCATTTACCTTTATCTCGTTTTCGTTTTATTTCGGATTGTCAGTTTCGTGTTTCGGACAATATTTCTTGTGATGCTTGTTGTCGAGCGAAGCAAACTCGATTACCTTTTCCTTTAAGTTCTACTGTCTCTGCTAATAAATTTGATCTTATTCATTGCGACATTTGGGGTCCTTATAAAACACCCACTTTATCTGGTGCACATTATTTTTTGACTATTGTTGATGATCATAGTCGTTATACATGGGTTTACTTGATGGCCTATAAATCCGAAACATGTCGTTGTCTGATGCATTTCGTTAACTGGGTTCGTACACAGTTTAATCTTACCATTAAAACTGTTCGCACTGATAATGGCTTAGAATTTACTAGTGCTGCCCTCCTTGATTTTTATTCTGCTAATGGTATTGTCTCTCAAACGTCCTGTCCTTATACTCCACAACAAAATGGGGTGGTTGAGCGTAAACATCGTCATATACTTGAAGTTGCTCGTGCTCTTAGATTTCAAGCATGTTTACCTATTCGGTTTTGGGGGGAATGTGTTCTTACTGCCATTTATCTTATCAATCGTATGCCTTTGTCCGTTCTTGCACACAAATCTCCATTTGAACTTTTATTTGGACGTTTACCCACATATTCTTCTTTACGTATATTTGGTTGTCTGTGTTATGGTTTTCAATCTTCTAGTTCCCGTGACAAATTTTCTCCTCGTTCAAATCCGGGTATTTTTCTTGGGTATCCTCCCCGCCAAAAGGGATATAAAATTTATGATTTGTCTACACATCGTTTGTATGTTTCTCGACATGTTCATTTTAACGAGCAGGTTTTTCCTTTTGCTCACTTCAATCACCCCCCCATTTTGCCTTCCCATCCGTCGTCCAGCCCCAGTCCGTGCTGGGATGAGCCATTTTCTTCGCCTCCAGTCGCCCAGCCCCCGTCCCCTGTGCCACCGCCACCCGTGTCCCAGCCGAATGAGGTTCCCACCGTCCCTCCTTCCCGCAGCACTCGGGTGCGTCACCCACCTTCTCATTTGGATGCCTATGAGGTTGAGCTCCAGTCTTCTCTTGTGCCATCGTCGCGCCCCCCTCCGTCAGCCAACTCTACGGTATTTCTTTTATCACAGTTTCTTTCATATTCAAAGTTATCTTCCGCTCATTGTGCTTTTCTAGCGGCCATCTCCGCCGCGGATGAGCCTACATCTTTTCGACAGGCAGTTCAGTCTTCTCATTGGCGTGATGCCATGCAGCGCGAAATAGATGCTTTGGAAGCTAATCAAACTTGGACTCTCGTTTCTTTACCCCCCGGTCAACGCGCCATTGGTTCCAAATGGGTTTATAAAATTAAATATAATCCGGATGGTACGATCGAACACTATAAAGCTCGTCTGGTTGCGCGTGGCTACACGCAAATTGAGGGCATAGACTTTCATGAAACTTTCGCTCCTGTTGCTAAGTTGGTAACTGTTCGGTGTCTTCTTGCGATTGCTGTCGCCCAACGCTGGCACATTCATCAGCTTGATGTTAATAATGCGTTTCTTCATGGTGATCTTGAGGAAGATGTTTATATGAAAATTCCACAGGGTTTTGCTCGTAAGGGGGAGACACGTGTTTGCAAGGTACGCAAATCTTTATATGGTCTTCGTCAAGCTTCTCGTAATTGGTACTCTAAGTTTACACAGGCTATTACTGCTCTTGGTTATTGTCAGTCTTCTGCTGATCCTTCACTTTTCATTTTTTCATCCGCGTCTTCATTTGTAGCTGTTTTGGTATATGTTGATGATGTCATTGTTGCTGGCAATGACTTAGCTCGCATTACTTCTTTGAAGGATTATTTGGATGACCAGTTTAAGATTAAAAATCTCGGTTCTCTCAAATATTTTTTGGGCATTGAGGTTGCCCGCTCTCCTGTAGGTCTTGTTCTTAATCAACGGAAATATGTTCTCGATATTTTGCAAGAATGTGGTTACTTAGGCTGTCGCCCAGCACGCACCCCCATGGACCAAAAGGTCCAATTTTCGGCCGATGCCCCTTTGCTCCCGGATCCTACTTTTTATCGTCGCATTGTTGGTCGCTTGTTGTATCTTACTGTCACCCGCCCTGATATTTGTTATGCGGTTAATCTCTTAAGTCAGTTTGTGCATGCTCCTCGCAAGTGTCACCTTGATGCCATGTTTCACTTGTTGCGTTATCTTAAGCATGCTCCAGGACAGGGCTTATATTTTTCTGCTAATACTTCTTTACAATTACGAGCGTTTTGTGATGCTGACTGGGCTGGTTGTCCCATGACTCGTCGTTCTACTACTGGGTATGTTATTTTTCTTGGTTCATCTATCATTTCTTGGCGGTCCAAGAAACAACCCATCGTCTCTCGTTCTTCTGCTGAGGCAGAGTATCGTGTCATGGCTCATGCATCTAGTGAGGTCGTTTGGCTCAGTCGTTTACTTAACGATTTTCGTGTCTCTATTGGTACGCCCGTTCCGCTTTTCTGTGACAATCAGGCTGCTTTGCATATTGTTGCTAATCCTGTTTTTCATGAACATACTAAACACATTGAGATTGATTGTCATTTCGTACGACAACACTATCAGAATGGCGTTATCCTTCCTCGTAAAGTGGCTAGCGTTGGACAACTTGCTGATATCTTTACCAAGCCTTTGGGACCCGACCGTTTTCATCATATTCTGTGCAAGTTGGGCTTTCTTAACATTCATGCTCTAACTTGAGGGGGAGTATTGGATATATTTGATATTGATATTATTCTGTTTGTTGTAAACTATATCCTAGATAGAGTCATTGTATAGATAAGGATAGAGTAGAAAGGTTGAGATATTTTCTCTCCTTGGATAAGATTTGATTTCTTTATGGTTGTATATTAAATGTATCCAGTTTGTTGAGGAAATACAGAATATCAGTTTCACTCAAACTCTTTACACCGGGTTTCTGTCAAAACCGCGGTCTATTTCACAGTGTAGTTTTGACGTAATCGTGTATAGTTTTGGGTTTTTGTCTAAACCTACGATGAAGATAGGGTTTCTTAATAATATACTTCTTTTTTCTTTTTCTCTGATGCATACACACATAATATCGCCTTAGTTTGATCAGAAAAATAGCAATTAACCTTTAGGTCCATACGTTAGATACTTAACGGTGTGTTTTCAAACATTTGTGAGTTAAAGGTAAAAACGCTAAACATTGAGTAAAGGTTATTTTTCTTTCGGTAATTAGAGGTGTAAAGATTGAGTTTTAAACTAGAAGAATATATATGTAATTACGTTTAAACACAACAAACATAAATATAATTGTCCTCAATATTTGATTTTAATAAAATAGAATTAAGAAAAAGTCAGGCATGACTACATTTTTTTTGGAAGGAATAGTTACCTTTACATCTATATGTTTACTGTAATTAACTTTAAACTCATTTAGTTTAAAATTTTACTTTTTCATCTATGTGATTTTAAACTAAACTGTAAATCAAAATTTTCGGTCAGAATTTAAAAAAAAATTACATTTTTAGTTTAGGTAAAATGTTTTTAACTGTTCTTTTTTGGAACGGTGAAAAAGTAAAAACAGAAAAAGAAAAGTTTAGGAAAGTAGAAAAGAAACACTGTACATATGTTACTGAATGAAATCTACTCACCCCATTTTTTCTCACTCCATTCATGATCGTTCGACACATCACAACAGGGTGAGGTGGTGAGGTTAGATGCAGATGACCCTCAACTAGTCTCACCATCCTCCCTTACTGCCACGAGTCGTACGGTGATGCGTGCGGTGAGAAAAAATAGGTGAGAAGATCCTATCCCATCGGATACTGGCGTAGGGAAATAATTTTTCTTTTTCGTTAGCTGTTTCTCGCTGTTTTCATTGCAAATTCCATTAATTACTGTTGGATCGTTGAGTTCCTCCACGGAATTTCTTGGACTGAACTGAAGAAATAGGAGCAATGGATCCACAGCAGCAACAACGGGCAGCACCTGCTACACTCCGACCACCGCGACAAGGCGGCGCTGGTGATGTCGACGGAGCCAATTCCTTCCTCAGTATTATCGTAATTGTAGCCTTCGTTGTGATTCTCCTCACGGTAAAACAAAAACGGAGTTTAATTTTTGCTTCAATCTTAAGCAAGAGTCTCAATTGCTGGTGTTTATTGTGGATTCATATTGCATTAGAAGATCAATTGCTTAATTGCATGAGCAGCTATGAAATTTCTCTTTCATGGTATTTATTCCTTTTGTAGTCTTGAAAGGTGTTTTGACGATAATAAATGAAGTGCATACTTCGCATGACTTCATGTATTGGTGTGATTAAGTTGATTTTGCTTTAGTTACACGATAGAAAGTTGAGGTTGAGCAAAACCTTTTGCTGTCAGTGTAGATCTGAGATTTGATTTGACGTTTCTCTTCAGTCAGTTACCTAGAAACAGACATTACATGCAAAAGTGATGATATTTCTATAGGAATTTTATACCTAGTGCAATTTTAGTTTAATAAAGCGTAAGAGGTTCATTTCTTTCTGTTATTCTTCCCTGTTTCTGTTGTGGGGAAAGAGGGTAAATGTGAAGCCTTTTAGCGACAGTGCAATGTGTGCTGAAGAGAAGTATTAGTATGATGGACATGAGCGGTATACTGTAAAATATTTTAGCTAAGTACCATGTATGTCATTGGCAATTCATAACCTTTTTGGTGATTCTTCACATATTACAGTTGCTAGTGACCTGTAATCCTCTTAATTCTAGTAGCTAACTGATGGCACCGCATCTCGTCAGTGTCCTGCAATGGCTACATGTTAGAGTAAGGCATAGTCGTTCTGAATTACTGTATCCTAATATGCCAAGAAATCCACTATTAAACTGTTCTTGCATGTGTAAGGTAAAGAAATGAGTTATTGGTCAAAATTTTATAAAATTTTGCTCTATTTTTCTGTAGAAGTTGTGCTTAGCATTTTTGACTAATGTGGTATCCAGGGATTTATTGGAAATGCTGGAACCTTCCTCTTAAACCTTATTGGGGAATCTTTATGTATAGGATTTGTGTTGCTTTGAAAAATGTATTTGGGCCGCAGCCGCGTTAGTGCAGGAAATACTGAGTGTGTAAAATTATATTTATTAAGCCATAACATGTCAGAGGATATGTTACAGGCTCTGCTCCCTACCTCTAATGACCTAAAGAAAAGCTTGTCTATTTTACATCAAGTTGAAGAAGGTCATGTTGGAGTTTATTGGAGAGGTGGTGCTCTTCTGAAGACAATTACTGATCCAGGTTGATACTTATTGCATTCCATTTCATAATTTTATGTTTTTGCACAGTGTTGATTTTTGGTTTTTGAGCACTATGACCACCTAAGTATGACTTGTTTCTTTAAGGTTTTCATTTGAAGTTGCCAATTATAACTCAATTTGAGCCCATTCAGGTCACTCTTCAGACAGACTTGGTAAGGTGCTGGAACTTGGCTTCAGATTACACACACACGCGCACACACACACAGAGATATATATATATCTCTGTGTGTGTGTATTTATGTACATATGTATGTGTGTGTACATACATACATACATACATATATATATGTATATATATAT
Organism: Eustoma russellianum; assembly: GCA_036186865.1. Classification (NCBI taxonomy): domain Eukaryota; kingdom Viridiplantae; phylum Streptophyta; class Magnoliopsida; order Gentianales; family Gentianaceae; genus Eustoma; species Eustoma russellianum. The sequence goes on along the minus strand of AP025053.1, from coordinate 27,820,753 downwards.
ATATATATACATATATATATATATGTATGTATGTATGTATGTATGTATGTATACACACACACACATATACATATGTACATATATATATATATATATATATATATATATATATATATATATATATATATATATATATATATATATTAAATTCTTTTTGGATAAAGGCTTCAGAGATTGTTATTCTTAGCTTGCTGTGACAGAATTTTTGGTTTCTAATATATGGCTTGTCCAAAATGCAGGTGAGAGATATTCCTTGTGGAACCAAAGGTGGCGTAATGATAAACTTCGAGAAAATTGAAGTGAGAAGAAAATTGTGAAGCATAAGTACTTAATTGCATATCTTTTTTGCTGTAATTTGATTGAAGGCGATGCTGATAAACCTGCATTTAGGTTGTCAATCGCCTTCGTAAGGACTATGTTTACGACACACTGGTCAACTATGGTGTGAATTATGACAACACCTGGATATATGATAAGATCCATCATGAGATCAATCAATTTTGCAGTGCTCATTCTCTTCAGCAAGTCTACATAGATATGTTTGACCAGGTGAGAAGGATGAACTATTTAGTTATTTTGTTTGAAGCCTCTCTCTCTCTCTCTCTCTCTCTCTCTCTCATTTTGTTGAGGATGAACTGTGACAATCAGTAATATCATGTTTCATCATCATCATCATCCGAACCCAGTAATATCCTGTTTGTATGTCGTTATTCAGTCTATTTCTTTGGTTGCTTCGGAGTATGTTTGGTTGCTTTAGACATGATTTCTGCTTTTTCTATTTAAACCATAGGTTAGAGTGATGATGATGCAATCCACCTACTATATCCTTTTATTGGTATGCTCTAATCATTTTCTAAATTTTTAGATTGATGAGAAAATGAAGGATGCTCTTCAGGCTGATTGCACACGTTATGCTCCAGGAATTGAAATTATCAGTGTTCGTGTTACAAAGCCTGCCATCCCAGATAGCATAAGGCGGAATTTTGTGGAGATGGAAGAGGAACGTACAAAGGTGATAATTTCCTTCTTGATTTGTTCATTTGATATTGTGATCTTTATGTCTTGCATACAATCCATGGAACTACCCAAGTCAAAGAAACTTTCCTTTTTATCAACTCGAGATCTGCAGAAATTTTCAAAGATCACTTCCTGCATATCTTTTTTAGTTTCAGGACTATTGCCTCTGAAAGGTATATATTACAGGTTATCTGATCAGAGCCCACCTTATATTCTTTAAGCTTACATGACTGTTCTACATCAGATAAATAAATCACTCCTGATGTTTTAGACTAAAAGCGGTTGTCCTCTTTTTTTTCTTCTCATGCGAACTGCAGCTGTGTTGGTTAAGGGACTTCTGGTTGTTACTAACTATGCTTTTTTTTTTTCCACACACTTGAATATTGTACATCAAGGTGATGCTTTTGGTATTTTTTGGCCAGGTCTTGATTGCAATGGAAAGACAAAGAGTCTCTGAAAAAGAAGCCGAAACACAGAAGAAGGTCGCCATTAGTGAAGCTGAGAAAAACGCTCATGTGAGCAAGATACAGATGGAGCAGAAGTTGATGGAGAAAGAAAGTGCAAGAAAGCAAGAGGAGATTGCAAATATAATGTACCTGGCTCGTGAAAAGAGCTTGGCAGATGCCAATTTCTATCAGTGAGTTTTCTCTATCTTTAGCATTTAGTTGCATTCCTGAAAGTCTTTTGGTTAAACCAAGTAAATTGGAGTAATCCTCAGTTAACCCGTCCTCAGAATGATGAAGGAAGCCGAATCTAACAAACTGAAGTTGACCCCGGAGTACTTGGAGCTGAAATTTATCGAGTCAATTGCTAACAACTCCAAGATATTCTTTGGAGACAAGGTTTGCCAAAGAAAATTTAGTTTTCCAACCCTTCAACTCCATGAGGTTACTTCATAAACTTGTGATTGAGGACTTCTATTTTGCAGATTCCTGGCATGGTCTTTGATCAAAGATTGCTTGGAAACTTTTTGCAAGAGGGAGCTAGAAGAGGAGCACAGGAAGCTTAGCTCCGGTGTTGGGGTTACTCAAGGATAGGACTCCACAAAGTGCAATGAGGATAGCGTACCAAGGAAATGGAAAGGTCACTAACACTGGCCTGACTACCGTCACTTGCCTGGTGGCGACATTTTCAAGTAGTTTCCAGTTACATGAACTTGATCGATAGAAAAGTAAGTTGTGCTAGTTTTGCCACTTGTTATTCTGATGTCTGGTGTGCCTAACAATGGAGGTCCACATTAGAGTGAGCTGTTGATGTAATTATCTCCTTTATGTCGGTCATTGGTCTTCACCATTGATTAATGTAATGATTAGCTCCTCATTTGTCATTTGTCTTACTACTGGTCATAAATGAATGTGATGAAGGCGAATAAAATGAATATTCAGGCCGCTTATATAATCATATGATGAGTACTAGGTTGACACTTATTTGTGAATGTCTTCATCTTTTTGTATGGTTTTCCCTTTTCCCCTTTTTCTTTCTTTTTTTTTGTTGTAAATATTTCCCCTTTTTCCAAGTCTCATTAACACTTAATTTCTAGTATGCATGTAAGATACAAGCATCTACCAGCTGAAAAACAGTACATGAAAGCTGCTATTCCGCTCTACAAAATCTCTTCTCATCTTACAACTGTGATAATTCAGCCAATTTTCATTATGGGTCTTCAGGAAACAACTCATGTGTGTTTCTAACACATGTGTATGATTGCATACATCCAACCCTCTATACGCAGACATAGGCGGAAGCCTCTAAGGCAATATGTAATGTTGTTGTTGCTGCAGAGTCTCTTGTGCAACCACATTTCTGACCTTATCTCATTTAGCCTTTTATACGTCTCTTGACCGATTCTTTCCAGTTTTCTTTTAATTTGTAGTAGTTAAGATTTATCAGGGGTATACATACAGAAACAAGGCAAGGACAGCAGTTCCCAGGCATAGCAAATAACAAACTGACCATTCTCTGCTCTTGAAAAACTTAAAACTTCGATGATCAAAACAACAATTAATGTTATATTCTTAGAAGAATATAACATTAATTTCTAAGAATATAACATTAATTGTTGTTTTGATCAACAAAGTTTTAGTGCTGAAAGTGTTATGCCCGTGACATGGGGACATAAGAAGAAAAAGACAAGGAAAAAAAAGGGAAAATAAAAGAATAATCGGAAAAAAATTGAAAAGTTATACAAATAAAAGAAAAAAAGAATACTAATATAGGATAGTAGTGATCCTAATATTATTAGGATTGAAATAGGAGAAGTAGAATGGGAATTGAATATTAGAAGATTACCTTAAAACATAATTTTATAAACCTAATAAGAAACTTATACATACATCTATATATATCTCCTTAAACTACAAACTAAACCCTATTCCCCTCTTTTCTTTTCCCCCACCAGCGGCAGCTCCCTCCCCCAATTTTCCAATCCCCAGCTGTTATGCCCCGCACCCTTCGTAGGGTAATTAAAAGACAAAGAAGGACTTTACAGAAATTAATGACGGTCAACGAGAATTAATTTAGGCATTAATATGAGGATTAATTAGAAATTAATGATGGATTTAATATTAGAATTTATTTATATTTAATTTAGAATTAAATAATTAAGTCTATCCTTTAAGATAAATAGATAATAAATATAATTTAGAAACACCAAACCTTTCCCTTCCCATATAAAAACTGACAGACGTCAGTTTTCTCTCTTACGCAGAGAAAACCGACGCTCTCATCACACCCTAGGCGATTTGGAGGCCCCTTCAACCCTAGGAGAAGAATCTCTTCAGAAAGCCATCCAATCTTCCTTCGTTCTTCAATCCGTTCTCGAGTAATCAAAGGCAAGTAACTTTCTTATAAGTTCTTACGATTTGTGAAAGATAAACGGCCTATTTTGATATCAAATTGGATCACCATGCAGTAGTTTCGTTTTGTGATTATTTGTATATGATCTATGTGTTTTGGTTTCGAGATTTGGCCGAAGTATATGAAAAGCATTCGTGGTTATTGTTGATTATGTGAAATTCTGCAAATCCCTACCCCGTGAACTCCTTCTTGTTGTGATTTATAGGTTGCGTGGGTTTGAGGGAAAAAAAAGGTGGGATTTTTGGTTTGGTGTGGTTGATGAAAGAGCGTACTAGGATTAAATCATTGTTTGGTCAGGTGCGTAGCGTTTGAATCTGCAGTCTAAGCATGTGACCATAGCAGGGTGTTAGGCTTGAATGGATTTGGATACGTTTGGAATCACTTGGTTGATGGTCTGCAGAAAATCGCAGAAGCAGTTTTGGAATAGCGCTGACATCGATCGATCGATGTCAGAGATCGATGTCCCCAGTTGGACATCGATCGATCGATGTACAGGTTGCTGAGAGATCGATGTCCTCAGTAGGACATCGATCGATCGAAGTGGAGAGATCGATGTCCCCAGAAGGACATCGATCGATCGATGTGGGTAAGCCTGAGAGATCGATGTCCTCAGTAGGACATCGATCGATCGAAGTGGAGAGATCGATGTCTCCAGTTGGACATCGATCGATCGAAGCTAGGGAATGAAGTCCGCCAATTTTGTGGAAAATAGAGGCAGAAAGAGGGAAGTTCGGGGAGCCTTTGGGTGACCTTAGAGGCTTCTTAAGACCTGATTAAAGGCAGTTTAAGCCTTGGGAACATGACCTAGGATGGGGAATCAACTTGGTGACTTCGATGAGTTCTCGAATCGGGTTTCGGTGTGAATGACTTAGGTGGGTTAGGAAATGAACGTACGAGGTGTTAGAGAGTCAACGAAAGGAAGATAAGACACTTGCAGTAGGTTGTGAACCTTAAGATCAAGGCTAAGTGTTGACGAGTTAGTTGAAGCCTAAGTTTTGATGTGTAAGTGAGTGAACTCTTGTGTGTGTTGCTTGTACTTGCGCATGTGAATATGTACTGCATACGTGAATGTGAAATGTGAATGTACAAGGAGTCGGCATCATGGCACTTGCATTGCATAAGGTTTTGAAAAAGAGATGTGCTTCGGCACAAATTTGCGAAGGTGAAATGCAATGTTAACCGGGATGGAAATTTAAGCCGGGGTGCATTGCAGGACACAAAAGACTGTAACGTTAACCGGGATGGAAATATAAGCCGGGGTGCCTTACAGGGTATAAAGTCCTCTACAATGTTAATCGGGATGGAAATTTAAGCCGAGGTGCATTGTAGATTTTTACGAGATCTGTGATGTTAATCGGGATGGAAATATAAGCCGAGGTGCATCACATATCATATGAGCTTGTAACGTTAACCGGGATGGAAATATAAGCCGGGGTGCGTTACAAGGTAATGAGTTAGAAACCGGACATTGTGACATGCATTGCATTGATTTGAAAGGAAAAGGTTCATGCATATGTGAATGTGTAGTGTAGTGCATATTTTGACATGCATCACGAGAGTCAATGTGGTATGAATATGTGCGTTATTTGATTTGCAATGCGTTGTTATTTACGTGCAAACTATTGTACTTGCTCTATTGTGTGATTGGTTATATATTTGAAAGTGTAGAAGACATGTGCCCCACGATTCCCTCGAATTATATATATTACTCATGTCTTGCCATGTGTTGATCCCGTATGTCTTATAAGCGGGTTACTTGCTAGCGTTTTCGCTAAGGGTACTGCCTTTGTGATACAGGAGAACCTGAGTATGACATGATCTTTATCGAGGATGACGGCGAGTGGGCAGAATGGGATGCCTAGACCTTGTTGAGGAGATTGATTAGCGAGTTGAAACTGTTTTCCGTTTGTTTCAGTTTATTTTGTTATTCATTGGAGGTTTTAGATGGCTGCGACCATGTACATTGGATATTCACGTTGTCTTGGACGTATTAATTCGATGTTTTAGATTGGCATGATATGTTTCCGCGCTTATTTCTCTTACGTCATCGATGATATGTATTCGAGAGATGAGACGTCTTGTAGTCTTCTCAGTAAGCTACGACGGGTGTACCGGTTCGGATTCCGCTGTCCGGGTCGTGGCGCTACAGGTGGTATCAGAGCCTAGGCTTCAGATCTACCTCGGAAACCTAGGTTATGACATGTAGAGTCTTAAGTTATGATTTTCACCTTAAGTTGATCTTTAAGTCTAAGTATGTAATCTTAGGTGAAGTTGATTGGGGTGGGTGTGAGTACGAGCGCGATTAAGTGTAATCAATAATTGTAGTTATTTTAATTTACGAATTCCGCCTTGTATCACATTATGGACCCCAAGTACCTATTTTGGAACTGCTAGATACTAATAAACGTGATCTTGCAGAAAATGCCTCCTAGACGTGACAACCAAGGAAATGGTGGCAATGGGAACAATGACCCACCACCACCACCTCCAGTACTAGTACCCCAGGTGTTGATTGATGCTATCACGGTAATAGCACAAGGGGTTGCTCAACAGCAGCAACAACCGCAACCACAGCCTCCACTGCCTCAGCACGGCATCAGGTATTACATTGGGGAAATGCACAAGGTGCATGCCCCTAATTTCGAAGGGACCACTGACCCAGAGGTGGCTGGGTTTTGGCTGGACGAAGTAGAGAAATGCTTCAGGCTTGTGCAAGTGCCTGAAGAACACAAGGTGGATATAGCCACGCCTTTTCTGACGGGCAAAGCGAATGCATGGTGGAACGGCATTCTGCCCAAGATGACTCCTCCCATTCAGTGGAGCCAGTTTGTGAAGGCCTACAAAGATTACTATGTGCCTGAGACTGCCATTTTGGAGAAGATGAGGCAGTTCGATAAATTTGAACAAGGAAGGATGACTGTTTCAGACTATGCGGATAGATTCCATGCCTTGGGCAAGTTCACACCTTTGGTATTGGAGAACAATAGGATGAAAATGCTGAAGTTTGAAGAGGGTCTGAACCCCCGCATACGGACAGCAATCGCATATGAAGATTTAAGAGGTACTGTGCTGTAGGCTATGGTGTGCCGCTGCTCGTGATAATTATATATATATATATGTAGGTTATGAATATGTCATTTGGTTTTCACGTTTTGAATAGTTGAACAACACCTCTTTACAATATTAATTTTCAAGCGAGTCACTCTTCAATGCATAAAATGAAAAGGTGTTTAAAGTTGTACTTGTCAACTTCCTGGATTAAGTATGGAATTTAAAGTTTTTTTTGTCCTTTTCCAAAGCAACCATCCGAGGCCTTTAGGAAGAATGGAAGGATTTGTCCAATACCAAACATATCTTTCACAAATCGTAAGAACTTATAAGAAAGTTACTTGCCTTTGATTACTCGAGAACGGATTGAAGAACGAAGGAAGATTGGATGGCTTTCTGAAGAGATTCTTCTCCTAGGGTTGAAGGGGCCTCCAAATCGCCTAGGGTGTGATGAGAGCGTCGGTTTTCTCTGCGTAAGAGAGAAAACTGATGTCTGTCAGTTTTTATATGGGAAGGGAAAGGTTTGGTGTTTCTAAATTATATCTATTATCTATTTATCTTAAAGGATAGACTTAATTATTTAATTCTAAATTAAATATAAATAAATTCTAATATTAAATCCATCATTAATTTCTAATTAATCCTCATATTAATGCCTAAATTAATTCTCATTAACCGTCATTAATTTCTGTAAAGTCCTTCTTTGTCTTTTAATTACCCTACGAAGGGTGCGGGGCATAACATCCCACCCCCCTTACAAAAAGTTTCGTCCTCGAAACTGACGTACCTTATTAGAAGAGGTGTGGATACAGCTCCTTCACTTGATCCTCAAGTTCCCACGTGGCTTCGCGCTCCGTATGGTTACTCCACTAGACTTTGACATACGGAATGACGCGTCGGCGTAGGACTTGATCTTTCCTATCCACAATCTTGATTGGATGTTCTTCGTAGGTGACATCTTCTTTCACGTCCAATGGTTGAGCTTCAAGGACATGGCTCGGGTCTGATATGTATTTCCGCAATTGGGATACGTGAAATACGTTATGGACTTGTGACAGATTCGGGGGTTAAGGCGAGTCTGTATGCTCTTTCACCGACTTTACCAAGTATTTCGTAGGGTCCAATATATCTAGGGCTTAACTTGCCCTTCATTCCAAATCTAGCAACTCCCTTGGTTGGTGAAACTCGTAGGTAAACCTTATCGCCTTCCTCAAACTCCAACGGTCGTCTCCTGGTGTCAGTCCAACTTTTACTGCGATCTTGAGCCACTTTGAGTCTCTCTCTTATTACTTTGACCTTTTCAACTGTTTGCTCAACCAATTCGGGTGTAGTGATCGTCCTTTCCCCAACTTCGTCCCAACAGATAGGGGACCTGCACTTACGCCCATATAACGCTTCGAATGGCGCCATGCCAATCGCACTGTGATAGCTGTTATTATAGGAGAACTCCATTAACTTCAACATGCTATCCCAGTTTCCTTTGAAATCCAAGGCGCATGATCTCATCATGTCTTCCAATGTTTGTATGGTCTTCTCGGATTGTCTATCCGTTTGCGGGTGATATGCGGTACTCATCCTCAGCTCGGTACCCATCGCCTTCTGAAATGCCCTCCAGAATTTAGAGGTAAACTTGGGGTCACGGTCCGATACAATGCTGACTGGGACTCCGTGTAGGCTCACAATGTTATCCACATATATATTGGAAAGTTTCTCATACGACGTACCATATGGCATAGCTATAAAGTGAGCCGTCTTTGTCAATCGGTCTACAATTGCCCAAATCATCTCGTTTCCATTTCTGGTCTTGGGTAGTCCCATTACGAAATCCATCGTCACGTGCTCTCACTTCCATTCTGGAATCTCTAGTGGCTTCATCAACCCACCAGGTCGTTGATGTTCCGCTTTGACTTGTTGGCACACCAAACACCTCTCAACATACTCCGCTATAGATCTCTTCATCCCTATCCACCAATAGTTTCTTTTGAGGTCCTTGTACATCTTAGTGCTTCCGGGGTGGATAGACATCCTTTAGTTATGCGCTTCTTGGAGCAATTCTGTTCGGAGTTCGTCTTTAACTGGCACGCATAACCGATTCTGAAGCCATAGACTTCCATCCCCTCGCAACTGGAAGTCCTTTACTGGTCCCATGGATAATTTGTCGTGGATCTCTTTCAGTGCTGGGTCCTCATACTGCGCCTCTTTAATTCTGTCTACCAAGTCTGGGCTGATAGACAAAGCTGTAAGGACATTTGCCACTGAATCCACCAATTCAAGATCAAACTCCTCGATTTCTCTTTCTAACGGAGATTGTCTCGCGTGGCTAGACTTTCTGCTCAACGCATCCGCCACTCTATTGGCCTTACCCGGATGGTAGTTGATGGTTAGGTCATAATCCTTAAGTAGTTCCAGCCACCTTCTCTGTCTCATGTTCAACTCCTTCTGCGAGAATAGGTACTTTAAGCTCTTGTGATCAGTAAATACGGCGCACTTTTCTCCGTACAAATAGTGTCTCCAGATCTTAAGAGCAAATACCACAGCTGCAAGTTCCAAGTCATGCGTCGGGTAATTCTGCTCATATGGCTTCAATTGTCTTGACGCGTACGAAATGACTCGTTCATTTTGCATCAAGACACACCCTATAAACAGAAAGTTAATTTAGGATTTGCATAAGTATATACAATGCATTAATTTTTGATGGTGTACATACCTAGTCCTTTCTTGGATGCGTCACTATAGATCATGAAACCGTCGGTGCCAGAGGGTTGTGCCAACACCGGGGCTGTGGTCAATCTCTTCTTGAGCTCGGTAAAGCTCTGCTCGCACTCAGCAGTCCATTCGAATTTAGTTTTCTTCTGTGTAAGTCGACTCAATGGGACTGCTATCGTTGAGAATCCTTCAACGAACTTCCTGTAGTAGCCTGCCAAGCCTAGAAAGCTTCTTACTTCGGTCACATTCGTGGGTCTTGGCCATTCAGTGATGGCTTCTATCTTCTTAGGATCCACAGAGATCCCATCTTCCGAAATCACGTGACCGAGAAAGGCTACACTTCTTAGCCAAAATTCACACTTGCTGAATTTGGCATAAAGCTGCTGTTGCCTCAGAATTTGTAACACCACTCTTAAGTGTTCAGCATGTGCTTGCTCGTTGGGAGAGTAGACTAGGATATCATCGATGAACACTACTACAAATTGGTCCAACTGTTCTCGGAACACAGTGTTCATCAAATCCATGAAAGCCGCTGGGGCATTAGTTAGTCCAAAAGGCATCACTAAGAATTCGTAATGCCCGTATCGAGTCCGAAAGGCCGTTTTAGGTACGTCTCCGGCTTTCACAAGCAGCAGATGATACCCTTGACGAAGATCAATCTTTGAGAACCAACGAGCTCCCTTTAGCTGATCAAATAAATCTTCGATCCTTAGCAGAGGATATTTATTCTTAATGGTGATCTTGTTCAACTCCCGGTAATCGATGCATAACCTCATGCTGCCATCTTTCTTCTTTACAAATAAAACTGGAGCTCCCCAGGGAGATACGCTGGGGCGAATTAACTTTTTGTCTAACAACTCCTGAAGTTGCCCTTTTAGCTCCTTAAGTTCAGCTGGAGCCATTCTGTAGGGTGCCTTAGATATAGGCTCGGCTCCTGGTATCAAATTGATCTCAAACTCCACTTCTCTTGATGGCGGAACTCCCGGTAAATCATCCGGAAATACATCTTTGAACTCATTGATTACCGGTATTTGATCCATAGAGGGAACCTCCTGCTTCGCATCCAATGCATATACCATAAATCCCTCAGCTCCTTTCTGTAAGGCTTTAAAGGCCTTAATCGCTGCCAGGTATATCTTCTTTGGAGATTTGGTTATCTTGACGTTTCCTTGCACCGTGATATCATTCATCTCAGGGTCCTTGAGGGTCACTTGATTGAGTTTACAATCAATATTGGCATGATTCTTGGTCAGCCAATCCATGCCCAATATTACATCGAAGTCCTTCATTGGAATTGGGACTAAGGTCACTGAGAATATTTTTCCATCCAATTCCAAATCACAATCTTTGTACTGGTGGTGGGAGACCAGTACTTGCTCGCCTGCTGCTTGCACCCTAAAGGGGTTCTCAAGCCATTCGGGTAGACAATCGAGTCCTTTGGCGAATCGTTTAGAGATGAAGGAGTGACTAGCTCCACTATCAAATAACACGTTTGCGGGTACTTTGTTAACTAGAATCACACCTAATCACAAGAGGGTAACACATAAAGGTTTTCACATAACATATATCCAACTTAAAGGACTAAAATTCAGCTTAAACAACTATTATTAAACTTAAGTCGTACCTGTCACCACGTTGGCGTCCTCCTGAACTTCAGCGTCCGTCATCGCGTGGACTCTTGCATTGGGCCTGCCTCTCTGCTGTGGAGCCGGCCCTGGTCCTGCAGCTTGGGGCTTCGGGTTCCACTCAGGGCAATCCTTGATCCTGTGTCCCGCCTTTCCACATTTGAAACATGCTCCGCTAATTTTCCAGCATTCACCCACGTGTCTTTTCTGGCAGTGTGGGCACTCTGCAGGTGCTTGACGATTCTGCTGGTTCTGTTGCGGTGCCCTTTGAGCCGGCCCCGCTTGCCCCTTTCTGGGGATCTTGACCCAACGTCCGGGCCTACTCCCACTTTGCTCAACCCTCGGCCTCTTGCTCGATTCTTCACGAGCCTCTCTGTTCTGAGGAGACAGAAATACTGAATTGTGAGCAGGAGTTCAGCCTCCCAAGAAGTTTTTTTGAACATGAAGATTCTTAAGGCCGCATGTTAAAGTCTAATTGTGCTTTATAGGAGATTCTCAGCCTTGGGTGACGTTACTTTTAGGGTAGAACTGATTATCATGTGAATTCTAAACTGTGCAAGTTCCATTACTGTTACTCTGATCTGAGCTGTTTCAAATTACTTCAATATATCAAAGACATCATCATCATCAGTACCAGTATATCCCAATGACAGCAAAAACTATCGCTAGGGTCTGGAGAAGGTAAGTGGTAGACAAACAATACTTCTGTCCCAAGGGATAGAGAGTATGCTTCCAGTGAGACCTCCGTCCTCCGTCCCTATATGTACATGCATAACTAATAGAGACGATGTGCTAATGTGTTAGTGAAGGAATTCAGGAAATACAAAGAAGAGGCTTTCGATATTAAAAGACACATAACGTGTATATGTAGATGTAGTGCAAAACAACGATAAACGGTTTTTCCCCGTATTCTAGCCCTTTAAAACTGTTTTGTTAATTTCCATCCTCCCCTCCCTCTTCTCTCCGAACAGTCTAACCGTCCTTTCAGCCTCACAGCTCCCTGCTTGGCACCATATCCAGCTCTACAGTCCTTTGCTGGCCACCTGTTACACGGTTATTCTGTGACTCATCTCTCCTGGTAATCGAATTTAACCCCTCTCTCTCTCTTACTTCCCTCCTTCCTTCCCAAATCTTCCCGCTTCCTTTCCTCATTTTCTCCACAGTTGTTCATTTTCTCCACATCAGTCCCCTCTCTGAATTATTCTCAAATTTTCAACGGTGTTGACCTCTCATCTTCTCAGCCTTAGTCATGTGTTGCTTGCCAGAATAGACGCCGATATGGACCTAATTGCAACTGGCAGCAATGCACATTGCGGCTGATGGAAATCGTTTTAGTTTGGTCTCTTTTTGGCTTTAAAGAAACGATTTCTTTTGACTTCTTACTGCATAGATTGTAAAAATTTGAGAGCGTCCCGTTGCTAACCCTAGCATCAGGAACGGTACATCCATCGTAGTCTACAACGAGAACTATAAGGCGTCGATATAAATTTCTTACATGTCAGCAGGTGATGTAGAAATTAATTCGCAGAAACATCGTAAAATTTAGAACTTATTAATTAAAGTAATCTCGAAGCAGAAGTAGATAAAGTCTAGGACTAAGGAGACTCAAAACAAATATCGTCAACAAGTCTCAAGGTTCTGTCAAAAGTCTAATAGTCCCAAATAAAACATCATAAAACAAAATCCCCAAGTCTTTATAGAGCTATCATCGATCCTGCATCTGCCTAAGCCTCCCATCGAGCACACTCATCTCCGTCTTCTATATATATTATGTCGTACTCTAGTTCATTTGCAGGGAAAAAAGGTAAAGGGGTGATTGATATGACGCCATTTTGTAAGTACATGTCTATACACAAAACAGAATCATATACAATGGAACAGAAAGTAAGATAAATAAACAATTAAATAAAGCACATACCGATCTTTATTTGCAAATAAAGTAAACATCTCCAAAAAACAAAAACAAACAAACATCAAGAAAGTTCAAGCAACTCGGTAATCTAATCATTTCCTTCTATGTTCTCGTGATAAAAGCTCACTTAAAACCATGTCACACACAACAACATCAACTCATACAAAATGACATGTTCCTTTCTTAAAATCATGATATGCTATGCATGTTCTAGGTCCTAACTGGGTGCATGTGACCTATATCCAACGTACACCATCTGGGTGCTTACGGTCTGTATCCGCAGTACATTATCTGGATGTCCGTGGCCTATATCCACGGTACATCATCTGGATGACTGTGGCCTATATCCACAGTACATCATAGTCTGACATCGAGGGCCTATATCCCACCGTTTGCCAATCTGATATTCATGCCCACCGTCTACGAGTACTGTGAGGCAATTTTGAATATATATATATATATATATATATATATATATATATATATCCGTGTGTGTGTGTGTATTGTTGTCACGTTAATACATATTCGCATTACACCCTTCGTGGGTGACACCTTTAGGTAAACTTTCTCTCAAACCATGAACTCCAGAGGTTGTCTTCTTACTCCGGTCCTGCGCAACCTTGAGTCGATCCCAAATAATCTTTACCTTTTATCGCATTTGCTCAATCAACTCTAGTCTGGTGATAGCTCGCTCACCCACTTCATTTCAATACACAGGGGGCATACACTTATCTCCATAGAAAGCCTCGAGTGGTGCCATGCTGATGGCACTATGATAACTTTTGTTGTAGGAGAACTCAATCAACTTCACCATATTATCCCAGTTCCCCTTGAAGTCCAGTACACAAGCTCTCAGCATATCCTCCAGTGTCTGAATCGTCCTCTCTGGCTAACTGTTTCTCTGGGGATGCAATGCAATACTCAATCTCATCTCGGTCCCTATGACCCTCTAGTAAGTAGTCCAAAAGCTGGAGGTGAATCTCGGGTCGCGATAAAAAACAATGCTCAGCGGCACACCGTGAAGACTTGCAATATTATCGACATACATCGCCATTACTGGATACTGTCAGAAAGTGCGCAGACTTTGTTAGTTGGTCGATGACCACCCAAATTACATCGTTGTCATTTCTCATCTTAGAGAGCTCTGAAACAAAATCTATCATGACGAGCTCCCATTTTTACTCCGATATTTCTAAATTCACCCTTACAAGGTGAACTATATCGTTAAGCCATATTGATTTCAAACAAATGGAGCGTTCGAGCATATTGACTATTTTGGATATAAAGCGCTCGGATAGATTGGCCGCCATTAGGACCGCCGGGCATATTGGCTTTTTTGATATAGAGCGCATGAGCATATTAACTATTGGAGGATCAAGTTATAATTCTTACGGTATAAGTTACTAGTAAGGAAAGCGCTATAGCAATTGCATTGAAATTGGACTTGGAATTTGGATTTGGTACCGAGTTGGACTCGGATTTGGACTTTGGTTTTGGACCGAGTTGAACTCGGACTTGGTTGTTTGGCTTTGGACCGGTTAAACTAGATTTGAAATTGAATTTGGTTTTGGAACTTTGGAAAATTGGTCTTGATTTGGCATTGCATCGATTTTGGACAATTGCATCATTGTTTGTCTTAGACTAACTTTTGATTGGACTATGATATGTTTGACTTTGATGATTGTACTCATGGACTTTGTTGCTTGACTGGTATAAGGGTAAATTAATAATTCTAGTTGCGAATGGGACACATATTATTTTATATAGCGTTATCTATTCGATAATACTTGTTTCCTCGTGTATGATCTTAGCAATAAATTATCGCTCATATTATACTCCGTTGTTGTTTTGCAGATAGCCATTGCCATGGGTACGATTTAGAGTTCATAGATAACAAGTCCAAGCGGGGACATCGTTGATCGAGGGGATTATCGGGATTTAGTGGAGATGGTTATTTGAGGATTTGAGGTTTATGTACTTTGAGACTTAGTATTTATTATCTATGTTTGGCATTGATATCGAATTAGATTTGCCTAGACATTGATAATAATGGTGATGATTATTTTTAGTGTTTTATTTTATGACTTCCGCTGACATCGGTTTGCGTCACTTTGCTGACGTGTAATTGATTTGTATCGACATCTTGTATTTTTTTCAACGAAATACGACGAGTGATTCGCTTCGATTACAATGACGCGGGATGGATTGCTACACCTAGACTTCATTGTATCACTCCCTCCTAATGTCATATCATACATAAGGGGAAATAAATAAGGAAAACTAACATTAGACTTTTTCCCCAGTAGCAATAACATCATTTATCTGTCACTGATTCTATTTATTTATCAAAGAAAAGGATAACTTCTGACCACAAGATGCGAGTTGTTAGCGAAATCAGATCATAAGAGGGACTTGTATCTGAAATTCTTCAGCGCAACATGTTACATCCCGCGTCTGAAGAAAAAAAAGAAATTTATATTAAATACACACAATTTTGTACATGTAGGAAAAAAATAAAAAAAAAATTAACAACTGCCGTTAGTTTTGGGGGGACTAACCCCCATTAATTAACCCGATAGTTTAGCCTACAATTTCTAGGATGAGATCTCCTCACTCAAAATCCCTCAGTCTTCTCCCCACCGCAGGATACGTGGCAGCAGGAGAGGATGGTGAGGCTAGATGCAGGTGACCGTCATTTAGCCTCACCACTCTTCTCTGCTGCCATGTGTCGTGCGGTGGGGAGAGGGGCGAGGGATTTCGGGGTGAGGTGATCCAAACCTACAATTTCTACCCATCATCCCATTAACTTATCCCCTCAATTAATTTTTTTTAAAAAAACTACTCCTACATTAAATTTCCCTTTCCCCTCCCAACCGGCCTTTCCCAAACAACCTTGCAAATTTCATTTTGTCAATGTCACCAGTAGCCAAAACTTCCTCCCCCCCACTTCATCAGTTATGGCATCTAAATAAAAAAAATTCTTTTAGCCCCTTAAATTCCCTCTGTTGTCCCCTTTTTTCCTTGAGCATTGATGAAGCCGGATCTTCACCAAGGGTCTAGATGACCTCGAAGCAGATTCGTCAGTTAACGTGAAAGATTTGTTAACTGGGAATTGTGAATGTGTAGCTGGAATAGCGCCAAATATCCTGTACAAAGAAGCACATGTCAGAGGTCCCGGGGGGTTGACCCCGGGAAAAACCCTCCGACGCTCAAGTCAGTTTGGTCCATATTTCACTGAGATTATAATGTAAAAGGGTGAGTTAGGAATTTCTCACAGTGTTTGCCGAGGAGCAGAGTGTATGAATATGCTTTAAAGTATGGATGCTTTTATTCTGGATCCAGATCCCCTCCTTTGTCTTGGTCCGCTTGCCTTTATAGATCTCTTTCTAGATTTAAGACTTCTGATGATAGCTTGGAGAAGACGCTTTGTTTAGGGCAGAGAGCCTAAGACATAATAGGTCTGCTGATGTGATCAATAGGTCGACTGATGTGATCAATAGGCCGGCCTGGTTGATGTGACTAAAAGGCCAATTGTTACAACCTTAGCATGTGCAGGAAGAATACCCAGCTATAAACACTATATTTGAATTGCACCTCTGTCCAATGGTCCCCTGAAGTATTATCGTGATGAGTTCATTCGCTGTGGTACACAGCTGAACTCTGCCGAAGTGCAGGACTTGCTGTGGTACACAGCTGAACTTTGCCGAAGTAAGGGACTTGCTGTGGTACACAGCTGAACTTTGCTGAAGTGCATAACTTGGCTCTGTCCTGCTGTAGTAATCTCGAATTGTGGCGTTAGAATATAAATTGAAGTTAATGCCGAGGTGCAGGCCTTGGCGGATTCTTTAAGGTTATGTTGCCATGCTGAGGTGCAACCGATGATGAACAGCCATATTAGGGTACTGAACCACTGAGCTGCAATGTTTTGAGCACTAAAATACTGGAGTCGACTCGTAGACTGTTACTGACTAACAGACGATTAATTATGGTTTATCATTTGCCCCCAGATTTTGTGTGGTTGAGCTGAATTTTGAAGGCAGACAAATCTTGTTCTTGTGACGTGGCAAGTCCTTATTAATTGCGCGGTCATCCCTTTAATCCCGCTTTTTAATATAAGCGATAATTCCGATACTCTATCATTATTTTTTTGGCGGTTTCATTCTTCGAGAGAGGGAAACGCGTTAACTTTTGCCTCTTCGTATTTCGAACGAAAAGTTGTGGCTTTTTGTTTTCTCTCACTTATAAATAGAAGCAACTTTCTTGATTCGTTCTTTTCTTCCTCCCTTATTCTGCTCAGCTGGTCATTTTGTTGTACCGTTGGATTGTTCTTCTTCTTCTCCGAAGCTTTCCTTACTTCAGCTCCTTCAACCTTACGCTTCCAAAATCTTGTAAGCTTTCTTTCTTATGGCTTCGTCTCCTTTTTCCTTGAAATCCATAATTCCTTCCCCTTCGATGCATGATTCAATTTGCACCTTGAAAAACAACGACCTTTCTGAATTGTGTCAGCATTACAAGGTCAACAGGAGTACTTTTGCTCCCATTCTTCCCCTTCCTCACCAAACTGCCAATAACCCTCCAACTGGTTACGAAGCAGTTTATGAGGAGTTTTTTAGATCTGACTTTAATTTGCCCATTCCGGCCCTCTTACTCCAAATTCTGGTTTGTTACAAACTTAGGCTTCCTCAAATAACTCCTGACGGGCTAAGGGTAATTCTTAGTTATCTGCTATATCTAAGAGCATCTGAGAAGAGATTCTCTTTTGCGGTCTTTAGGGAAATATTTGTATGTAGCCAGGAGGGTAGTTGGTATAACTTCGGTAGGAGATCTCTAAGTAGTGGAAAGTCTTTTGTCACAAACCTTCCCCCTCCCTCACAAGATTGGAAGGGGAGTTTCTTTTTTGTTAGAAATGTAGGATTGTCCGAAGAAATTCCTTGGAATACTGGTAGCATAGATAACAGGAGGCCAAGCGAGCAATTTTGCAATGAAGCCTCTCAAGTGTTTCTTTCTCCCCGGGTTGTAGATTGGAGGAAAGTTGATAGGCAAATTGTAGAGGCTGCTGACCTGGAACATTTGGGGCCAGAATATAATTTTCGACCTCTCATTTCCCTTGATTTATGGATAGTTCGGGGTATATGGTAACATTTTTGAACATCTTTGACTGATTTTGATGTTGCACATAGGTGTTGACTTTTTGTTCCTTTGGATTTTTGCAGAAATCATGGTACGTGGAGCCCTTGAAAGGCTGAAGAAATTGGTCCCCCAAAAGAGAACGTGGTCAGAATGTCAACGCTCCACTTCAGAACCTGCTTCTGTTAGATCATCATCTGAAGTGCGGACGCATCCAGGTAAAGCTTTTTCCAGCATCAATCTTGAATTTCAGATAATCCTCCCCCAACCGAAAACCAAGTTTCTGTTCCAACCTTAGCTCAACCTGGGGGTGGGAATGCGGGAATTGATGCCCCCATCCTAATTCCTTCATCTCCTGCGGATGAGGAGGTGAAGGCACCTACCCCACGTTGGGTTGCTGATGAGGCAGTGCCTTCTTTTGATCTTTTACATGAGACCGCTGAAGCAAATGCTCCTGGACCTTCTGAGGGGATAGCGTTGGAGGGAGGAACCTTTAGAAAAAAGGATCTTGAGAAGAAAACTACCGGAGTAAACGCACCTGAGGGGGAGTTTTCCGCGAAGAATATAACGGAGGGGGAACCTTCTTTTCAACCACAACGGGAGAAAAGGATGATAGAATTCAGCTACAACAACTCTGCTGAAGATCCTGGAGTGGCTAGGAAATTGACAGAGATGTCAATACTTCCTAAAGACTGGCAGACGTATGATAGTCTGGAATGGAATGATTCCTTCAATCTGTTTGTGAAAAATATGGCCCTGGTATGACTCTCCTCTGTTTCCCATTTTTCCTTTTGACCCTTCATGCTTCTCTTAACCGGTTTGATTTTTGCAGTATCGAGTTCAAGAATATAACTGTAGCGCCCCGCTCCCGAACCCTAGCATCGGGAACAGTGCACCCGCCGTAGCCTACTAAGAGGACTACAAAGCGTCGTTCAAACTTCTTTGCACGTCAGAACTGACGTAGAAATTTTTCGCGGAAACGATAATAAAAATAAATAACTCAATTAAAATAAATCCATCAGTGTAGAAATTAAGTATAAGGGTTGACGAAACCGATAAGTCAAGTATGAAATACTAAATCAAATAATAAACCTAAGTGGAGGTATATCTGACTATTCCCAGAAACAAGCTCTCTTCTCGAGTCCAGCTCACTCGTCCCAGCTCGCGTAATCTGTCTCATCCTCGATAAATATATATACTCTTAATCCTGCTCACCTGTGGAGGGGTGGTGGGGGTGAGTGATGGGAGTCACTCGTAGGTTACCCGTCTCTTCCGAAAAGGGACTGTCACATACTGAGTCGGGTAACACATAGAGCACATAAAGCATGGAGCAGATAAATAAAGCAATGAAGCATAAACAATTAAATAATAAGGCAAATAAAGCATAAATAAAGAAATAACACATACCCGACCCGATCCGTATCCCAAAACGTAATGCTGAAACAACTTAATAACAAGACAAATAATCACAACAATAATAAATGCAATGCGCAAGTTCATGATGCATGCACTCTATCTCCGTGTCACACGCAGTCATTTAATATCACACGCTATGCTCATTCTTTTCCATGTTATGCTATGCATGTCCCGGGTCCTATCGGATGAGGGTAACCATTATTACCAACACCCATCACACGCATCGTCAGGCCACACGGCTCATAGGCCAAATGCAATGCTCGTGCCATGAATGCGTCACACTAGCACGCTTCCGTTTGTCCTATGTTGCATGCTCCGTTCTATGTTGCGTATTACCTATATTGCGTAGTTACCCTATGTTGCGTGGGGTTCATTACTGTATTTTATTTTCTACTGTTATTTTATCTTTCTAGACTTTATTTTAGGTTTCTACACTTTATTTTATTTTTCCTAGGCTCTCAAACATTTTAAATTTTTATTTAAATATTTTTATCTTTCTCTACTATTTTAATTTCTTTTACTTTAATTTATTTAATGGATTTCTAAATTTTCTTATTTACAAAACATTATTAATATCAATTTAATCAATTATATGCCTACATATATACTTTTATTTATTTTATTTTGTCTACACACACACACACACACACACACACACACACACACACACACACATATATATATATATATATATATATATATATATATATATATATATATTTGCTCACCTTCGGTGCATAGGTTTCCTTAATAGCAAAATTATTATTTTATATTTTATTTTATTTTAATCATTTTGTTTTATCTTATCCTAATTACTGAATTTATCAAATTAAATAATAATTATAACACACAATTAACATTCTTATTAAATCCTAATTCAGGCCTCAAAATTTTCGGCCCCCTTCAAATTCGCAGGCAGTCCAGCCTGCTGGAACTCTGGCCTGCTGGCCTTCGGCCCACTATCCCATTAAACCTTTTTTTTTATTTTCTTGCAAACTGGGCCGGACTGGTGAGATAGCAGCTGGCCCGCTGAGACTCTTTTACCTTTTTTTTAATATATAGCGGACTGCACCTTTTTTTTCCGATGGTTTTCATATTCTTTGGGCCAGCCGGTTGCGTGGCCTGCTGGCCACCAGGCCTGATTTCTTTTTTTAAATATTATTTTCTTTATTCTCTTAAATTCTAATTTTCTTCAAAAATTCATAACTTCTTCGTTTTAACTCCGATTAACCCCAAACTAGTGGGGTTTGACTCATTATAACGCGACAAATACCATGGCACTGGACACTCCAGCGCATAAACAGTACGCGGCGCGCAGGGGCGTGCGGGGCCGCCATACGTGTGCTACACGCGCCGCCTCCGTGCACGTTTTTCGACAACCCAAACCCATTCCCACCTATTTCCGTGCTATGTGATCTATATCTAAGGCTCAAACACATAATTTCCATACCAAAACATCAAGGATTCGCGATAAACATGTAAAAGGTAGACATGCAATGATAATCAAATAATTTCCAAAACAGAATGCGAGGGAATCCAAAGCAATCCGACAGAGGAGAGGGTAACCTACCTTTCACACGAATAATTTACTGATTACGGAGGTTGGGTTTGACGCGGTGTGCCTACTTTTCTTCTTCTCCTTTTCCTCTTCTCTTTCCCTTCTCCTTTCTTCCCTCCCTGCATCTCACGGTAGCCTCTTTTTTTTGTTATCCCAATTGTTGTTGTTGCAGCCGAGATGCTGGGAATAAAAAAGGGGGTTGGGAGTCAATTGGGGGGTGGGGCTGGATTCATGGGGGAGTGGGGAGGGAATCATGTGGGGTGGGGCTGGATTTATGGGGGGAGTGGGGAGGGAATCATGGGGGAGTGGTAGTTAATTTAGGGTTTGATTAATTTAATCAATTAATACATTCTAATTAATTTATTAATATATTTTTGTTTTCCTTTTTTTTAACGGCTACGACAATAACATTCTTAGACGAGCTGAAGGGCTCCATTCCAGGTTCCTCAAAATTTGTGAGGCCAATACCCACCTCAAGAAGGCCTGTGATGAGTTAACTGAGGCAGCAAAACCTAATAACACAAGGCTGTCCGGGCTGGAGGCTGAGGTGAGCAGTCTGAAGTCTCAAGTTGCTGCACTCGTTGAAGATAATTATAAGCTTCAAATGTTAAAGCGGGACTCAGATTCCAAACTGATCTCACTTATGGAGGAGAACTCTAAGCTTCAGGCTGAGAAGAGGGATTCTGATGCTAAGCTGGCTGATGCTAAGTCCCAAGTGACTCGACTGGAAGAAAAATTGGCCAGCTCTGAGTTAATTTCTTCCAAGGCTCAAGCTGAGCTAGAGTTCTATCAAAAGGAGCTCAATACTTTTGATCAAGTGTTGTCCAACAGCAGAGCTGAGCTAAACTAGCAACTGGAGGCTGAGAAGAAAAGCAAGGCTGATCTTATCCGTCAATTTGAAATTCAAGCTGAGGAGATAAAAAAAAAGGTCTTTGCTGATTTCAGACAATCCGAACTTTTCACCGGGAATTTTTTAAAGATTCAAGGTTCGGCAATTGCTGTTAGGCAAACTTGGGCAATTGATGCTTGCTCCGAGATCTGTTCCAGGCTGGACAAGAAACATCCCCGAATTGCTGCGATGTATAATCCTGAGGCTGGAAGTTTACTTGAGAACCAAATAGACCAATTTCAAAGCGGAGCTGACCTCAGGGAGGGTGAAGAAACTGTAGAGTAGAATAGGATTTTCTTTGTAAATATCCGTAGTTGTAATAGATTTTGCCCTTAATAGAAATTAACTTTTCTCAACTTTTGCTTTTCAGATTCAGCTTCCTTAACTGTTTTTGTCTTCAATATGTGAAGTTTTATCTTTTATTTTCTTTATGCAAATACTTGTCTTCCACTTGCTTAATGTTAGCAGTTTGCAAGTATTTGTCTTCAGCTATGCCAAAAGAGTATCGTTGGTATATAGATTCTCTACCGAAGTATTAAGCTTCTGCTTTTGTACTTGGCTCTTCAGCTTTTTCATGCCTTAATGCATCTTTAGAAGCGGGAAAGTCTTTGTCCCTTTGTTGTCAATACTATTAATTTTTGCTGAGCTGAAATATTAGCGGACTTGTCTTCTTGTTGAGACTTGCCGAACTCCTCAATTCTACTGAGACAAAAATATAGGGAACTTATCCCGCTGTTGAGTCCTGCTCAACCTTCTCAGACCTGCTGGGGTAAAGATAACGCTGAGACCTGCTCAACTTTCTCAAACCTGCAGGGGTAAAGATAATGCTGAGACCTGCTCAGTCTCCCAGACCTGCTGGGGTAAAGATAATGTTGAGACCTGCTCAACTTTCTCAGACCTGCTGAGGTAAAGATATAAGGAACTTATCCCGCTCTGCTGAGACCTGCTCAGTCTCCCAGACCTGCTGGGGTAAAAATAATGTTAAGACCTGCTCAACTTTCTCAGACCTGCTGAGGTAAAGATATAGGGAACTTATCCCGCTCTGCTGAGACCTGCTCAGTCTCCCAGACCTGCTGGGGTAAAGATAATGTTGAGACCTGCTCAACTTTCTCAGACTTGCTGAGGTAAAGATATAGGGAACTTATCCCGCTCTGCTGAGACCTGCTCAATCTCCCAGACTTGCTGGGGTAAAGATAACGTTGAGACCTGCTCAACCTTCCAGACCTGCTGGGATAAGAATATCGGGAAACCTGTCCCATCCTGCTGAGACCTGCTCAGCCTTCCAGACCTGCTGGGCAAAGATAATGTTGAGACCTGCTCAACCTTCCAGACCTGCTGAGGTAAGAATATCGGGAAACCTATCCCATCCTGTTGAGACCTGCTCAGCCTTCCAGACCTGCTGGGTAAATATAATGTTGAGACCTGCTCAACCTTCCAGACCTGTTGGGATAAGAATATCGGGAAACCTGTCCCATCCTGCTGAGACCTGCTCAGCCTTCCAGACCTGCTGGGTAAAGATAATGTTGAGACCTGCTCAACCTTCCAGACCTGCTGGGATAAGAATATCGGGAAACCTGTCCCATCCTGCTGAGACCTGCTCAGCCTTCCAGACCTGCTGGGTAAAGATAATGTTGAGACCTGCTCAACCTTCCAGACCTGCTGGGATAAGAATATCGGGAAACCTGTCTCATCCTGCTGAGACCTGCTCAGCCTTCCAGACCTGCTGGATAAAGATAATGTTGACACCTGCTCAACCTTCCAGACCTGCTGGGATAAGAATATCGGGAAACATGTCCCATCCTGCTGAGACCTACTCAGCCTTCCAGACCTGCTGGGTAAAGATAATGTTGAGACCTGCTCAACCTTCTAGACATGCTGGGATAAGAATATCGGGAAACCTGTCCCATCCTGCTGAGACCTGCTCAGCCTTCCAGACCTGCTGGGTAAAGATAATGTTGAGACCTACTCAACCTTCCAGACCTGCTGGGATAAGAATATTGGGAAACCTGTCCCATCCTGCTGAGACCTGCTCAGCCTTCCAGACCTGCTGGGTAAAGATAATGTTGAGACCTGCTCAACCTTCCAGACCTGCTGGGATAAGAATATGGGGAAACCTGTCCCATCCTGCTGAGACCTGCTCAGCCTTCCAGACCTGCTGGGTAAAGATAATGTTGAGACCTGCTCAACCTTCCAGACCTGCTGGGATAAGAATATCGGGAAACCTGTCCCATCCTGATGAGACCTGCTCAGCCTTCCAGACCTATTGGGTATGCCCCCACTTTCGTTGTGGGTGATAGATAGGCACAAACTATAGGTCCATGCACCGTATGATGACTTAACTTTTCTGGCTGAATGCCAAATACGAATGTCCAGCTGAATATAAGAAATTGACCCCTTGTTAACATAAGGCTGGACCAAAGATACTGGACGATCATAAGAAGAGATAAGCTATGATTCGATTGAATCAGAGATTGCTGTTATTAGGTCAGCCATATATGCCCATAAACCGTATCCCCCTTTCATCAGAATCTGAATCCTCCTCACTAAGGAAACCTTGACGCGACCCAAGTTTGCAGTTCTCATCTGGAGGGGGTTTACCAAAGTTTAGCCTGTTATGGAGTCTAGATCTCGGATTATAAAAACGCTGCAAATGTCCCAACTCGATAAGACGCTCAATCACCTGTCCGAGCTGCCGACAATCTTCTGTATCATGCCCAATGTCATGATGATAAAGGCAGTATAATTGATGGTTTCTTTTGTGGACTGGTCCAGCCAGGGGCTGGGGTTCTTTTGCCACAGATTTTTTCCTCATGTAGGAAAGGATACGGGCTTTTGAAGCCAGCAGAGAATTCCTTTCCTTTCCTTGTCCTCCTAACCGAATCTTGACAGAGCACCTTTCTTGCAACGGTGCTTTGCCTTTATCATCAACTTTTCTGCCCTGTTTGAAAGGCAGAGAAACTTTTTGATTGCATCTCAAGCTCTGGTGGCCAGGCTTTTATTTTTGTCGTCTCGCCTTGGCCATAAACTCAACTTGACGCCAGGTACAATAACCAGTCCGAGTAGGAGAATACTCCATGTGATCCAGTGGGTGAGAATTATTAGAACAGGACCCACTGGACTTGGCTGCAGATGCCTTCCCCTTCATTTCCTTCACCACAGCTTGGAATACCTCTGGGTTTTGAGCCACATAACGAATGGCCCGAATGTGCTCTTCATACGTGAAGGCAATGGGAGTTGAGGATTCTCCTGGCTCCGTAGAATATTGATCAGTTTGTTGTTGAGAAGATCTTTGGCTCCTCCTGGATGTCATAGGTTGCTTGGACCGTTGACTGTCTTTTTTACTCATCTTTCTCTCAATAGCTTCTTAGTATAATTAGAAAAGCTCTGAGTAGTCGTCAGAAAAACTTTGAGTAGCTGTTTTCTGGGTTAAGGGACTAAGGGGCCCTCCTTCTAGCGCCAAATGATGAAGTCAGATCTTCACCAAGGGTCTAGATGACCTCGAAGCAGATTCGTCAGTTAACGTGAAAGATTTGTTAACTGGGAATTGTGAATGTGTAGCTGGAATAGCGCCAAATATCCTGCACAAAGAAGCATAGGTTAGAGGTCCCGGGGGGTTGACCCCAGGAAAAACCCTCCGACGCTCAAGTAAGTTTGGGCCATATTTCACTGAGATTATAATGTAAAAGGGTGAGTTAGGAATTTCTCACAGTGTTTGCCGAGGAGCAGAGTGTATGAATATGCTTTAAAGCATGGATGCTTTTATTCTGGATCCAGATCCCCTTCTTTGTCTTGGTCCGCTTGCCTTTATAGATCTCTTTCCAGATTTAAGACTTCTGATGATAGCTTGGAGAAGACGCTTTGTTTAGGGCAGAGAGCCTAAGACATAATAGGTCTGCTGATGTGATCAATAGGTCGACTGATGTGATCAATAGGCCGGCCTGGTTGATGTGACTAAAAGGCCGATTGTTACAACCTTAGCGTGTTCAGGAAGAATACCCAGCTATAAACATTATATTTGAATTGCACCTCTGTCCAAGGGTCCCCTGAAGTATTATCGTGATGAGTTCATTCGCTGTGGTACACAGCTGAACTCTGCCGAAGTGCGGGACTTGCTGTGGTACACAGCTGAACTTTGCCGAAGTGCGGAACTTGCTGTGGTACACAGCTGAACTTTGCTGAAGTGCATAACTTGGCTCTGTCCTGCTGTAGTAATCTCGAATTGTGGCATTAGAATATAAATTGAAGTTAATGCCGAGGTGCAGGTCTTGGCGGATTCTTTGAGGTTATGTTGCCATGCTGAGGTGCAACCGAGGCTGAACAGCCATATTAGGGGTACTGAACCACTGAGCTGCAATGTTTTGAGCACTGAAATACTGGAGTCGACTCGTAGACTGTTACTGACTAACAGACGATTAATTATGGTTTATCAAGCATCCCCAAAACTCTTGAAACAAAATATTGCCCCCACCCCCCAAAGGATGAGCTGCTCAGAGTATTGTTGGAGAGAAGGAAAATATTATCTTCAACTCATTCCGAATCTATTTACGGTATAGTATAACGTATCTGAGATAAGTAACTTTATTTATTTACTGTGACTTTTGACAAATTGCATGTCTATATTTTTGGTACCAACTTGGATCATGCATTAATACTTTTAGATTGCATAGATGAATTTTATATATAATTGTACCATTTGTATATGTGTAGAGATATTAATTGTGTTTAAATGTGTCGCTTAAATTGTTTTTTTCCTTTTAATAGTCGTTGCCGCCAGTGTCCATCAGGATACAGTGGCTACCTTTTGTTTAACAATTATAATTGGTGGGAGTGTCAAGCTTTCGGCCACTGCTGGTTGCTAGAATTATTTATTAACATGTTCATAAGCAACTAAACTAATTACATTTGTCATACTTTTGTAAAAATGTGGTCATTTTGGTATGAAACCTATGGATCATGCATGTTTACAATTGGTTGCATATGTTGATGAACCTATTCATATGTATATGTGTGTGCTGACAGTATGTGTATATGAGATAAATGAATTTATTTTGTTAGTCAAAAGATGCCTATGGCCGATATCTTCAAGTTGAGTTTTGCAAATTGAAGAATTCAAATCCATGCTCAATTTCTCAATTTCTCAGTTTTGGATGTGAATTCATTTCAGCAGGCGATGTGGTACATTCTTTTGTGCAGCTAAATTGATGCTGTGGAAGTTGCAAATTTGAATATATAAACATGTATATAATTAGAGATATAAATGCATGTGAATTGTTTTATCCCATAGTATTTTCCTTTTGGACCGAAAATAATATTTGGACTATGGATGCTGTTTATGGCTGGGCTGTGATTGACTATATATAGGTGGTGATATTTGGTGTTTTGAAATTTTATAATTATTTCGGCTTTTCACAAATAGTGTTGGAGATGGACTGTTATCCTGCCTATTTGAGACTAGTGCATGATAAAGAAGACCTCTCCCTAAATGGGTCACTTGCTATGGAGATTAAAGCTTTGACCACTTGTTTTGCACTGTCATTTTTTCGCATGTAAAAAGAGAGGCAATATGCCAACCCACTTACTAGCCCGTTTAGGTCATGATTTTGATAGTCTTACCGAATGGTTGTGGTCATTACCTCATGATGTAAGTGCCGCTTTGGCAAATGACATTTAAATTAAATACCATCTTTTAAGATAAAAAAGAAAAGAAAAAGACAATGATGTAATGAACTAAAATTATTTTTTCAGAAAAAAATTTGTAATTATTTGGCCTATTTGGATTGGAATATTTGATGTTTGGAATTTTTGGTAATTTTGGAAACCTTTTGGACTTGGAAAATTATTTTTGGAAATTACATTCATATTGCGAAATTCACCCCTATAACGTGAAATATACTATTAAGGCAGATTGGTTCCAGACAAACGGAGCGTCCGAGCATATTGACTATTGTGTTATAGAGCGTTCGGACATATTGGCCGCCATTAGGGTGGCCCGACATATTGGCTATTTTGATATAGAGCGCCGAGGCATATTGACTATTGGGAGACCAATTCGTAAGTCTTACGATATAAGTCACTTGTAGGGAAAGTGTTATAGCCATTGCATTTGATTTTAGACTTTAGACTGATTAAACCAGATTTTGGTTAATTAGATTTTTAGACCGGGTTAATCGGATATGGACATTGGATTGGACATTGGACATTGAAATTGGAAACTTTAGTTTTGAAATTTTGGGTCATTGGCGTTGCATTGTTTTTGAAAAAAATTTCTTCACATTTTGACTTAGACTAACCTTTGCTTGGCTATCGTTGGTTTGACTTGGTTGTCGGTCTACTTTATGTAATGTCTTTGTTGGGTCTATTTGATATCTTTGTTTTGGATGTTAGGGTTAGAACATTAAATTTTATTTGCGAATGAGGAGCATGTTATTTTAGGTGTTGTTATTTATTTTATTACACTTGCTTCTCCGTGCATGATCCCATGATAGATATGTTAAGGTTACTTGTTGGGCGAAGTGTCGCTCATACCACTCTTTATCATTTTTTTCCAGAAAATCAGTAGTACGATTAGTATACGTCGGCGAGGATACTGAGTGAGGATATTGATCGTGTTTAGATGGACTGAGGATACTTTCTGACATTCGGATTACATCTTGTGGGTTTTCAGTTTATGTACTTATTGGAGACTTAGACATGTACTTTTGTTTTCGATGATGTATTGATGTATTATCTATCATTGTTCAGACCATTGTACGTTATTTATTATTTATGATGATTTGAGGACTTATTTCGATTTCCGATGACATCATTATACGTTATTTATTATTTATGATGATTTGAGGACTTATTTCGATTTCCGCTGACATCGATTTGCGTCACACTGCTGACGTATTTTGCATCGATTTCGACGTCTTTTATTTTCCTTAGAGAAATACGATGGGTGAGTCGTTTCGAATACTAAAACTGTCACTACACAACAAATGATTTATAAAACGAATTATCAATAGATACAAGGGAAATAACCTAATAACAAGCTCAGACACAAAAGAGCAGTTTTCTAGATTACGTCAATCGCCACCCTTTCTCGCTTTCTTCCATAAAGGTTCAAGCTTTCCACTGATCTTCAAAAAAGTTAACAACTAACAGAAATACATTCAGATAAAACACACCCTCATAGAACCAAAACTGTATGATCATACCTTTCCTGACAAAGAAAATAGAGAAAAACAAATACAAAGGAGCCCAGTAGAGTTGACAGGCATATGCAGAAGTTGTTTCAACTGGGTATTTAGAAAATGCATTTACAGAATAACGCATTTGGTACTTGCCTCTGGAAAGAAAGCTTCTAGAATTCTTCTGGTAAAACGGCTTGAAGGGCTGCTGGATTTTTTGATGGATGGAGAAAAGGTTGAAGCTTTAGAGCCCGAAAATGCGATGGTAGCTGTTCTAGAGAGTCTTGCTGGAGCTGTGCCGTTCCATTCTTCAAAAACTGTAGCAGATGAAGAAGATATCTCCGCTGCCGATTCCAATGAGGGAATCCCAGTCCAAAGCAAGTCCAAGGTTCAGGAATGTTCTTCTTTACTGAGAAATAGTAGTTGAGTTTTCAATTTTTTTACTTGATATCAGAAGACAATGATGCTAGAAAATAAATGATCAAACCACAATCTACATAACTCAAAAACGGGGAAAAAGTCTACAACTAAAAGAAAAGAAAAGGGAAAGTATAAATCAATTTGCACTAATTTACTGTTGTAGATTTTCTCTATTAGTTTCATATTTTATTTTTCAGTAATTTAATGTTTTAAAGATACAAAATGTCTGAAAGTTAATTACCAAAATAGTACAAGATTATAAGTTCAAATTTGTACAAATGTTTAATTATTATCGGGAAAATTACAGTTTCTTCTCCTATGGTTTTGCTTAATTACAAAAACCTCCCTTGTAGTTTGTTATTAGCCAAAAACCTACCATGAATTCTGGGTTAAAATCGCACCGATGAATTTACCGGTGGATGTGAGATACACGCGATGTAATTTTGCTCTTTCCGGTAATATTTTTAGCGCATGGAAGCAGGGGGCATTTTATGCGTTTTGATGTGACGAATATACCCCTGTCTTCACCCCCTTTAAACGTCCATTCCTCTTTTCCTTCCTGCGTCTCCTCCCTTTCAGACGAGCTTCCTTCTGCGCTGAGAAAAAACGGCGGCGGCAAGAAGACTGCTGGAAGAACTGCAACCCTCGCAGCATCTTACTTAAAATTGCATCAATTTTTGAAAGGCGCGTCATTCTAATGTTTTGGCCTGTGATAATATCGCGTTTTACCGCCAAAGGAGGTACCTTGGCCCTTCGGTTTATCAAATTAATCGTTTAGTCTAATGGATTCTTCTACTGGGTAAGTGTGATCCCCAGTTGATTATATATGAATCAACGTGTAATTTTGTGTTCTTGCAGTAAGGTAATAATGTTGTTATGTTTCCTCTTCGGGTTTTTGATTCTCCTTGTTGAGTTCTTGTTGAGTTCTCAGTTTGTACATGATCAGCAAAGTAGTGGTTACCAATAGATGCAATGGATGTTGTTTGAATTTCAGAAATGCCGAGCTCAAGCAGTAGGAGTGCTGGATGTAGAGATTTAAGGTTCAAAAACAGAGATGTCACTGCGGAGTTAAAGTTCCACTGAAGATTGTAGAATATGCGCAGGAAAGTCGTGGAATGCTGTATTTCTCTTGCGATATCTGTGGTTATTGGAAATAGTGCTATCCAGTCTGAAGGAGTGCGTATGAGCATGAGATGGCTGAGCAATCAAGTTCAATTGGCCCAGATAATGCCGTTGATGCAGTAGAAAGAGATGAAGTTGAAAGAGATCAGCTTTTGCGTACTATTATGCAAGTAATGGAGAAGATGGATAAGAAGTCGGAGGTAACGAGGATGATGGTGTTATGCACATGGGTCATTGTATTTGTCGGAGTGATAGTTCTTATGTTCAAGTAGTTTACGGTGATATGATTTCCGATTGAGTAATGTTCAATTTGTTGTTATGCACTTTGGTCATTGTATTTGTGTTATGCAACGTTTGTGTAATGTTGTGTAATGCAACGTTTGTTATGCACTTTGGTCATTATCATCTAAGTTCAATTTGTTTGCATTGTATTTATACGACACTATTACCTCGAATTTTAACATGCTTGAAACAAGCATTGTATCACAATTTGCATATGTGTGTTATGTCACAGCATTGTATCAAAATTTGCAAATCAGCTTTGTAATATATTAAAAGCATGCCGGATAACAGTAAGTTTGTACACTGCACACTAGTGTCTTAAAGGGAAACAAAATTACCCATGAACTCATATCATGATATAATAACCATCACTGTATGTGAATAACATTAGTTGTACAAAATGACTGCTTAATGTATCATTGTGGATTACATAGCCTCTTTTCATTTCATCGCATATAAAGATGCGATGTAATCCACACCAAACAACTCCAAAATAAACCCATTTTGAACCCCTCAAAATATGTCGACAAACATTTTACACCATGTTCACTTCCCAGCTGTAGCGCCCCGACCCGGACAGCGGATCCGAATCGGTGCACCCGTCGTAGCTTACTAAGAAGACTACAAGACGTCTCATCTCTCGAATACACATCATCAATGACGTAAGAGAAATAAGCGCGGAAACACATGTAAAATAATTCTAAACCATCAATCTGTACATCAAAAGACAACGTAACCATCCAGGGTTGTTTATGGACGCAGCCATCTAAATCCTCAAATAAATGCAAGAAAGCTGGAACACTAAAAGACAGTCTAGAACGATTCCCAACATGATCTCTAAGCATCCCATTCAGCCCACTCGCCGTCATCCTCTATGAAAATCATATCGTACTCGGGCTCACCTGTAACACAACCGTAGTACCCTTAGCGAAAACGCTAGCAGGTAACCCGCTTATAAGACATACGGGATCATCACATGGCAAGACATGAGTGGTACTTAAATCAAGGGTGATGGGGCACATGTCTTGTATACTTTCAAGAGCATAGATTTAATAGCATAACAGCATAAGAGCAGTAATTCATAAACATTCAACAATTCAATAACCATCAAGTTACAAGTCAATCATACCATAACGACTCACGTGATGCATGACAAAATATGCACTACACTACACAGTCACAAATGCTTATGCAATTCTTTTCAAAACAGTGCAATGCATGTCACAATGTCCGGTCACATAACTTTATACCCTGTGGTGGGCCACAACTTGTCTTTATACCCTGTGACGCGCCACAGCTCAACTTTATACCCTGTAATGTGCCACAGCTTGTCTTTATACCCTATGACACATTACAGCTCACTTTATACCCTGTGATGGTTACAACTTGTCTTTATACCCTGTAACGCATCACAGCTCATTTCTCAAACTTTATACCCTGTGCCGAGGCACAGCTCTTATCAAATCATAATGCAAATGCAAGTGCCATGATGCAAGAATGCACGTTTACGTATCAATCACATTCTTCAATCACATACTTCAAATCACATTCTCACTTGCATCGTATCTTCGCAAGCTTAAACCTACCTCACATAAGCTTTCACACTAAGGATACGAGGAATGAAGTAACTCTTCTCACACGTTCCATTTGAACCCTATCGAAGCTTCAAATGTTCATTCTTAACCCCTTAGATCATACACCTTAAAGTCCGATTCAAATACATTACAAAGTCTCCCCCGTTGATTCACCATCCTAAGTCGTGTTCCCAAGACTTAACTAGCCTCAATCAGGTCCTAAGAAGTCACTAAGGTCACCCCAAAGGATCCCCTAACTTCCCTCTTTCTTCCCTTAGTTTTCCACAAAACAGGTGGACGTCATACCCTGACGTCGATCGGTCGACGTACGTCATACTCTGACATCGATCGATCGACGTCCATCTGAGGCACGTCGATCTCTCATTCATCCTACGTCGATCGATCGACGTTCATCTGAGACACGTCGATCTCTCACTCATCCTACGTTAATCGATCTACGTACATCTGAAACACGTCAGACCCTCACTTACTATACGTCGATCGATCGACGTACGTCATACCCTGATGTCGATCGACGTCCTCATTCCCAGAATTCCATTCTGCAGTTTTCTGCAGAAACTGCATAAATAACCCCCAATTCGATCCCAACTTCCTTCCAAACCATTCCAAGCCTATTCCTCACTATCAATTCATCCTTAGTTCATCTAAGACAACACCTTTAACATACGATTCACGGATTCAAGCCTAGCACTCAAAGTATTCATCAAATCAAACCCAAAAATCTAATCTTTTCACTCTCCCTTCCCTTCAACCGCCATTATCAACAAAGTAGGGTTCAAGGGATTGGGATTTACATGATCTCACATAAACAACAGCAACAACGAACAATTTTTCAACATATAATGGCCAAATCTCAAAACCAAAACACATAAGTCACATATAGATTCACGGAAAGAAACTACTGCATGGTGGATATGATCCAATTTTGATATCAAAAATAGGCTTTTTTCTTTCGCAAATCGTAAGAACTTATAAGTAGATTACTTGTCTTTGATTACTAGGAGACGGATCGAAGAACAAACGAGAATTGGATTGAAGGTCTTGAAGGATCTTCACCTAGGGTTGCAAGGAGAGAGTGAAATCGCCTATGGAGGAGAGGGAGAAAGGAGACGTCGGTTTCTTTTCTGATAATGGAGAGAAACTGACGTTCTGTCAATTTTGATATGGGAAAGGGTGAAATTTGAGTTTCCAAATTATATCCTATTATCTTATTTATCTTACCTGATAAAAATTCTAATATTTAATTCTAAAATTAAATGCTACTTAATTCTATATTTAATCCTCTCAATTAATTCTCATACTTAGTTCTTAATTCATTGGTATTAATGGTCCTTAACCTATTTAATTTCTGTTTATCCTTTATTTATTTTACGGAGGGTGCGGGGCATAACATTCTACCCCCTTACAAAAAGTTTCGTCCTCGAAACTGACGTACCTTATTCGAAAAGATATGGATATAGTTCCTTCATTTGCTCCTCAAGCTCCCACGTGGCTTCACGCTCCGTATGGTTACTCCATTGAACTTTGACATACGGAATCACGCGTCTGCGTAGGACTTGATCTTTCTTATCCACAATCTTCACTGGATGTTCTTCATATGTGACATCTTCTCTAACATCCAGCGGTTGAGCCTCAAGAACGTGACTCGGGTCCGACACATATTTCCTCAGTTGCGACACATGAAATACATTGTGAACTTGGGATAAGATTGGAGGCAACGCTAGTCGATAGGCTCTTTCTCCAACCTTGCCAAGCACCTCGTATGGACCAATATATCTAGGGCTTAACTTGCCCTTCATTCCGAACCTCGCCACTCCTTTGGTGGGTGAAACTCGTAGATAAACCTTTTCACCTTCCTCAAACTCCAAGGGTCGTCTTTTTATATCGTCTCAACTCTTACTGCGATCTTGCGCCAACTTTAGCCTCTCTCTTATGATTTTCACTTTCTCCATCGTCTGCTCGACCAACTCCGGCGCTGTGATCGTTCTTTCTCCAACCTCGTCCCAACAAACCGGGGACCTGCACTTGCGTCCGTATAGAGCCTCAAACGGTGCCATGTCAATCGCACTGTGATAGCTGTTATTGTATGAGAACTCCATCAGCTTTAGCATGCTATCCCAGTTTCCTTTAAAATCCGAAGCACAAGCTCTCAACATGTCCTCTAAAGTCTGGATTGTCCTCTCCGACTGTCCATCTGTCTGAGGATAGGCGGTACTCGTCCTTAGCTCGGTACCCATCGCTTTCTGAAATGCCCTCCAGAACTTAGAAATAAACTTGGGATCACGGTCCGATACAATACTGACGAGGACTCCATGCAAGCTCACAATGTTATCCACATATATGTTGGACAATTTCTCATAAGATGTACCATGTGGCATAGCTATGAAGTGAGCTGTCTTTGTCAAGCGATCGACAATTACCCAAATCATCTCATTTCCATTTCTGGTTTTGGGTAGTCCCATCACGAAGTCCATAGTCACGTGCTCCCATTTCCATTCAGGAATCTCAAGTGGCATCATCAAACCACCAGGTTGTTGGTGTTCTGCTTTAACTTGTTGGCATACTAAACATCTCTCAACATACTCCGCGATAGTCCTTTTCATCCCTATCCACCAATAATTTCTTTTGAGATCCTTGTACATTTTCGTGCTTCCGGGGTGAATAGACATCCTCGAGTTATGCGCTTCTCTCAACAATTCTCCATGAAGCTCCTCCTTATCTGGTACGCATAGCCGGTTTTGAAACCATAGACTTTTATCTTCTCTCAACTGAAAATCTTTTACTGGTCCCGTAGATAATTTGTTACGGATTTCCTTCAGTGCTGCATCCTCATGCTGAGCTTCTTTGATTCTGTCTACCAAATCTGGCCTTATAGATAAGGCTGTAAGGACATTTGCTAATGAGTCTATGACATCCAAACCAAATTCTTCGATCTCGCGCTCTAAAGGAGACTGTCTTGCGTGGCTAGATTTTTGGCTCAACGCGTCTGCCACTCTATTTGCTTTACCCAGATGATAATTTATGATTAAATCATCGTCTTTAAGTAGTTCTAACCATCTCCTTTGTCTCATATTCAGCGCTTTCTGCGAGAACATATATTTCAGGCTCTTATGATCCGTGAACAGGGCACACTTCTCTTCATACAGATAGTGCCTCCAAATCTTAAGAGCAAATACCACAGCTGCGAGCTCCAAGTCATGCGTTGGGTAATTCTGCTCATATGGTTTCAACTGTCTTGACGCGTACGAAACGACTCGTCCTTTTTGCATCAAGACACAACCTATAAACAGAAAGTTAGTTTAAGACTGGCATATGTATATACAATGCATTTGTTGTAAGGATATACATACCTAGTCTTTTCTGGGACGCATCACTATAGATCACGAAACCGTCGGTGCCGGAGGGTTGCGCCAACACCAGGACAGTGGTCAATCTCTTCTTGAGCTCAGAAAAGCTCTGCTCGCATTCAGCAGTCCATTCGAATTTAGTCTTCTTCTGTGTAAGTCGACTCAATGGAACGTCTATTGTTGAGAATCCCTCAACAAACTTCCTATAGTAGCCTGCCAAGCCGAGGAAGCTTCTTACTTCAGTCACGTTTGTAGGTCTTGGCCATTCAGTAATGGCTTCTATCTTCTTAGGATCCACAGAGATCCCATCCTCTGAAATCACATGACCGAGAAAGGCTACACTTCTTAGCCAGAATTCACACTTGCTGAATTTGGCATAAAGCTTTTGTTGCCTCAAAATTTCCAACACCATTCTTAAATGTTCCGCATGAGCTTGCTCATCAGAGGAGTAGACCAAAATGTCATCGATGAACACCACCACAAATTGATCCAATTGTTCTCAGAATACGGTGTTCATCAAATCCATAAAGGCTGCTGGGGCATTTGTCAGTCCAAAAGACATCACCAAAAATTCATAATGCCCATATCGAGTCCGAAAAGCTGTTTTAGGTACGTCTCCTGCTTTCACGAGCAACTGATGATACCCCTGACGGAGATCAATCTTTGAAAACCATCGGGCTCCCTTTAGTTGATCAAATAAATCCTCAATTCTTGGCAGGGGATATTTGTTCTTGATGGTGATTTTGTTCAACTCTCGGCAATCAATACACAACCGCATGCTGCCATATTTCTTCTTCATAAACAATACTGGAGCTCCCCAAGGTGATACACTGGGACGAATCAACTTCTTATCTAACAGCTCCTGAATTTGTCCCTTTAGCTCCTTAAGTTCAGCTGGAGCCATTCTGTAAGGTGTCTTGGATATATGTTCAGCCCCTGGGATCAAATTGATTTCGAACTCCACTTCTCTTGATGGCAGAACTCCCGGTAAATCATCCGGAAATACGTCCTTGAATTCGTTGATTACCGGAATCTGATCTATGGAGGGAACTTCTTGTTTCGCGTCCAACGCATATACCATAAGTCCCTCTGCTCCCTTCTTCAAAGCCTTGAAAGCCTTAATCGCCGTCAGGTATATTTTCTTCGGGGCTTTGGTTAGCTTGATATTTCCTTGTACTGTTATTTCATTCATCTCAGGGTCCTTAACGGTCATTTGCTTAAGTCTGCAGTCAATATTGGCATGATACTTGGTCAGCCAATCTATGCCCAATTTCACATCAAAATCCTTCATCGTAATTGGAACTAATGTCACAGAAACACCTTCCCATCCAACTCCAACTCACAGTCTTTGTACTGGTGGTGTGAAACCAGCACTTGTTCACTGGCTGCCTGGACCCTGAAGGGGGTTTCAAGCCATTCGGGTAGACAGTCGAGTCCTTTGACGAACCGCTTAGAAATGAATGAGTGACTCGCTCCACTATCAAACAATACGTTCGCAGGCACTTTATTAACTAAAATCACACCTAAACACAAAAAGTGTAGCACATAAAGGTTTTCACATATAGCACATTTAATCTCCAACTTAAACGACTAAAATTCAACTTAAGCAACTAATACTTAACTTAAGTCGTACCTGTCTCAACGTCCGTGCCCTCCTGCACTTCGGCGTCCGTCATTGCATGGACTCTGGCATTGGTCCTGGGCCTAGCTCTCTGTTGCTGTGATGCCCGGCGTCTCCCTGTGGCTTTTGCTTCCACTCGGGACAATCTTTGATTCTGTGGCCTGTCTTGCCACACTTAAAACATGCTCCCGTTTGCTTCCAACACTCACCTACATGATTCTTCTGGCAATGGGGGCACACTCCGGGCGCCTGACGATCAGGCTTATTCTGCTGTGGTGGCTTCTGAATCTGTCCCGTCTGTCCTTTTCCAGGAATCTTGACCCAACGTCCGGGTCTACCTCCACTTCTATCATCCCTCGGTCTCTTACTGGTATCGTCACGAGCCTCTCTAGGCTGCGACCTGCGCATGTCACTCTCTATACGGTAACAAGCATCCAGCATCTCCTCAAAAGTTTTCAGACTAGACCCCGCTATAGCCGTCTGAATGCGGGGGTTCAAAACTTGCTCAAACTTAAGCATTTTCATCCGGTTATTCTCTAATACCATGGGTGTGAACTTTCCCAAGGCGTGGAACCTGTCGGCATAATCTGAAATGGACATTCTGTCTTGCTCCAACTTGTCAAACTGCCTCATCTTCTCCAGAATGGCAGTTTCAGGCACGTAGTAATCTTTGTAGGCCTCAACAAATTGTCTTCACAAGATGGGGGGAGTCATCTTAGGTAGCATGCCATTCCACCAAGCGTTAGCCCGGCCACTCAGCAAGGGTGTGGCCACATCCACCTTAAGTTCTTCAGGCACTTGTACCAGCCTGAAGCATTTCTCTACCTCATCTAACCAGAATCCTGCTACCTCTGGATCGGTGGTCCCCTCAAAAGTTGGGGCATGCATCTTTCGCATCTCCCCAATGTAGTACCTTATGCCATGTTGGGGCAGTGGTGGAGGAGGAGGCTGTTGTTGTTGCTGTTGCTGTTGAGCAACTCCTTGTGCTATCACTGTGATAACGTCCATTAGTTCCTGGGAACTACCATCTGCGGTGGTGGAGGGTTCTCGTTCCTGTTGTCACCGTTTCCTTGGTTATCTCTTCTGGGAGGTATTGTCTGCAAAATCAACGCTTATTAGCATTCAGCAATTCCAAAAGTAAATACTGAAGGCCCATATGCGTTGTACAAGGCGGAACTCGTAAACCGGAAGAAAGTAAAACTGATGGTGAATTAAGTTTTATCGCGCTCGCACACGCTCAACCCAATCAAACTTATATTTAAGAACATGTACTTAGGCCTAAAGATCAACTTAGGGTCAAAATCATAGCTTAGGACTCTACATGACATAACCTAGGTCTCCGAGGTAGATCTGAAGCCTAGGCTCTGATACCAGCTGTAGCGCCCTGACCCGGACAGCGGATCCGAACCGGTGCACCCGTCGTAGCTTACTGAGAAGACTACAAGACGTCTCATCTCTCGAATACACATCATCAATGACGTAAGAGAAATAAGCGCGGAAACACATGTAAAATAATTCTAAACCATCAATCTGTACATCAAAAGACAACGTAACCATCCAGGGTTGTTTATGGACGCAGCCATCTAAATCCTCAAATAAATGAAAGAAAGATGGAACACTAAAAGACAGTCTAGAACGATTCCCAACATGATCTCTAAGCATCCCATTCAGCCCACTCGCCGTCATCCTCTATGAAAATCATATCGTACTCGGGCCACCTGTAACACAACCGTAGTACCCTTAGCGAAAATGCTAGCAAATAACCCGCTTATAAGACATACGGGATCATCACATGGCAAGACATGAGTGGTACTTAAATCAAGGGTGATGGGGCACATGTCTTGTATACTTTCAAGAGCATAGATTTAATAGCATAACAGCATAAGAGCAGTAATTCATAAACATTCAACAGTTCAATAACCATCAAGTTACAAGTCAATCATACCATAACGACTCACGTGATGCATGACAAAATATGCACTACACCACACAGTCACAAATGCTTATGCAATTCTTTTCAAAACAGTGCAATGCATGTCACAATGTCCGGTCACATAACTTTATACCCTGTGGTGGGCCACAGCTTGTCTTTATACCCTGTGACGCGCCACAGCTCAACTTTATACCCTGTAATGTGCCACAGCTTGTCTTTATACCCTATGACACATTACAACTCACTTTATACCCTGTGATGGTTACAGCTTGTCTTTATACCCTGTAACGCATCACAGCTCATTTCGCAAACTTTATACCCTGTGCCGAGGCACAGCTCTTATCAAATCATAATGCAAATGCAAGTGCCATGATGCAAGAATGCACGTTCACGTATGAATCACATTCTTCAATCACATACTTCAAATCACATTCTCACTTGCATCGTATCTTCACAAGCTTAAACCTACCTCACATAAGCTTTCACACTAAGGATACGAGGAATGAAGTAACTCTTCTCACACGTTCCATTTGAACCCTATCGAAGCTTCAAACGTTCATTCTTAACCCCTTAGATCATACACCTTAAAGTCCGATTCAAATGCATTACAAAGTCTCCCCCGTTGATTCACCATCCTAAGTCGTGTTTCCAAGACTTAACTAGCCTCAATCAGGTCCTAAGAAGTCACTAAGGTCACCCCAAAGGATCCCCTAACTTCCCTCTTTCTTCCCTTAGTTTTCCACAAAACAGGTGGACGTCATACCCTGACGTCGATCGGTCGACGTACGTCATACTCTGACGTCGATCGATCGACGTCCATCTGAGGCACGTCGATCTCTCATTCATCCTACGTCGATCGATCGACGTTCATCTGAGACACGTCGATCTCTCACTCATCCTACGTCGATCAATCTATGTACATCTGAAACATGTCAACCCCTCACTTACTATACGTCGATCGATCGACGTACGTCATACCCTGACGTCGATCGATCGACGTCCTCGTTCCCAGAATTCCATTTTGCAGTTTTCTGCAGAAACTGCATAAATAACCCCCAATTCGATCCCCACTTCCTTCCAAACCATTCCAAGCCTATTCCTCACTATCAATTCATCCTTAGTTCATCCAAGACAACACCTTTAACATACGATTCACGGATTCAAGCCTAGCACTCAAAGTATTCATCAAATCAAACCCAAAAATCTAATCTTTTCACTCTCCCCTCCCTTCAACCGCCATTATCAACAAAGTAGGGTTCAAGGGATTGGGATTTACATGATCTCACATAAACAACAGCAACAACGAACGATTTTTCAACATATAATGGCCAAATCTCAAAACCAAAACACATAAGTCACATATAGATTCACGGAAAGAAACTACTGCATGGTGATCCAATTTTGATATCAAAAATAGGCCTTTTTCTTTCGCAAATTGTAAGAACTTATAAGTAGATTACTTGCCTTTGATTACTAGGAGACGGATCGAAGAACAAACGAGAATTGGATTGAAGGTCTTGAGGGATCTTCACCTAGGGTTGCAAGGAGAGAGTGAAATCGCCTATGGAGGAGAGGGAGAAAGGAGGCGTCGGTTTCTTTTCTGATAATGGAGAGAAACTGACGTTCTGTCAGTTTTGATATGGGAAAGGGTGAAATTTGAGTTTCCAAATTATATCCTATTATCTTATTTATCTTACATGATAAAAATTCTAATATTTAATTCTAAAATTAAATGCTAATTAATTCTATATTTAATCCTCTCAATTAATTCTCATACTTAATTCTTAATTCATTGGTATTAATGGTCCTTAACCTATTTAATTTCCGTTTATCCTTTATTTATTTTATGGAGGGTGCGGGGCATAACACCAGCAAACTAAATGAATTGTTTTTTTTGCCGTTTAACTGGACATGGTTTGTTTAGCTCCAACCATGCCTCTGTGCTGTCTTGGACTTCTCCTT
>AP025053.1:27649368-27779138 GCA_036186865.1 Eustoma russellianum | reverse complement strand
TTTTCACTCTCCCCTCCCTTCAACCGCCATTATCAACAAAGTAGGGTTCAAGGGATTGGGATTTACATGATCTCACATAAACAACAGCAACAACGAACGATTTTTCAACATATAATGGCCAAATCTCAAAACCAAAACACATAAGTCACATATAGATTCACGGAAAGAAACTACTGCATGGTGATCCAATTTTGATATCAAAAATAGGCCTTTTTCTTTCGCAAATTGTAAGAACTTATAAGTAGATTACTTGCCTTTGATTACTAGGAGACGGATCGAAGAACAAACGAGAATTGGATTGAAGGTCTTGAGGGATCTTCACCTAGGGTTGCAAGGAGAGAGTGAAATCGCCTATGGAGGAGAGGGAGAAAGGAGGCGTCGGTTTCTTTTCTGATAATGGAGAGAAACTGACGTTCTGTCAGTTTTGATATGGGAAAGGGTGAAATTTGAGTTTCCAAATTATATCCTATTATCTTATTTATCTTACATGATAAAAATTCTAATATTTAATTCTAAAATTAAATGCTAATTAATTCTATATTTAATCCTCTCAATTAATTCTCATACTTAATTCTTAATTCATTGGTATTAATGGTCCTTAACCTATTTAATTTCCGTTTATCCTTTATTTATTTTATGGAGGGTGCGGGGCATAACACCAGCAAACTAAATGAATTGTTTTTTTTGCCGTTTAACTGGACATGGTTTGTTTAGCTCCAACCATGCCTCTGTGCTGTCTTGGACTTCTCCTTGGCTGTTTATGCATCAGGTCTTGGACTTTCCTTCGCACCTACATATGGAAGAATAACATGAATTCTAAGCTGCAACAATATTCAAAATTTTGTAAAATAAGGGAATAAGAACATAAAACGCAGATCTTCCTCACATATGATAGGACGAAGTTGATGGTTCTGCTTGCTCATTGCAAGTCTCCATGCACCGGTTTTCTAACTGGTCAGACTGAGGTAAATCATCATCCATACAATGTGATCGCGTAAGCTCAGGTAACGCATCATCATCAATATGTATAACTCCTCTGAAAGGTTTCCTCCATGGATACTGTTGTTATACAACAGCCCATCAATTAAGTCTACACAATTATAATATCATAATGTGAAACATGTAACACAATATTTTTTTTCCCAATTGTTACCTTGTAAGAAACCTTGGTAATTCGTTTGTTGAAAACATTTGAAATCTTGGTTGGTTTTCGGACACTCTGAAAGAAACGCAGGATCAGCAGTGTAGCTACACTTACATCGAAAAAGTGAAGGAAAAAATTTATATTAGCAGTACACTTACAAGTTTTTTTGGCCTGTCAGGTCGATCTCGTTCAGCATCACCCGTTCTCTGATTTTCATTGTATTCGGTAGGCTGACTTTCAGCATCATACATTCTCTAATTCGCTGAGCTTTCCATGTATTGGTTGTCCACTTGGTTAAACTGAAAATAATCATCCTCAATTCCCTGTGAATGTTAATATGTATTGCAGCAAATCACATGTCAATGTTATGTGATGAAGGATTATGCATCTATATGAGTATATTACCTGATTTTCAACTTGTGGGGCTGACCTATTTGCAGTTTTTTCCATGTACTGGTTGTTCACTTGGTTATAATCATCATCCATTGCCTGTGATTGCTATATTCAGTTCATCAAAACACATGTCAATTACTGGTAATGAAAATTTATGCATCTATATGACTTTATGGTGAGGCTTACCTGGTTATCATTTTGTTGGGCTGGCCTGCGTGAACAGCTTCGTTTGTTATGGCCAAATTGTTTGCATATTTTGCCCCTTACTGTCAACCCCCGCCTTGTTGATGTAATACATGGTCTTGGCTCATCCGGGTTCCTTCTTCTCAGTCTCGTAGGCCTTCCTGGCATTTTTATCACAGTTGGTGGCAATATATCTCCAAGACCAGTTTCCTCCCAAAAATCAATAGATGGCACTGGATAAACACTGAATGAGTATGCCCACACGTATGATTCCCTCTTAAACACATCATCAACATAATCATACACTTCACCTCTGTCAAAGTTTATGGCTGCTATAGCATGTTGTCATGGGATGCCCAGTAGCTCAAACTTTCTGCAGGTGCAAGTCCTTAAATGCATGTCCACAACATAATGTCGCAACCCGCAATCCACTCCAAACTTC
The DNA here is from genome assembly GCA_036186865.1 of Eustoma russellianum. NCBI lineage: Eukaryota > Viridiplantae > Streptophyta > Magnoliopsida > Gentianales > Gentianaceae > Eustoma > Eustoma russellianum. Next base: position 27,776,976 of record AP025053.1, on the reverse strand, counting down.
TGTCCATCTGAATGTTCTGCGAAACAATTTCTGCTCAACTCCTTGAACTTCTCTATTTTTTTCGCACATTAGGAAAAAATCTGCCTTCATACCCGGAAATCCACTTCCTTTTGTTACAAATCAATCTCATTATCATCCTCCTAATCCACTCCATCATTGACACTACTGACATTGTCTTAGCGGGTATTATGGCAGCATTAAAGGACTCGTTCATATTATTGACTAAAGTATCACACTTGCTTCCACAACCGAAAAACGCTCTACTCCACTGTTCTTTTGGTATCTTGTCCAGCCATCCAGCAGCATTCTCATTACCATCTACAGATGGATCTGCTTGGTTCAGCATCTCCATGGCCCACCTATAATCAGCAGGGTGTGTAGCACTTGCTGCTTTCCAGAATAAGTCCATCAACTTCTTCCCCTTGTACTTCTTCTTAAAATTTTCATACATGTTCATGAGGCAATACCTATGCTCTGCTTCCGGAAACAACTCTTGCACAGCATTCACCAAACCTTTCTGCCTATCCGATATAAATGTCCAGCTCCCGCCTCCAAGATCACCACCCAAGTATTCAAGAAACCACTTCCAGGAATCATACCTCTCTGCCTCAACAGCGCAAAATGTAATAGGGAACATGTTGTCGTTTCCATCCCTCCCAATGTCACTCAAAAGCTGCTCGCCGTATGTTCCCTTAAGAAAGCACCTGTCCAACCCTATGATACGTCTGCACCCCAGCAAAAAACCTCTAATGCATGCATCCAAACACATATACAACCTCTCAAAAATCCTGCTTTCTGTCACATTTAATGGGGCCCCATCCCCACTCATCTTAACTGGAACATCTTGTACCTTGATCTTCATAGTACTCCCAGGATTACATTTTGTCACTGTTTCGCAATAATCCCATAATCTTCTATACTCTCTTACCTCATCCACACCACTCATCAACTTTGACTCTGTCCGTGCTCTATACAGTTGAAACTTACTACATTCAAGTCTCTCTTTATATCTTTTTGCAAGGCAACCACTGACAACTTCGGATCATCGGCTATCCTGTTACAATACCTTTTTGCCACATATGTAGACGTACAATGTTTGTTCTTGTACTGTCTACTGCAACTATGCTCTCCCTTCAGGTTTTAATCATAAAAGTTTGTTGTCCTTGGACTGGAGATGCATGAATCCTCCATGAACTACCTTCAGAACAAACAGCAATTATTCAATTTTTTATATTCTTCACATACGTAAATGTGAACCCCTCTCTTATAGCTTAATCTTTCATAGCTTCTTTGAATTCTTGTGGACTCCCAAGTGCATGGCCAACCCTAAGCTCGTATTTTTTATCCTGCAGATCACACTCCATATCAAAGGCCATTTGTGACCTACCCTCGGTGTCAAGTAAGTCATACTCGTGTTCTGCATCATGTTGATCACCGTCTCCTACATCAACCTGATCTCCACCTGCATCCCTTTCTCTGTAACCCTCATCAGAATCATACATGTCTTCATACTCCTCATCAAGATATACAGAGCGTTCAACCTCTAATACACCATGCACATCATCATCACTTATATGTGTGCGGTCTATATCACCCAGATCACCCCATATTTCCTCATCAACATCTACTCTACTGTCAACGTCAAATACTTCACCGTCATCCATGTCAAAATAATACACCTGCAATTAAAATATCACAAAGCCGAACAACTATACACATAAGCATACTGAATACAATTGCTCCAAATGTCCAAACCATTTTACTGCATCGTCCATTTCTTATTAACTAAGGTAAAAGTCAATTTTTTCAATTCACGTAACATTTCGGATGAATATGCTCACATCACCACAAATAAATTAACTTGCTACAGCAGGCATATGAACAAGCATATGGAGACACATATACAAATTGACATCCCTAACAGGCATATGAACAAGCATTTGGAGACAATTTAGACTTCTACAACATTTAGAAAAAAACAAAACAACAAATCAGGAAAAACATGACAAAGATGAACAAATACCAACATGCATTATCAGTTGACAACTACAATCTAACAACTACCAGTTTATCACCGCACCGATTTAGCTGCAAGAGTAGTGCACACAATCACTGACTGTTTCCGTCCATGAGCCAGTCGAAGCAAAAGAAGCCTCAAATATCTGATGTAGCTGCTAAACAATTGATTTCCAGTACTGCATGCTCCAATCGCCACCAAATGTTGTAGAAACCAGAGCCAGATTGAAGGGATTGCACACCCTTGCCTTAGAGCGAATTTCGTCTGCAACACCGCCTATTTTTTCTGATTTTTGCCAAATGCGTTTTCTGCCAAAATTATATAATAAGTCATTTAAGGGCATTTCGGTCAGTTTACATTGCCATCGGTGTTAATGCCGGTAAATTCATCGGTGAGATTTTAACCCAGAACACAGGGTAGGTTTTTGGCTAATAACAAACGATAGGGGAGGTTTTTATAATTAAGCAAAACCACAGGGGAGGAAACTGTAATTTTCTCTTATTTACCTAATGATGTTAAAAAAATGATTTTTCCTCCTAAATTTAAGCTTGTAATGATCAACTTTCTTTTTGTTATTACGGTAAATCGCTGTTAGTTTGACTTTCTCAACTCCTTTTTCACAATCCAATCCGACTACCGCCAGCCATCGCAGACAATAGTTCCCCTAAACTCAGACGCCGGCGGGTGGCAACTAGATGCGTAGAGACGATGCGGAGAAGGGCTTCTTGCTTGCTTTCAAGAAGGTCCTTTTCATCAGAACCTGAAATTCCAAGCCTTTACTCTTTTCTCCAACCAACAAATTGTTGGAGACAATCAATCCTGTACCAAGACGCAGTCGTTCAATGTGTGCATATGAACAATACAAAAATAATCAAACCTGAGGCGAGTCGAGGACTCTGTCCTTAAGACGTATTGCTCCGGTATACTGTACCCAACCGGTGTGAGCAATCGTCTCCCAGGATACAACGGATACCTGTTCAGTTGAGCGGCACTGCTGAACTTGAACTACTTCGAAGCTTTGAATGTCCTGACTTCTCCCGGACGTGATGAAAGCCTCGAATGCTATGAACGCAGAATGCTATGAAATGCTAGAGCAAGGTGTGTGAATAAATGCATCCTTAGCCCTCTTTATATAGTGGAGTCGGTTGGAGAACAAGGTACCGTGAGCTTTGGATCAAAACCGAAGTTTGATTTAGGCCGTTAGATGAAAACCTCCTATCTAGATTAGGAAGGTTTAATCTCAGCCTTTGGATTGAAGATAGATTAGCAGGTTTAAACCTGGAGCGTTAGATGGAAACCACATTCGGTTGGGGTGGTTAGGACAGTTTAAATCTCGGCCGTTAGATTAAAGCTGCCTTCCCTGCCACCGTTAGATCAAACCAGATTGATCTTATCTTATATCGAAGGATACCGTTTGAATCAGATTTAAACAACCGTTCGATTTAAACCATAACCGAACGCCTTATCAAACTTAACCGCGTTTTCCATCCACTTTGAGAATTAATTTCTCATTCACCCATTTTAATTTCTCCAACAATCCCCCACATGAATGGAAATTAATGCAAATGCATATGCAGACTCTAAGGAGAAGTCAGACAAGAAAATATTGCATCAGAAGAGGTAGCTTCTGGCTTTGAACCTTTCATAGTGATGTACCATCGGATTCACTCGGCTAAATAGTGACTTGATGTCTTGAACTAGCCAGCCTTTGTTGTGAACCTAGACAACGATACTCACACAACATTTTCTTTAACACCCTTTTGGTTCTCATGGTTGTGTTCGTTTTGGCCATGAACAACCTGGTTTCAGAAAGTGTTTTAGAGAAATCTTGCCTCCCAGACTTTCTCATAGAAGCGGCCCCACTTCACACTTACATAGGTGATTCCTATCAAGAGTATTCTGCCATACTCCACTTGACGCATCAAGATATAGGACATCATTAAAAGCTTTAGCTTACCCTAAACATTCTCTGCACACAGCACTTTTATGTGACGGAATGAGTAAGTACTTACTGGATCTTCATAACTTAGTCGTCCCATTGAACCAAGATTCTGGGATCTCCAGTCAACAAGGTTGGGTTACCGTTACAAATATTCTTGCATTATGGGCTTTAGTCCTATTCCGTTTGTCAATCTTGACATCTGATCTCTAGTCAAGCCTTTTGTAAACGGATCCGCAAGATTCTCCATTGATTTTACATAATCAATGGAAATCACGCCATTAGAGATCAACTGTTTAATGGTGTTATGTCTCCGATGTATGTGTCGTGACTTACCATTGTAAATGCTGCTTTGAGCACGTCCTATAGCTGACTGACTATCACAGTGTATGCTAATAGGAGCGATTGGTTTAGGCCAGCACGGAATATCTTCTAGGAAATTCTGAAGCCACTCAGCCTCTTCCCCAGCTTTGTCCAACGCTATGAACTCAGCTTCCATAGTGGACCGAGCTATGCATGTTTGTTTCGTGGATTTCCACGACACAGCAGCACCACCAACAGTGAACACGTATCCACTGGTGGACTTCGAGTCCTTACTGTCTGATATCCAATTTGCATCGTAATATCCTTCTAATACTGTTGGATATCTCGTGTAATGTAGTCCAAGATTTATTGTGTATTTCAGATACCTCATCACTCTGTTAAGAGCTTTCCAATGATCATCACTTGGATTACTGGTAAACCTGCTCAACTTGTTTACTGAACAAGCTAAGTCTGGTCTTGTACAATTCGTTATGTACATCAGACTCCCGATTACCTGAGAGTATTTCAACTGAGCTACAGGTTCGCCTCGATTTTTCCTTAAGTGTACACTTAAGTCAAGCGGTGTCTTTACTGGTTTTACATCAACCATATTAAACCGTTTTAGAACAGACTCAATATAGTGAGTTTGTGACAGTACGAGTCCCTCGGTCATCCTAGAAATTTTAATTCCTAGAATAACATTGGCAACTCCCATATCTTTCATATCGAAGTTCCTCGTCAACATCTTCTTTGTGTTTAAGATTATGTCCCGAGTACTCCCCATGATTAGCATGTCATCTACATAGAGACACACTATTACATGTGCATTCTGTGTGCTCTTAATATAGACACACTTGTCACACTCATTGATCTTGAAACCATTAGCTAGCATAGCTTGATCAAACTTCAAGTGCCACTGTTTAGGCGCTTGCTTAAGTCCGTACAATGATTTAACGAGTCTACAAACCTTAGACTCTTGTCCTGGAACCACAAACCCTTCGGGTTGTTCCATATAGATTTCTTCATCTAACTCACCATTCAGAAAAGCAGTCTTCACATCCATCTGATGGATTTCCAACTTATAGACTGCAGCAATTGCAACTAGCATCCTTATAGAAGTGATCCTAGTCACTGGTGAGTAGGTGTCAAAAAAGTCAAAGCCTTCCTTTTGTCGATAGCCTTTAGCTACCAACCTAGCTTTATACTTTTCAATAGACCCATCCTCTTTCAGTTTCTTCTTGAAAACCCACTTGCAACCAAGTGGTTTACTTCCGGGTGGAAGGTCAACCAACTCCCAAGTGTGATTTTGAAGAATTGAGTCTATTTCACTATCGACTGCCTCTTTCCAGAATGGAGCTTCTGGAGTAGACATAGCCTCGGAAAAGTTTCTTGGCTCATTTTCTACCATATAGGTTAGAAAATCCGGTCCAAACGAAGTTGGCATTCTAGCACGCTTGCTTTGACGAAGCTCCTCATCTCCTTGAGGAGTCGCCTCACGCATTCGCTTACCAAATCTTGTTTCTTCTTGAATTTTGTATTTCCTCGGAAAGACATCTTCAAAGAACACCGCATTCCTTGACTCCATGACAACGTTTTCATGTATGTCAGGAATATCCGACTTGTGCACCAAGAACCGATATGCACTACTGTTAGTTGCATAACCGATGAATATGCAATCAACCGTTTTAGGCCCAATTTTCACCTGTCTTGGTCTAGGTACATCAACCTTCGCCAGACACCCCCACACTTTCAAGTATTTGTAACTAGGCTTGTAGCCTTTCCAAAGCTCGAAAGGGGTTACATCCATCTTCTTAGATGGAATTCTGTTTAAAATGACGTTGGCTGAGAGGATTGCTTCCCCCCACAAGTTCTGAGGTAAACCCAAACTTATCAACATAGCATTCATCATCTCTTTTAGAGTACGGTTCTTGCGTTCAGCAATACCATTCGATTGAGGTGAATATGGTGCAGTCGTTTGATGAATAATGCCATGTTCTGAACAGAATTCATTACACGGTGTATCATATTCGCCACCTCTATCACTTCGAATTGTTTTAATTCGTTTGCTAAGTTGATTCTCAACTTCATTTTTATAATCCTTGAAAGCATCAAGGGCCTCGTCTTTGCTGCTTAGCAAATATACATAACAGTATCGTGTGCAATCGTCGATAAAAGTTACAAAATACTTTTTACCACCTCTCGTTTGCACAAATTTTAAATCACACACATCGGTATGAATTAAATTCAAAGGTTCAGTGTTCATTTCTATTGAAGGAAATGGCGCCTTTGCCATCTTCGCTTCAACACATATTTGACATTTTCCTTTATTATTAAGGCCAGTTTGGGCAATAAGTCAAGATTACTCATACGTTGTATTGACTTGTAATTAACATGTCCCAACCAAAAATGCCATAAACAAGAAGACTCAAGCATGTAAGCAGAAGAGGAAGCAATTTTATTAGCCTCTGCGGGCAAATCTCTTTTGGGTACAATAGTGATGACATTCAATTTAAACATCCTATTCGACAAGTACCCCTTCCCCAAATACATGCCATTTTTCGAAAGAATAACTTTATTAGACTCTAACGTTAGTCTAAAACCATGCATGACTAGAAGAGATCCAGATACTAAATTCTTCCGAATATCAGGGACGTGCAGCACATTCTGCAGAGTCAGATACTTCCCTGAGGTGAGCTTCAGAACAACTTTGCCCTCGCCTTCAATCTTCGAAGAGGCCGAGTTTCCCATGTAAAGTTGTTCATTGTTCCCGGGCTGGTACTCCGTGAACATCTCTCTGCTGGAGCAAACAAGTCTAGTGGCGCCAGTATCAAGCCACCACTCACGTACGTTCCCCACAGCATTGCACTCTAAGACTACCGCACAGAGATTCAGATCATCCAATGCATCGACTATGTTGGCCTTTGCCTTGGTTTGCTTCTTCTTGGGCTTTCTGCATTCATTGCTGACATGCCCCTGAATGCCACAGTTGTAGCATTTCCCGGTGAACTTCTTGGCGATCTGCTTGCCTTTCTTGTTCACCCCGAGTTGGCCTTTCTTTTTCTTGGCCTCAGCGACATGGGCCTTAGCCTGACCACAGCTAGATTTTAGCACTCTCTCAGATCTACGATTGTCCTCCTCAATGCGGAGTCGAACAATTAGATCTTCCAATGTCATCTCCTTTCTCTTGTGTTTGAGATAGCTTCTGAATTACCTCCACGAAAGAGGTAGCTTCTCAATCACTACAGCCACGACGAAAGATTCACTGAGCAACATGCCCTCCTCTTCCATCTCGGCAACCAACGTCTGAAGTTCCTCAACTTGAGAAACAACAGTGCGAGAATCAGACATTTTGAAATCCAGGAATTTGCCGATAATAAATTTCTTAGTGCCGGCATCTTCCGTACGGTATTTCTTTTCCAAAGCCTGCCACAAAGACTTTGCGGTTTTATACGTGCAGTATAAATCATACAAGGAGTTGTCCAAACAACTCAGAATATGGCTCAAACAAACATAATTATTGAAATTCCAAGTTTCAACAAAATGTTGGTTTTGCATATTCTGGGTTTGGTCCTCCAGCGGATCCACCATAGGCGGGTCCTCAGTCAGGAAGTTTGCCAACCCCACAGCAGTCAAGAAGAACAGCATCTTCTGTTGCCAACGTTTGAAGAAGCTTCCACTGAACTTCTCCGGTTTCTCCACTTGAGCTACTGCAGGACCATGTGCAGGAGGAGCATGTCTTGGCACCCCAGCAGTTGGTGCCATTGGAGCAGAGCTCTGAATGTCTGCGCCATGAACGGAGCCAGAGCTAGCGTTCTCCATCAGATTTCTGTTCAGTTGATCAAAACGTATAGATCAGAACAGAATCAGATTTAAGAAAGGAGTAGAAGTAGACTGCAAATCAGTATGAACACTGCCTTTGCGGGAAATAAAAAAACGGTACAGAAGTAATTGAATAAAAATACGTCTTAAGATTGTTGGAGACAATCAATCCTGTACCAAGACGCAGTCGTTCAATGTGTGCATATGAACAATACAAAAATAATCAAACCCGGGGCGAGTCGAGGACTCTGTCCTTAAGACGTATTGCTCCGGTATACTGTGCCCAACCGGTGTAAGCAATCGTCTCCCAGGATACAACGGGTACCTGTTCAGTTGAGCGGCACTGCTGAACTTGAACTACTTCGAACCTTCGAATGTCCTGACTTCTCCCGGACGTGATGCAAGCCTCGAATGCTATGAATGCAGAATGCTATGAAATGCTAGAGCAAGGTGTGTGAATAAATGCACCCTTAGCCCTCTTTATATAGGGGAGTCGGTTGGAGAACAAGGTACCGTGACCGTTGGATCAAAACCGAAGTTTGATTTAGGCCGTTAGATGAAAACCTCATATCTAGATTAGGAAGGTTTAATCTCAGCCTTTGGATTGAAGATAGATTAGCAGGTTTAAACCTGGAGCGTTAGATGGAAACCACATTCGGTTGGGGTGGTTAGGACAGTTTAAATCTCGGCCGTTAGATTAAAGCTGCCTTCCCTGCCACCGTTAGATCAAACCAGATTGATCTTATCTTATATCGAAGGATACCGTTTGAATCAGATTTAAACAACCGTTCGATTTAAACCATAACCGAACGCCTTATCAAACTTAACCGCGTTTTCCATCCACTTTGAGAATTAATTTCTCATTCACCCATTTCAATTTCTCCAACACAATTTTCTCTCCGAAAAGAACAAATAAATCCTCCTCATTAACTCTTAAAAAGCCTCAAGAACCAACCTTGCAAAAGCTCACCCCAGACCTCAAATCCTCTCTTGAATGGACTCTCCAATCATCTCTTGCCAACCAAGACACAGATGAAGCTGGGAAGTCTTTCAAGACTCTCACCAATTTCTCTTCTTTCCCAAGTAAGAACCTCACCAACTCAATGATTGTTCATTTGTCTTCTATTATCGATACCCATAACCTCAAAAGGGCATTTGCATCTGTTGTTTATACATTAGGGAAGGACCCTGAAGTTATAGAATACGAAACTTTGATAACCCTTTTGAAAAATCTATGAAAAGAGCTAATACTGCTGCCCCTGCTTTTGCACTGGTTACGTGTATGTTCAAGAACATATTTTTCGTTTCTTTTAGATTGTAGGGTGGTATTCTGGTAGATATTATTCGGAAGAGTAGTAGTTTGGTCGCATTTCATAGCGTATTGAAGGAGATTTGTAGGATTGCTATTGAGGAAAGTTGGATTTCTTGAAGCCTGATCTGTCTCCTTGCAATGCTGCGCTAGAGTGGTGTTTCTATGAGCTGGAATCAGTTTGATTTGCTGAGAAAGTAGTAGAGATAATGTATGAATTGGGTGTTAACCCAGACGAATCAACTTTTGTATTGCTAGGGTATTTGTACGCCCTTAAGGGGCTTAAGGAGCAAATATATGAGTCAGATAATATCTTTTGTAAATTCACTCTCTTTGAGAAAATGTACTTCCGAAGCAATGTTGATGAGACCGGATCCTCATCAGGTGGATCAGAGGTGATCCGAAGATTACGCCGTTAGCATCTCGTGAGGGTCTTTTTCTGTAATCTGAGAAGGGGAAGACAACGTTAGAGGCCTAGAGCTACTGCCTCGGAGAAAACTCTCCGACGCTCAAGTAAGTTTTGGGCATATTCGTATGTAATTATGATGGAACTGGAGATTGAAGCAACCTGATAAGGGCCCTCTTGCGAGAGGGTGGCTGTTTTAGTGTAGGATGAGCTGCAGTGAGCTTTGAGTGAGGCTGGAATCAACTTGGGCTGGGTTTAGCTGAAGAAGCACTTCTTTATATGTGTTGGAGCATAAGGTGGCATGGCATGGGGCAACGTGGAGATGACGGGTGGCTGCCCTGTTGGCAGCCTCCACTTGCATGGCTACCACGTGGTGCTCGATGGCTGCGCTGCTGGCAATTTCCTTATGCATGAGTGCCACGTGGAGACAGATGTCAAGCTGCATGGCGCAGGGTGCTGGCTGGCAGGAGTCTGCCTAAGCATGCTGTGGCTGAGCTAAAATGCTACATGAGCAGTTCAGCTAGGAAACTGAGATGGGGGTAGCCTGTCTGAGGTTAGTCCAGGATGTTCTGCCGAGTTGACCTGGACAGGCTGATCTAGCCGGGCTAAGCTGTTGTATGATCTCTGAATTGATCTGGTTATTGGCCGTGAAAAGCGTGGTCTCTGCTCTTTAGCCGAGCTGATTCTTAACTGTAAGGCCATATGTGGTTGAAGCTAGTGCTGAGCTAGTCTCCTTGGTAAATTTGCCCGAGACTTAGGTCTATGACTTTGTGGGTGGAACTAGTCTGGCCGAGCTTGACTGGTTAAGGTCTGCTGAGGAATTTCATCTTCCAAGCAAAATTGGCATATCAGAGCTGTAGTGGCCGGGTTGGACTTCCAATGGTGGGGCCCACCAACGTTGACTGTTGCTGGTTGACAGGAAAATGCTTTGTCGTATTCAGCAGTTAGTTTCTGGGTTTATCACATGCCCAGATTAGTCTGATCGAGTTGACCAACAAGGGTAGGCTAATCTATTCAGAAACTTTTATGTTCTGTTGGCTGAAGTGGTGAAGAGTCAGTTTTTAATTGGGCAGTGTCATACAATCAATGAAAAGTGGACGCTGGCGCAGACAACGAAGTGGTAATCATTACTTTTTCGGCGATTGAGGGTTTCAATGGCAGGCTTCACGAGGAGTTGTTGATTTGTGAGCCAAAGTTACAAAAAGTCTGCCGTTGGCTAATGAAGAACAAATTTCCTTCTATTCGAATTTCTTTTCGCTTATCTTGCGTTTTCCTTTCTCCTCTGGTGGTCTTCTTGTTCTTCCATTCCGGCCATCTTCCTTTTCATCACCTGTAAGTCTTCATTTCTCTTACTATGACTATCATTTCTTCTTATTCTGATTCTCAGAATGTCTCTGAGACTGCTTCTTATGCTGGCAGTGGCGCCAGGGATAGTGGTTCCTCGCCGTCGTCAAAGAGGACAGTCTCCAGCGACGCACTCGTATTCTTCTGAGGCTGCATAAGGTTGCTGCGAGTCTTGCTGGGCCTAGTAGGGATGCTGAGCCTAGCGAAGCTATTGATCTGACGGACTCTTTGCCGGAGCAGGAGGCTGCTCCGCCGACTGTGAATTCTCTTGCTCTGCAGGATACTTCTTCTTTAAATTTTAGGATAGTCTATAGGGGTCCTCCATCTGTTCAAGTGCAAAAATCTAATTGCACTTTGACTGCTGCTGATCTCACTCGCATCTGCGAGGTATATAGGATATATCTAAATTCCTTTATTCCTCTTCTGCCCCTTCCTAATCGGACGGTATATGATCCTCCAGTAGGTTATGAGGCAGTTTATGAGGAATATTTTAGGTCTAGGTTTAGCTTGCCTGTTCCTGAACCCTTGAAATTGATTCTGGAATTGTATAGGCTTAGGTTACCCCAGATAAAACCCAACGGCCTGAAGGTCATACTTTGTTCCTTCTTTTCTTGAGAGCAATAGAGTCTAAGTTTGATCTTAGGATCTTCCGGGGCATTGTTCATGTGCAAGTCTTCGGACAGTTGGTATTATTTTAGTAAGCGTGCCCCTCTTATTGGATCCAATTTTGCTGTAAATATTCCCACCTTCACTAATAACTAGAAGGGTAGATTCTTTTATATTAAGAAGGAAGGCTTGCCTGACTTTGACCTTTGAAGTCAAGCAAGGCTAATAATCTTTGTCCAGATCAAATATTTTGCGATGAAGCATCAAGGCTGCAGAGTCTAAGTGTTGTCATTGACTGGAAGAGGGTGGACAGTTCAGTCTTAGAGGCAGCTGACCTGGGCCACTTGGCTTTAGGTCAGAATTTTTAAGCATTTGACCGGGTGTGCTTAGATGTGGTTAAGGGTATGTGTTATTTGATTGCGTAGTTTCTGAACTAACCCCTTTAAGTTCAGACTGCTAACACTGGTAATTGTGCAGGTTCAATGGCACCAGGAGGGTCTGGAATTGCTGCTAAGGTAGTTGAGGCTGCGGCTCGCAAGCGGGCCAGAAGGCCAAGGCCAAGGCCTGCGGTAGAGCCTGTAGCAGAGCTTCCTGCTGAGCCTGTGGCAGAAGCAGCTCCTGCAGAGGTCATGCCCCCAGTGGAAGAAGTTGTTGGGGCTGAGCAGGCTTTAGGAGTTCTGAGGATCAGGCTGAAGTAGTTCTGCCTGATCATGCCGAGCCAGGTATTTCCTCACTCTTGTTATATTTTTTGCCTTTCTGTATTTTTAGGATACAACTATTATCTGGTTTTTGGATTCTTTGCAGCTCTACCATTTTTGGAAGGGTTGGATGAGGTTGCTTCTCAACCTCTTCCCTGGATCCCGGCTGATGCTGAGCCAGAACAATCAACGGATTCAGCGGCAGGTCCAACTCTGCGACCAAGGAAGATACGCCGAAATGAGGGCCCATCCACACTTGCAGTGGCATCTTCATCTCAGCCACCAAAGATGCCGAGATTGATACTGAGAGAATTTACAGAAACTGATTCAGCTGTTGACTACGTTGTTGTTCAGCGGCTGAACAGTCTGTCAGTTCTCCCTGCTGATCGTCAACCGCTCAAGGCTCTTCAGTGGGAGCAGCTTTACAACTACTTACAGAGCAGCATGGCTTTGGTAAGTAATTCTCCTCTGTGAACATATTTTGCTTCACTGTGAATTTCATAACTTTGCTTAATCACTGTAAGCATGTTCGAACTCAGCATCTTGAGTTCATTGAAAGAACAGATGACCTGAGATTATTATGTGAGTCAGAAACAAAAAAGCGCAAGGAACTTTCTCAGCTCCATGTGGTATTGTCCAAGGAAGTTGTTGCGCTGTAGTCAGAGAATTCAACTCTTCGTGATGGGAAGGAAGAAGCTGATTCTCGACTGGCAACTTTCAACTCTAGGGTGGATGAGCTTGAAGGTAGAATAGCTGACCTAGAGCTTTCTTCCATTCAAGCGCAGTCATTTGTTGAGTCTCTACAGAGAGATCTGGAAGCTTCCAACAAGAGCAAAGGAAGTTTGGAGCAGCAGCTGGCTCAACTGTCTAACTCATTTGAGCAGCAAATTGCTAATGCGCGAGCAGAAGCAGTTGCTGAGTTCAAGCAATCAGAGTTATTGGAGGAGATTATAGCACTTCTACAGAGCTCAGTCATGGAGATGGGCCAAACGAATAAACAGTTGACTGAGTTCAAGCAATCAGAGTTCAACCTAGCAGGATAACATGTTTATTCTTATTCAAGTTATATGATTGAGCTCTGTAGAAGTGCTATACTCTCCTCCAAGAACTCTGATTGCTTAAACTCAGCAACTGCTTCTGCTCGTGCATTAGCAATTTGCTGCTCAACTGAGTTAGACAGTTGAGCCAGCTGCTGCTCCAAACTTCCTTTGCTCTTGTTGGAAGCTTCCAGATCTCTCTGCAGAGACTCAACAAATGACTGCGCTTGGATGGAAGAAAGCTCTAGGTCAGCTATTCTACCTTCAAGCTCATCCACCCTGGAGTTGGAAGTTGCCAGTCGAGAATCAGCTTCTTCCTTCCCATCACGAAGAGTTGAATTCTCTGACTGCAACGCAACAACTTCCTTGGACAATACTACATGGAGCTGAGAAAGTTCCTTGCGCTTTTTTGATTCTGACTCACATAATAATCTCAACTCATCTGTTCTTTCAATGAACTCAAGATGCTGAGTTCGAACATGCTCATAGTGATTGAGCAAAGTTATGAAATTCACAGTGAAGCAAAATATGTTCACAGAGGAGAATTACTTACCAAAGCCATGCTGCTCTGTAAGTAGTTGTAAAGTTGCTCCCACTGAAGAGCCTTGAGTGGTTGACGATCAGCAGGGAGAACTGACAGACTGTTCAGCCGCTGAGCCATAACGTGGTCAACAGCTGAATCAGTTTCTGTAAATTCTCTCAGTATCAATCTCGGCATCTTTGGTGGCTGAGATGAAGATGCCAGTGCAAGTGTGGATGGGCCCTCATTTCTGCGTATCTTCCTTGGTCGCAGAGTTGGACCTGCCGCTGAATCCGTTGATTGTTCTGGCTCAGCATCAGCCGGGATCCAGGGAAGGGGTGAGAAGCAACCTCATCCAACCCTTCCAAAACTGGTAAAGCTGCAAAGAATCCAAAAAACCAGATAAGAGTTGTATCCTAAAAATACAGAAAGGCAAAAAATAGAACAAGAGTGAGGAAATACCTGGCTCGGCATGATCAGGCAGAACTACTTCAGCCTGATCCTCAGAACTCCTAACAGCCTGCTCAGCCTCAACAACTTCTTCCGCTGGGGGCATGACCTCTGCAGGAGCCGCTTCTGCCACAGGCTCAGCAGGAAGCTCTACTACAGGCTCTACCGCAGGCCTTGCTTTTGGCCTTCAGGCCCGCTTGCGGGCCGCAGCCTCAGCTACCTTAGCAGCAATTCCAGACCCTCCTGGTGCCATTGAACCTGCATAATTACCAGTGTTAGCAGTCTGAACTTAAAGGGGTTACTTCAAAAACTACGCAATCAGATAACACCTATCCTTAACCACATCTAAGCACGCCTGGTCAAATCCTTGGAAATTCTGACCTAAAGCCAAATGGCCCAGGCCAGCTGCCTCTAAGACTGAACTGTCCACCCTCAGCCAGTCAGTGACAACACTTAGACTCTGCAGCGTTGATGCTTCATCGCAAAATATTTGATCTGGACAAAGATTATTAGCCTTGCTTGACTTCAAAGGTCAAAGTCAGGCAAGCCTTCCTTCTTGATATAAAATAATCTACCCTTTTAGTTCTTGGTGAAGGTGGGAATATTTACAGCAAAATTGGATCTAATAAGAGGGGCACACTTACTAAAATAATACCAACTGTCCGAAGACTTGCACATGAACATTGCCTCGGAAGATCCTAAGATCACATACCGTCCGACCAGGAAGGGGCAGAAGAGGACTAAAAGAATTCAGATCTATCCTATATACCTCGCATATGCAAGTGAGATCAGCAACAGTCAAAGTGCAATTAGATTCTTGCACCTATAGACTACCTTAAAATTTAAAGAAAAAGTGTCTTGCAGAGCAGGAGGATTCACAGAGGCTGCTCCGGTGAAGAGTCCATCAGAGCAATAGCTCCGCTAGGCTCAGCATCCCTGCTGGGCCTAGCAATACTTGCAACAACCTTACGCAGCCTCAGAAGAGTATGAGCGTCGTCGATGGAGACTGTCCTCTTTGACGACGGCAAGGAACCATCGTCCCTGGCACCACTGCCAACATAAGAAGCAGCCTCAGAGACATTATGAGAATAAGAAGAAGAAGAAGAAATGATAATCATAGCAAGAGAAATGAAGACTTGCAGGTGATGAAAGGGAAGAAGATGACCGGAATGGAAGAACAAGAAGACTGCCGGAGGAGAAAGGAAGACGCAAGATAAGCGAAAAGAAATTCGAATAGAAGGAAGTTCATTCTTCATTAGCCAACGACAAATTTTTGTAACTCTGGTTCACAAATTGACAACTCCTTGTGAAGCCCGCCATTGAAACCCTCAATCGCCGAAAAAGTAATGACTACCGGTTCGTTGTCTACGCCAGCGCCCACTTTTCATTAATTGTATGACACTGTCCAATCAGAAGCAGACTCGTCACCACTTCAGCCGACAGAGCATAAAAGTTTCTGAATAGATTAGCATACCCTTGTTGGTCAGCTCGTCCAGACTAATCTGGGGGCATGTGATAAACCCAAAAACTAACTGCTGAATACGACAAAGCATTTTCCCGTCAGTCAGCAACAGTCAATGTTGGTGGGGCCACCATTGGAAGTCCAGCCCTGCTAGTCCAGCTCTAATCTGCCAATTCTG
Source organism: Eustoma russellianum (assembly GCA_036186865.1). Taxonomy (NCBI): domain Eukaryota; kingdom Viridiplantae; phylum Streptophyta; class Magnoliopsida; order Gentianales; family Gentianaceae; genus Eustoma; species Eustoma russellianum. The sequence goes on along the minus strand of AP025053.1, from coordinate 27,760,888 downwards.
CTTGGAAGATGAGCTTACTCAACGACCTTAACCAGTCAAGCTCGGCCAAACAGTTCCACCCGCAAAGTCATAGGCCTAAGTCTCGGGCAAATTTACCAAGGAGACTAACTCAGCACCAGCTTCGACCACATATGTCCTTACAGTTAAGAATCAGCTCGGCCAAAGGCAGAGACCAAGCTTTTCACGGCCAATAACCAGATCAATTCAGAGATCATCCAACAGCTTATCCCAAGTAGATCAATCTGTTCAGGTCAGCTCGGCAGAACATCCTGGACTAACCTCAGACAGGCTACCCCCACCTCAGTTTCCTAGCTGAACTGCTCATGTAGCATTTTAGCTCGGCCACAACATGCTTAGGAGACTCCTGCCTGCCAGCACCCTGCGCCATGCAGCTTGACATATGTCTCCACGTGGCACTCATGTATGAGGGAATTGCCAGCAGCGCATCCATCTAGCACCACGTGGCAGCCATGTAAGCGGAGGCTTCCAACAAGGCAGCCACCGGGCATCTCCACGTTGCCCCATGCCATGCTACCTTCTGCTCCAACACCTATAAAAAAGTGCTTCCTCAGCTAAAGCCAGTCTAAGTTGATTCAAGGCTCACTCAAAGCTCAGTACAGCTCATGCTACACTAAAACAATCACCCTCTCGTAAGAGGGCCCTTATCAGGTTGCTTCAACCTCTACTTCCAGCATAATTTACATACAAATATGCTCAAAACTTACTTGAGCGTTGGAGGGTTTTCTGCTCTGGGCCTCTAACGTTGTCTTCCCCTCTCAGGTTACAGAAAAAGACCTTAACGAGACGCTAACGGTGTAATCTTCAGATCACCTCTGATCCACCTGGTGAGGATCCGGTCTCATCACTGACATTTAGGAGAATGGTTTTCCTACGATTTGAACCAAATTAGCAGACATATCTCTCCCTCGTCAATGGACATGTGTCAGGAGAAAAATATTTTAGTGATTTGATGCTGTGGCATGAGGTAAAGAAAAAGGTTTCATTAGAAGAAGCGAAAAATTTTAAGTTGACTGCTAGCTTGGTCGATGCATTTCTGTATTCCTTGGTTAAGGGGGGTTTCTTTGATGCTGTTATGCAAGTTGTGGAGAGGTCCCAAGAGATGAAGATATTTGTTGATAAGTGGAGGTACAAGCAAGCATTCACGGAGAAGCATAAGAAGCTCAAAGTATCAAAGCGGAGGAGGAATTTTAAGAAAATGGAAGCGCTAGTTGCCTTCAAGAATTGGGTCTGGTCTAAATGCATGATGGACTTGTAATTAACTTGTGCTGTTTGAACTCTCACATTTTGCTATGCAGAAGTATGTGATCTCGTTGTCTTCAAAACTTGAGAGCATCAACGCAAATGCAGCTTCTGTGCAAATCAAATGAGCCTGGCAGCTTGACTTGTGTGTGGTAATGCATTTATCTTCAACATTTTATTTGCAAAGACGCAGAAGTACGTCCAATTACTTGATGTGAGTAGGAAATGCTTGAGAGGCATGCTTAAGAACGATACATTGGTCTCGAAGGCTTTTCCAGTTGTGTTACTTTGGTCTATATGGTTTATTGGTTGGATATGGAGTCCACTAAAGGTATCTGGTGGATTATGTACATTGTAGGACTGAATTGATGAAAATCGGCGAGAGGGGGAGATCATTCAACTGGTTTGGTTTGCAACGTCAGTATGGCTGCTTGATGCTGGTCACATGCTGCTGTGGCAAGACATAAAAGAAGCCTAACAAAGACCATCAGTGAAAAATTAATATATTTATTTGCATATTGGATCTCAAGAACAACCATGAAGGGATACCCACAAAAAATTAATAAGCAGAAGTGGAAGTGGAACTGGATTTGGAGGATATCTCTTTATTTTGACAGCATACTGGACTACCCACTTGGTCTACGGCTGCTGGGTTGCCAAAGCATAAGATGTGGGGCAGGGCCTTTGATCAATGAAACTGCGGTATAGAAGGTTGAATCATTCATTCAGGTTGCTGTCTCTGAGTTTCTTTGTGAAGAGAGCCAAAGTCCTTCTTGGCGGTAAAAGACACAACCTTGGAATGACATTTTATGAGCCTACTCTGATCACTGATGTCAAGGGTGAGATGCTTATGTCAAGGTTCACAATGCAATTGGAGGGCAAGAATTTAGAATCTTTATCACTGAATTCAAGTAGCTAAAATCATAGATGCTCTTCCAGCCAATTTGCTCAACTTCTTGTTTCTTTGGCTTCTGGAGTTATGTAGCTGCGCACTTCCTTTCTGCTGTATTTCATGTTTTCTTGTGAAAGGGCTTCACAACTATCTCAGCATGTTTTTGGTGGTTGATTCCTTCACAGAACTTCACAGAAGTCACCAGCTTTTTCTTTCAGTTTATCCTTTTACACTAACCAGATTCTTTCTCCCTATCATCAGGCTGCACATTCTCATTGAATAAGAGCGTTGTTCAACTTAGTTATAATGCATTATGCATGCATTAAAACGTCGTTACGCTTCCCAAAGTTTGTTTGCTCTTTAAATTATAGAATTCCATGCTTTAAAAAATGAAGAAAATTAGAAACAATGATTCGACTAATAAAACACAGAACGCAATATCTACCAATTGATAACACAGGTATTCTGTTTTTTGAAGATAGAAGCCGGTGGGTGGTTGCGGCATGCCTCCCACGTGGGCACCCGAAATTTTTTAGCCCCTGCAACCACAAGCTTCTGGATATTGGGCTTCTTAAAAAGCTGATGTAAATAGGTAGAATGGGCTTCGGCCTGAGAATTGTTTGGGCTTTTTCGTTGTTTGGGCTTTTCGTATAAAATAATCCGCAGTTCGTCAAAAGGATAGAACCAGAGACTACATTTAGGAACCACTTTCAACCCCGACTACAAATGTATCAGATTTTTCTCACTAAACAGTTGGAGTAAATCTAAAATAGAATTACAAATCAATATGATGGCAGAAGAGATAAAAATTAAGAAACAAATATAAATGGCATTTCAACATTACGATGATTTATTGTCGTAAAATTTACGATTTTAACTATTTAAAATATATGTCACTTTTGAAATATTAAATATCGCCGTTAACAATCCCCTTTCGGGCCTTTGAAAATAGTATAAATGTATAATGCAGTCTCTAGGAGAAACACTGCTTTAAAGATTACGAAATTTCATGGGCTTAGAATACACAGGGTTTGGGCTATTATGAAAACCCACTCGTTGTACTAATCTTTAAATTACACATACTTTCACAGGCTTAAAAATTGGACCAAGGATTGGACAGAGGCGGCGCGAACGTAGGCCTCCACTGCCACTATGATATAGGCTCTGTGCCCTCTTGTATCCACTGCCACAAATTATACCATAGGCTCTGCGTCCCTTTGTAGGTAGGCTCTGCGCTTTATCCACTGGGGCTCTGCGCTTTATCCACTCTGCGTTTTATCCACTGCCACAAACTCTTTATCCACTGCCACAAATTATCCACTCTGCGCTTTATCCACTGTCACAAATCCACTGCGCTTTATCCACTGTATTTGTGACGTAGGCACTTTATCCACTGCCACAAATTATAACGTGCTTTATCCACTGTCATAATTAACTGCCACAAATTATGGCTTAGGCTCTTTATCCATTCTACTACCATAAATTATGACGTAGGATCTTTATCCACTCCACTACCACAAATTATGACGTAAGGACATAGGCTCTTTATCCACTGCCACAAATAATAACGTAGGCTCTGCGCTTTATCCACTGTCATAATTAACTACCACAAATTATGACGTAGGTTCTTTATCCACTCCACTACCACAAATTATGACGTAGGCTCTGCGCCCTTTATAGGTAGGCTCTGCGCCTTGAACATACCAGGCGCCCTTCCAAGGTGCAATGGAGGTCAACGATAGGTCTTCATGATCGACCATTGATCCCGTGCAGGTGAGTATGACTCGTGGCCTACTGCCTTTGTTTTATAAGACAGTGCCTGTTATACCTCAGAAATTTTCGAGTTAGCCGTTAAGAGGTAATTTAAAACTAGAGTAGTTGGGTGTAACAACCCTCTAAAATTAAATTAACCGTAGCATGACGATTACGTCTGAGCCGGATGATAACTATACGTATAGAGTAAGATAAACTATAAAAATAAATAATATAAGATAAAGGAAAAAGAAAAAAAAACAAGGTTCCGTAGGATAGTTTAAACAATATATATAACAATAATAATAATAATAATAATAATAATAATAATAATAATAATAATAATAATAATAATAATAATAATAATAATAATAATAATAATAATAATAATAATAATAATAATTAAAAGAAAAGGATGGATAAACAAAAGAATTTAAAAAATAATAATAAAAAATCAAAAAAAAATGGGGAACGTGATTTGAGGGGGGGTAGTTAATGGCCCCCCAATCTCGCCAATTTCACAATTGAAAAGGGAGAGGGCTGCGCATTCCAACGCAGTTAACAAATAAAAAAAAAGAATGATGAAGCACAGTGGGGGAGAAGCGGTCAGGAAGCAGGAGGGAGAAAAGAGAGAAGGGAGAAGAGAGAGGAAAGGGAAAAGAGGGTAGAAGGAAGCAAGTCAAAGCCATAGAGACTCCGGGTAATAGCTTAAAGCGTCTGCAAATTGGTAGGTTCCCTTTTCCCCTCCAATTGGTACGAATTCAAGCATGCTTAGTGGTATTTTATGTGCTCTTGTTGTTTTGATTGTTGAATTTCATAGCATGTTGTTTGATCTGTGAAAAACATGAAGTTTTAAAGACTCTGGTATGTGTGTAGGCTACGGCGTGTATGCGGCATGTTTTGGCGTGGCTTAGATTTGATTTTAGGGAAAAATTTGATAATCAAAACATCAAATCCTTAGCATAATTGAGGTTTTTAGTTTGGATTTGTCCTTAGATTAGGTTCCCATAGACTGAAAATAGGTGAGAATATAGATCGGGGTCGAAAAACAGAGCCCGGAGGTTGCTGGTGCGCCTCACGCACCGCCGAAAAAGGCAACGCGTGGTTCCACGCGCGCGCGTGTGGGTGCACGCGCCTCCTGGCGACTCCCCTGCTGAAATCCTGAAATTGAAAAAAAAAGAAAAGGGGATCGGGCCGGCCTGCCAGCGCAGACCAGACCAGCCCTTAATGGGCCGCGGTCTGCTGCTGCTGCAGGACCAGCCCGTTAAGATAATTAAGTAAAAAAAATAATAATAATAATAAGGGGAAGGCAGGCTAGCGGATCCGGGCCGAATGGCCAACGGACCGGGCCAGCTGCCAGCCGGCCCAATAACACGATTTTAAAAAAAAAGGTGCAGCGGCCTGCTGCTAACGGGCTGGACCGAAAAGAGGGGGGGGAGGGGGGCGGACCAGGTCTGGCAGGAAGGGGACCAACCCAAAGGGATTTAATTATTATAATGTAATTTCTGAAAATCAGTAGTTTTAATAAATGCCAACCAATTGGTTAAAAATAGTATTAATTTTAAGAAAAATAATAATAAATATCAGAAAATTATAAATAAATTCCAGAAATTATAAAATGCTGAAATTAAATTATTTTCACTAAATTTTAGTAATTTTGATAAATTATTTAATTCGGATAATTAGGTAATAAATAGAAATAAATAAGGGAAAAATGAGGAAAAATATAGGAAATGCTCGATAATTGTATACAAGCCGTGGAAAAGTGGATTTGATGCTGAAAAATGTTGAGTTAGCATTTCGAGCAATACTGAACATAGATTTGAGTGCCGGAGGATGGTGAGGATGGGCCAGGGGCCTCAGGCGATTGTGTTTTTGCATTCATGGCACGTGCATTGCATTGATGGCGGGTCGTAACGTACGGGTCACGGGCGCTCAGGATGGTGTCCGGTGGCGGGGCCACGACACTCAGGATGGTGTGCAATGGTGCGGCCACGCACACTCAGTATGGTGACTGTGGGTTGTACGACCTGCAGCCACTCAGTAGGACACGGGTTCATGCATTGCATGGTGGAGATATCGGCATTCTGTGTGACATGACTTTGTTGCGTGTGACATGCATAGTAGGACATGCATCACGATGTTGCGCATTGTTTATCTGGAGTGAATTACTTTTCTGCATTATTCCGTATGCTTATGTGATATTATGTCCTATGTGCTATGTGTTATATCATTATTGTATGCTTGTCTTGTACTACTTGGAGGCAGGTGCCTACTGAGTGATTTCCCAGTCACTCACCCCTATTCCCCCCCCCCCCCCACCAGGTGAGCAGGAAGAGAATTATGAGTACATCTTTGTTGAGGACTGGGATGATACGGTGGAGTGGGCAGACTGATGGTCGCGCCTAGGAGATAAGAAAACCCCGCGACTGTTTGTCTTTAGTTTATTGGAATCTCATCCGACATCACCTTGTTTAGATTTTCAGTCTTACGTTATCGTCAGGATTAGGTCCATTATTGTATTGAGGAATCTTCTTTGTCAAGAAAACTTTATGTTTTTGTATTTCGTTTCCGCGCGAAAAATTCCTACGTCTCTTCGGACATGTTGGAAATTGATTCGGCGCTTTGTATTCTCCTCAGTGAGATACGGCGGACGTACTGTTCCCGATGCTAGGGTACGAGAGCGGGGCGCTACAGGTGGTATCAGAGCCGAGGCTTCAGATCTACCTCGGGAACGCATGATTAACTAGATCACCTAGACATAAGCGATAATCTTCTCCTAGGAATTCCAATTATACCCTAAATAAACGAAGTAGATCTAAGTTATGATCGGGTTATGGCAGGTGTGTGCCGTTGGTGAGCTTTCTCTATTTAATTATCATTGAACCCCGAACCTTCGCATGTGTCTCATAAAGACTCAAATCCATCGATCACTTCCGTCTAAATTCTCGTCAAGATTCGTACGAGACCCAGAAAAATACCACTGTGTCGTGAATAATCTGGCAAAGGAGGCAACGGTGGTTGTGGTAACGACCACCAGAATGAGGGGGCCATTCTCCAGGAATTGGTTGATACCATGGCCACCATTTTGGCGCAATAGCGGCAGTAGCAGTTGAACCAGCGAATTCCGCTGTTGCCACCACCTGATCTGAGGTTCCATTACATGGAAATGCAGTACTTCCGGGAATCTAATGTTTAGAAGGACCCTTCACCGGGGAGGCATAAATACGTGACATGGCTGCTAATAAATACAAGATCGCTCGCGATGGAAGTACAGCCGTAGAGGAGTGCATGGCCGCCGCAGCCACCATGTGCTTATTGTTGATACCATGTTTGGGTCAGTGTGGGTGGATTATGCAAACATGAGTGCAACAACAAGGACGCTTACGAGTGAGGGCACTGAGCAGAGGTGGGTGCCACCATCACAGCAGAATCAAGAACAATCTAAAGGGAAGCAAGGATCAGTGCTCATATCCACATGATGACTGATGCGGACAACAGAAAGACTGGCGATGCCGTAGCGGAGTTCAACCGCCGGCGACCACGTATCAATGACTTATCATCAGTACAGAAAACGTCAGTCAGAGATAATGATCAGGGTTGCGCAGCGGAAGCGTAGCTTTCTTAAGTCATGTAAGTTTAGAAGAGGGGACCTTACTGAATCCGAAGAAGATTAAGACTATCGCTGAGTAGTTCTGACCGACCAGAGTGATGAAGTAAGGAGTTTTCTTGGTTTGGTCAGCTGCTACATGAAATTTGTTGGAGGATTTTCGTCAATATTGGTGTCCTGAAGGAGACGAAAGCAGAATAAGGCGAAATTCGAGTTGACCGTTGATATCAACAAGGTTCGCTAAAAAAAAAAGATCATAATACACAATTTTGCTAGTTAATTATATCTATACACACTGATCAATACAACATACCTTAACGACCTATTACCACATATCAAACACGTATTAGAACATCAACATACAAATCCAACACAATTACACAAAGAAACATAACACATTACAGAAAAAACAAAGTATCACATAACATAATAAACTATGAATATACAGCAACATAAATCAACAATATATATACACATATGTATACATACGCATACAAGCGACCACTTAAAAATACAAAGTAATAGGTAAAAGCTCACACTATATATAGAATACGATAACAACATAGTACTGTGAACATATAAAAGAAATACGATAAGTCAGAATTATATTTGCTAAATAAAGACTACAAAAAAAAGAGAGAATAACCAACTTAGGAATTTATAAACGTTATGCTGTTAATACACTTCCTGGGTTACTAATCCATAGAGTAATACATAATTTCAAAAAAAAAACACTCAACCTCTTACATCAATAAAGAAGCATGTGACTACTTGCAATTTGTTACAACATTGATGATATAACGTAAATAAGTCGATCTAAGGAAAACATACAAAGAGATACACGAAACAAAAAGGTAATTAAACGATTCTAAGTAAATATGCATAAGTATAAACACAATTGTATCAAGGACACCACGACGTGGCTAATACAACAAAAAAATGATAAATACCATAATATATAATGACAACAAACAAAATCATTACAAAGAATACAGTAACACATATACTTTCATACAAGACATGGATTACAAAATAGGCATACGATTACAAGTTTAAAACAAATTAACAACATACACATTTGTAGTAAAGCGTACTAATTATGAGTTAGGAACAACATAGTATTGTATGACAACATAATAATAGATTAAAGTGTAAATAATATAATAACCGAAATACAGTAAAAAAAGAGATTTTCATTAATTATCTTACTTGAACACCCAATTAACTTATATATATCTACATTACAATAAAATCCATGCATTTATGAAATTCCTTTGGAATAATTTATATACGATATTTGTACAATAATAAGATAAGATAGTGCGAAAAATATAGAGTATAGGTAACAAAAATTATCGACGACTAACATAAGTACAAAAAGAGAGATCACGGAAAAAAAGAAAAATAATAACAAATAATAAAAATAAATAAATAAAATGAACGCGCACAGCATGTGTACCACTTAAAACTCAACTAATATACAATATAAATATAATACACGTGACACTGCAGATAACGGTGATGAATCCACGAGCTACATATGATACCTAAGTTATGCATGCGTTAAATAGGACACACAACGTACGATATGTCTATACCAAACATGTTCTACAACTTAATCATTAAAATGACAACACATATTAACCTCGTGTACGTTGATATAATGAGCAGAGCTACGTTGGAGCAATGCATTACATTTCCGACACGATGGACAGTCGGAGAGGACGATTCAGACTCTCGAGCACATATTGAGGGCTTGCGCACTGGACTTCAAAGGAAACTGCGATGGTACGATCAAGTTGATTAAGTCTGCCTACGACAACAGCTACCATAACGCCACAGGCATAGCACCATTCGAGGCACTCTATGGGCACAAGTATAGGTTCTCTGTTCATGGGGACGAAGTTGGAGAGCATACTATTACCGGTCCAGAACTAGTGGAGCAGACCAAGGAGAAGATAAAGTTAATTCGGAAAAAAAACTTAAGGTTGCCAGGACAGAAGTAAAAGTTGGGCATATTCGAAGAGGCGTCCCCAAGAGTATACTGTCGAAGAAAAGGTTTATCTGAGCGTGTCACCTAGAAAGGGATGACACGTTTTGGTTAGAAAGGTAAGCTAAGGCCGCGGTACATAAGGCCTGATGAGATACCGGAAAGGATCGGTTCGTTAGCTTACTGTCTGGCGTACCTCCGGCGTTCGCCCAAGTGCACAACGTATTCCAGGTTTCTCAGCTGAGAAGGTAGGTTTCTGATTCAAGTAATGTACAGGACGCACAACGCTTGAGAATCAAATCGGATGCGTAATACGAAGAAACTCCTGTTCGGAATATAGACCGTAAGGAACAAGAACTCAAGAAGGAGGATCATTCCGTATGTCAAGGTGCAATGGAGCGGGAAGATCAGTAGCGTGAATGCTACCCCTACTTCGTCGATTAAGGCACGTCAAGTTTCGAGGACGAAACTTCTTGTAAGGTGGGTAGGATGTTATACCCGGAAATTTTCGAGTTAGCCGTTAAGAGATAACTTAAAACTAGAGTAGTTGTTGGGTGTAACAACCCTCTAAAATTAAATTAACCGTAGCATGACGATTACGTCTGAGTCGGATGATAACTATACGTATAGAGTAAGATAAACTATAAAAATAAATAATATAAGATAAAGGAAAAAGAAAAAAAAAGAAAAAAACACAAGGTTCCGTAGGATAGTTTTAAAAAAAATATATAATAATAATAATAATAATATAATAATAATAATAATAATAATAATAATAATAATAATAATAATTAAAAAAAGGATGGATAAAAAAAGAATTTAAAAAAATAATAAAAAAATCAAAAAAAAAATAGGGAACGTGATTTGAGGGGGGCAGTTAATGGCCCCCAATCTCGCCAATTTCACAATTGAAAAGGGAGAGGGCTGCACATTCCAACGCAGTTAACAAATAAAAAAAAGAATGATGAAGCACAACGGGGGAGAAGCGGCCAGGAAGTAGGAGGGAGAAAAGAGGGAAGGAAGAAGAGAGAGGAAAGAGAGGAAAGGGAAAAGAGGGTAGAAGGAAGCAAGTCAAAGCCATAGAGACTCTGGGTAATAGCGTAAAGCGTCTGCAAATTGGTAGGTTCCCTTTTCCCTCTCCAATTGGTACGAATTCAAGCATGCGTTAGTGGTATTTTATGTGCTCTTGTTGTTTTAATTGTTGAATTTCATAGTATGTTGTTTGATCTGTGAAAAGCATGAAGTTTTAAAGACTCTGGTATGTGTGTAGGCTACGGCGTGTATGCGGCATGTTTTGGCGTGGCTTAGATTTGATTTTAGGGAAAAATTTGATAATCAAAACATCAAATCCTTAGCATAATTGAGGTTTTTAGTTTTGGATTTGTCCTTAGATTAGGTTCTCATAGACTGGAAATAGACGAGAATATAGATCGGGGTCGAAAAACGGAGCCCGGAGGTCGCCGGTGCGCTTCACACGCCGCCGAAAAGGGCAACGCATGGTTCCACGTGCGCGCGTGTGGGTGCACGCGCCTCCTGGCGACTCCCCTGCTGAAATCCTGAAATTGAAAAAAAAAAAAAAAAGGGGATTGGGCCGGCCTGCCAGCGCAGACCAGACCAGCCCTTAATGGGCCGCGGTCTGCTGCTGCTGCAGGACCAGTCTGTTAAGCTAATTAAGTAAAAATAATAATAATAATAAGGGGAAGGCAGGCTAGCGGATCCGGACCGAATGGCCAACGGACCGGGCCAGCTGTCAGCCGGCCCAATAACACGATTTTAAAAAAAAAGGGTGCAGCGGCCTGCTGCTAACGGGCTAGACCGAAAAGAGGGGGGGGGGGACCAGGTCTGGCAGGAAGGGGACCAACCCAAAGGGATTTAATTATTATAATGTAATTTCTGAAAATCAGTAATTTTAATAAATGCCAACCAATTGGTTAAAAATAGTATTAATTTTAAGAAAAATAATAATAAATATCAGAAAATTATAAATAAATTCCAGAAATTATAAAATGCTGAAATTAAATTATTTTCACTAAATTTTAGTAATTTTGATAAATTATTTAATTCAGATAATTAGGTAATAAATAGAAATAAATAAGGGAAAAATGAGAAAAAATATAGGAAATGCTCGATAATTGTATACAAGCCGTGGAAAAGTGGATTTGATGCTGAAAAATGCTGAGTTAGCATTTCGAGCAATACTGAACCTAGATTTGAGTGCCGGAGGATGGTGAGGATGGGCCAGGGGCCTCAGGCGATTGTATTTTTACATTCATGGCACGTGCATTGCATTGATGGCGGGTCGTGACGCACGGGTCACGGGCGCTCAGGATGGTGTCCGGTGGCGGGGCCACGACACTCAGGATGGTGTGCAATGGCGCGGCCACGCACACTCAGTATGGTGACTGTGGGGTGTATGACCTGCAGCCACTCAGTAGGACCCGGGTTCATGCATTGCATGGTGCAGATATCGGCATTCTGTGTGACATGACTTTGTTGCATGTGACATGCATAGTAGGACATGCATCACGATGTTGCGCATTCTTTATCTGGAGTGAATTACTTTTCCGCATTATTCCGTATGCTTATGTGATATTATGTCCTATGTGCTATGTGTTATATCATTATTGTATGCTTGTCTTGTACTACTTGGAGGCAGGTGCCTACTGAGTGATTTTCCAGTCACTCACCCCTACTCCCCCCCACCAGGTGAGCAGGAAGAGAATTATGAATACATCTTTGTTGAGGACGGGGATGATACGGTGGAGTGGGCAGACTGATGGTCGCGCCTAGGAGATAAGAAGACCCCGCGACTGTTTGTCTTTATTTTATTGGAATCTCATCCGACATCACCTTGTTTAGATTTTCAGTCTTACGTTATCGTCAGGATTAGGTCCATTATTGTATTGAGAAATCTTCTTTGTAAGAAAACTTTATGTTTTTGTATTTCAGTTTCGCGCGAAAAATTTCTACGTCTCTTCGGACATGTTGGAAATTGATTCGACGCTTTGTATTCTCCTCAGTGAGATACGGCGGACGCACTGTTCCCGATGCTAGGGTTCGGGAGCGGGGTGCTACGATGCCTTCGGTGTCTATTCCCAAACAGCCGATGTGGTATAAACCAATGCCCTACTTTGTCCTTCAATATGAGTTCCCCTAAAATAAAATCAATTCCTTCCAGCAATAAAAGAAAAATAAAAAACAGAAAAGACGCCAATTCCATTGATCTCTTCAGGTAGCCTGCCGGTGTCTCTAGTATTCTTTACTGAAAGGGAGGAGCTTGCAGATGGACTTTTGGCAGAAGAAGAAAGACATAATATACGATATGTGAATGTGGTGAGGGTAGTAGTGGGAGACGCTACTGGGAAATTTGTCAAGTGTTTTTCCATGTCAAAGATCTATTGTGCATGCTATTTCTTTTGTGTACAAGAAAGCTGCTGCATTTCATTCATCAAAAGCTCCAACCTTTACTTCCGAGGTTAATCCCACTAAAATTTGTGGGAAGCATGTAGAAAGAAGTTATCTTGATGATACTAGTCATGGGCATGTTGGAGCCAGGAAGTTGGTTTGCAACAATTTTGTAGCTTCGACAAAAAAGGTAAAATCTTTGTTGATTCAGACGAATTTGAAGAGTCAGATGAGGAAGGGGAAGAATAATAGTGGAGATAGTGTTGTTGATATTGTCGATGATGATGGTGGTGGTGGTGGTGGTTTTCAAGCTATCGGTTCATAAAAGAAACATAGGAACCTAGAACAGACGGGCCAGAAGGAGTGTTTATCATGGTACTGAGGAGGAAATGGGACACCCTTTAGACAAGTACCAAGTTTAAAACAGTAACCAAGAAATTGCTGTCAGAGGGGAGAGCAGAGAAGGCAGATAGGTTCATGATGTCGGTGTTAATAGTTTCTAGCAAACCTGCTGTATGGATCTGCATTAGAATCAGCTGCAAAATTTGAACGAGAGATGCAGGCTTAAAGACTGGATATATTGATGTTCCCTAGAGGATTTCCTGAAACATATATATTGATGTTCCTCAAGCGGGAGGGTGTTGAAAAAATCCTAGAGCCATTCCACCTAGGCGCAGCTCCATTGAATGTTTGGGGCTTAAATTCTGATATGCAGTGAATTTGTTTCTCTTCTTTGAAGTACTTAATGTTGAATTGCGTATTCTGTATCAAAACAAGTTTGGTCATTTTCAGTTTAAATATGCAGATTATTCCAATCCTATATACAGATGTACACTACGGGGTAGGATCGAGAAGGGTCATCAGAATTCAGACTTGTGTTTTTGCCTAATCAAATGTATGCCTGCACCTTTTTTTACTTTCCATTTACTTAAATGTGTGTAGTACTGTGGTTGATGAGCTATCTTGGTAAAAGAAAAAAATATTTGTGTCATTTATATTTTTACCATTGATTTACTTCGAGTGGAATCAATGACACACTCTTCTTTGACTTTGGAATATGATGGAATAAAACAAAATGACTGTTACGGCCGTATAAAAAAAGATTCTATCCTATCTTAAATTTAACTTAGTCAACAATTACCCTAATCCCCTCCCAATCCACCTTAAATCTCTCACCCTCATAACTCTCTCCTTCCCTCCCTACAATCTCTCATTTTGGATTTTGACAAACCCTAATCCCCCCCTCTCTCTCTCTCTCAAATCGGCTGCCTCCTTTTCCCTTCTCCCCATCAAAATTTCGGCCAAGAAGAAAAGAAAAGAGAAGAGAAGGATCTTTGATCCAAGGTTCAAGAGGAGAAAATCACAACCCTAACAAGATCACATACATCTCTCGTATATATCAATTCTCGCTAGGATCGAGGTAGGTGCATACTATTTATTCCCTCAAAACGGTATGAAGATTGCATAGGCAAAACGGTATTGTTATGTGTTGTTGTTCTTTTATTCTTGATTCAATCATGATCTTATTGATGTGTTCCAACGTGTTTATTCTCTGTTCCTTGATTCTTGATTTCATCGTGATCTTGTTGATGTATTTCTCCTCGTGGTGATACGATGTCTATATATATGTGTATGGAAAAATGGGTAAGTGTGAATTGTTGAATGGAGTTGCTGAATGGACTGCAGAAATCGCAGAATGGGAATCTTGGAAAACGGTGACATCGATTGATCGATATCAGAGGATGATGTACATCGATCGATCGATGTACAACGGATGAGAGATCGATGTATCCCAGATGGACATCGATCGATCGACGTCAGCTGAGTGAGAGTTCGACGTGTCTCAGTTGGACATTGATCGATCGACGTCAGGGGATTACGTCTAACTTGTTTTTTTCTTTCCTTCCTCTTGCATCCATGGCACGTGCATTTGCATGAGGTATACTGCGTCTATAGGGCGTGAGTACCGGGATGATATACCGTGTCTATAGGGCACGAGTGTCATGAGACATACTGCGTCTATAGGGCGTGGGTGTCCAAACGGTAAGTGGTGGCTAGAGACCATGACACTGGAGTTCTCTTGCATGAGGTATACTGCGTCTATAGGGCGTGGGTGTCGGGAGGATATACTGTGTCTATAGGGCATGGGTGTCATGAGACATACTGCGTCTAGAGGGCGTGGGTGTCTAAACAGAAAGTGGTGGCTAGAGACCACGACGCTGGATTTAAGACCCGGGAGCACGCATAGCATATAGGTCTAGGGGCATATTGCATGACATGATTCTCGTTGCGTGTGACACGTTGATTGAGCATGCATCACGTACTTGCGCATTTTATATGGAGTGTTTTACTTTTCCGTATAAGCCGTGCTATCTTGTCTTATGTGATTATGTGTCGATATCTTTTTTGGTATGTTACTTTGTATTGTTTTGAGAGGCACCTACTGGGTGATTACCATCACTCACCCCCTACTATTCCAGGTGAGATCAACGCTGAGTATGATTACATCTTCTTTGAGGATGGGGCTGATGTCGTGGAGTGGGCTGAGTGACTTTCGATATGTTTGCAGCGAGGACGGACGGCTGTTTATGATGTTCTTGGGGGACACGACAGTTCTATTTTCCAGTATTACTTTGAAACATTTTCAGACTTTTAAACTTAGACATTTGACTTTGACTTGTAAGGCCTGGTCAGCCTACTAATGATGTCCTTATTTTATTGAGTTCGTGAAATTCAAATTAGTGTGGTGTTTTATCGTTTCCGCTGGAAGATAAGTAAATTTTCTTTGTCAGCACTGACGTGTAACAGGTTGATGTGACGCTTTGTATTCTCCTTAGTGAGATACGGCGGGTGCACTGCTATCAAGGCTGGAGCTCGGGAGCGAGGCGCTACAGGTGGTATCAGAGCCCAGGCTTCAGATACGCCTCGGGAACATGAAATTAGTTAATCACCCCTAGAATAAGTGACAATCTGTTTTCAAATGAGATTTTAACTTAAATAAAATGAAGTAGACATAAGCTGTGACTGGGGTTTCGGGTGGTGAGTGCCGTTAGTAAGTATACGTGATAGGTTATCCTTTTGTCCTCCACTCTTATACCTCTTTACGATACTCTCAAGTTAAATTTTGCATAACCTGTTTTAACTGTCTACAGACAATGCCTCCGCGACGTGAACCATCAGGGAATGGTGGACATGATGGAGACGAGTGTCAGGGGCAAGGGGCGATCCTCCAAAGCCTTGCGGATACACTGGCCAATCTGACGGCCTTAATAACTCATCAGCAAACGCAGATGGCGCAACAGTACACACAGATGGCACAACAACAGACGCAGATCGCCCAGATACTTCATCAAACTCAGCAGCAACAACAACAACAACCACCACCACCAACCCCACCGTAGCAAGGCTTGAGGTTCTATTACAGGGAGATGTAGAACTCCCGAATACCAATGTTCAGGGGTACCACTCGGCCTGAGGAAGCCAAGATCTGGCTCAAAAATGTGACCGGACAGATAAGGCTTATACAGGTGCCTACGAATCTGAAAGTGGAGACAACAACCCCATTTCTGGAAAGGGAAGCGGAAAGATGGTGGAATGGGGTGAAGCGTAGATTGACTCCACCAGTGAACTGGGAGCAGTTTGTGGAGGAGTATAAGAAGCACTATGTTCCGGGTAGTGCTATTCAGAGAAGGATGGCAGAATTTCAGGTGCTGACACAGGGTTCCATGACAGTTGATCAGTATTCTGAGAAGTTTCACGAGTTCGGTCAGTATATGTCTTGTATCATGGACAATGAGGAGGCCAAGATGCTGAAGTTCCATACTGGTTTGAGCTTTCGCATCCAGCAGGCTATTGTTTGTGCGGAGGCCACAACATTTGAGGGATTACTGGAGGTATGTAGACGTGGTGAGAGAAACTTGGATAGGACTGCTGCACTGGAGAGACTTAAGAGACCCCGTGAGGAGTTGCATGCGGGCAAATCAGGGAGATGGCTGAAAGTGCCTCGACGTCCTCAGTCTGGGCAACCGTTCCGACCAAAACGACAGCAGGGTACAGTGAGTCAGGCACCGATGATTGAAGGACCTGTACCGACCGATGCACATCCAGTGAGAGCTGTGACACCTGCCTCACAGTGTACACTGTGCGGACGTTTTCATCCGGGCAATGTTGGAAAGCTCAGAGGGTGTGCTATAATTACAGGAAGCAAGGACATCTAGCTAAGGAATGCTCTGCACCGGCTCAGGTGAACCCACAGACTCAAGCACAGCAGGGAGGACGAGGCCGGACCAATGTTCGAGTCCATGCGATGACGGATGCAGAGGTTGAGGAGTCAGGCGATGTGGTTACAGGTATATCTACTTAAGTGTTTAAAATCCGAAGTTGGATTAAATTCTAGTTGTTGTTATTGCATGTTGGGTGCTAAACCTTGAATGTGTTAGGTGTGATTTTAATTAACCAAGTGCCAGCCAATGTTCTATTCGATAGTGGGGCGAGTCACTCGTTTATGGCAAAGAGATTTGCCAAGAATCTGGATGTTCTCCCTGAATGGCTTGAGACTCCATACCGTATACAAGCCGCTGGCGGCCAAGTACTCGTGTCTCATCATCATTACAAGAGATGTGAATTGGAGATTAACGATCTGCAGTTCTCTGCAACCTTGATACCGATCCAAATGCACGACTTTGACGTTATTCTGGGCATGGACTTCTTGGCAAAATATCATACAACTATTGATTGTCGGCAACTCCAGGTCCGCATGAAAACACCAGAGTTGGGGGAAACTACTTTTCAAGGGAACCCTAAATTGAAGAAGACACCCCAGAAGCTTTATTTGACTGCGACTCAGGCGTTTCGAGCACTAAAGAAAGGAAGCGAAGGATTTTTGGTTTTCTCAATGGGTGCCGAGCAGGAGGTTCCGCAGATTGACCAAATCCCGGTAGTAAAGGAATTTACAGACGTCTTTCCCAAGGAGCTACCAGGACTACCCCCAGAAAGAAAAGTAGAGTTCGAGATCAATCTAGTACCCGGTGCTGAACCCATTTCCAGGGCACCCTACCGCATAGCTCCAGCAGAGCTCAAGGAGTTGAAGGAGCAGTTACAGGAACTGCTGGACCGTAAATTTATTCGGCCCAGTGTATCACCTTGGGGTGCTCCAGTCCTGTTCGTGAAGAAGAAGGATGGGAGCATGAGATTATGTATAGATTACCGGGAGCTCAATAAAATCACCATCAAGAACAAGTATCCATTACCTCGAATCGAGGATCTCTTTGATCAGCTACGGGTAATGATAAGTTGGAGTTATAATTTAAACTTTTCGGTTGCTCGTTAAATTGCACCACTTTTGAAATTTCTTCCAGGGGGCTAGAGTATTTTCCAAAATTGATTTGCGATTCGGTTATCACCAGTTGAGGATCAAATCAGGGGATACAGCCAAGACCGCTTTCCGAACACGTTATGGCCACTACGAATTTTTGGTTATGCCTTTTGGATTAACTAACGCCCCAGCCGCATTTATGGACCTAATGAACACAGTATTTCGGAAACAATTGGATAAGTTCGTTGTAGTATTCATTGATGATATTCTGGTATACTCCCCTGACGAAGAGACTCACGCTGAGCATTTGAGGGAGGTTCTAGAGACCCTTCGGAGAAGCAAATTGTATGCCAAGTTCAGTAAATGTGAGTTTTGGTTGAAAAGCGTAGCCTTTTTGGGTCATGTGGTCTCCGAAAAAGGGATTTCTGTGGATCCAAAGAAGGTAGAGGCAATCACCGAGTGGCCTAGGCCCACTAATGTGACTGAGGTAAGGAGTTATCTCGGTTTGGCTGGATACTACAGGAATTTTGTTGAGGGCTTCTCATCTATTGCAGTGCCTCTGAGCCGATTGACACAGAAGAAGTCAAAGTTTGAATGGACCGCCGAGTGTGAGCAGAGCTTCGCCGAACTAAAAAGGAGACTGACCACAGCCCCTGTTCTTGCTCAGCCCTCCGCGACAGAAGGGTTGGTCATTTACAGTGACGCTTCTAAGAACGGGCTAGGTAAATGTATATGATGTCAAGTTGATCTTATATACAATAAAAGATGTGGTCTAACTTTTGTATTTCAGGATGCATATTGATGCAGAACGGCAAGGTCATTGCGTATGCTTCGAGACAGCTAAAGCCTATGAGCAGAACTATCCGACCCATGATATGGAACTAGCAGCGGTGGTGTTCGCACTGAAAATCTGGCGCCACTATTTATATGGAGTGAAGTGCGAGGTGTTCATTGATCATAAATGCCTTAAGTATCTGTTCACGCAAAAGGAGTTGAACATGCGCCAAAGGAGATGGTTAGAGTTATTGAAAGATTATGATTTGACCATCAGCTATCATCATAATATAAACTTTAATATTCAGCTTATAAGGCTGATTAAAGTGGCGCCATTTACATGTGACAAAATTGAAATTGGAATCTCCACAATTTGGCCTTAATGTGGGATGATTTGTGTGTGCCAATATGGAATGATTTTATGGCTGGAAATAACATCATAGGCACGAAAATTATAATGATTTTTGAGGTGTAGGGGCTGGCCATCTATTTATGGCAAGTACGTGACACGTTGGCGAAGTTTCGGCATTCATCCGATACGAAAAATTTTGGTTTAGAACCTTTTAACGTGTCGTATTTAATTTGTCATCACCATGACTTATATCATATGTTATAAGACCTGAATATACTCACAAATATGAGTTAAGTATGGTGGTGTGACGTTAACGTACGTACGTAAAATATATAACGTGTCGGTAGTACGTTGGAATACATGTGTATGTGCCTTTTTCAAAAAATCTGAAAATATATATTTATGTATATATATATGCGTGTATATGTGGTGAAGAGAGGAGGAGGAGACTTTCCTTCCTTAGTCTTGTTGCCTTTGTGCCTTGTCCAAATGTAGCTTCCTTTAATGAACTACTTAGTTTAATTAACTAAGTACTTCACTTAATGAACTAGTTTAGTTCATTAATGGTGGCACCTGAAAATAATATAAACACAACAAATGTTCGCCATTTGATGTAAGCTTTAAAGCTTTATGGCTCGTTAGTACTGCAGCATTATATATGAATTATATAAGGCAAGTAATATGCACCATATCATGCACATTTATCTTATGCACGTTTTTAAGCTCATTTAAATCATATATTTTGAAATCACTCAAACCTCCTTTTTCTCTACAAAAGGGACTTAGGAACCGGCAGGTTTTGCGCCTACCCTCTAAAAAGGTGACCTCGGCCTTAGGGCTTTTAAGGGGTTCACCTCAGTCCCCTACTTTATGGTTACAAAAGGGACTTGGGACGCGACAGGTTTCGCGCCTACCCTAGGTTCACCTCAATATATAAGTCCCCTGCCTTACGGTTCATTTCAGAAAATGAATCATTGGTCTTAAAGCTCCAAAAAGAATTCGGGACTTATTACAACCAAACTCAAAGCAGGATACTGTTAGACCGTGCACCTGCAAGAAACACCATTAGAGGGGGAGGGGTGAATAGTGGCTAGCTGAAATTACACTTCTACCCTTGATAAAAATCCCCTTTGAAAACAGAATCTCAGACTACCTCAGATTCAAAACCCGTTTTTGAAAAATTCAAAAATCGTTGTACACAACTCCAAAAATTATGAAAATTTTCAGAATTTAACTTCAATGTGTTGACAAGACTCTGACCAAAAATTAGACAAAACTAAGATTTTTTGATCCTTCAAACAAATAAAAAGATTCAGATGGTCAATCTGGACAGAATTGGACAGAATGTTGTTGAAATCGAAAAACGTGTTTATCTTTGAATACATAACCAAAAAGGTTGATATTTATGTCAAAACACTCCTTAGGATGTCTAGTTTATGATTCCAAAAGGCCCTGACCTTAAACAATTCTTGGTTAAAACAGAATTCAAGTTTTCTCAAAATTGGTCAGATTGCAGCCAGATTGGAGTAGTTATTTTGCAACGACTGAAAGACTAACTTTTCATTGATCAAATCAAGTGACTTTTTGCAAATGGAAGCTAACAGCCTAAAGTATAACTCCACCAAAAAGCACAAATTTTGAAAGTTTTTAGTTTTTTTTAAAACGTGAGAAATTGTGTAAAAACTGCAGTGAAAAACAGGCAGAATATAGAATGTAGAAACAAAATAAGAACACCGAGAATATATCCTGGTTCGGTCAATATGACCTACTCCAGTCTCAAGGAACACCTTTCCTTGGATTTCACTATGGTATAAAACAAATTACAACAAGAACCAAGCTTGATCATTGGGATAAACACCAACCCTATTCAAGGCTTGGATGAACACTATCTATACAACACTTAGTTGCAACACATCTACCACCTATTGATGTAGCCTTATAGAATTGGCTAATCAATCTTACAAATGAAGATCAAGAGGCTTGTAGCTCTCCAACAAATACAACAAGAATACCTTGGCTACAAAGAATGAAACAAGAATGACAAGAAGAAGATAGATAGACAAATCAACTATTGCTTTCAAGTGAGCTTCAAGTGTGTTCTTCTTCTTCACCTTTGCCTCCTATTTATAGTGTGAAATGGCTCTTGAAGATAAGAACTCCAATGTGTCAACATCTTCATCATCAAGTCCTAGTCGTCTTCACATCATTGGTTGGACACATAATCATCTTGTACACTTGGCAACATAGAGAAGAATGATTGGTCCACCTTAAACTTTCAGCATGGCCGAATTTTTATCACCAAAAATGACTTGGAATTTGCTTGAAAAATGAAGATAATACTAAGGGATAATACCACCAAGATACCCTCAACTCCTTGCAATAGAATAGGCATGTGAGAGCTGCATTTTGACTCAAAAAAATCTGCCAAGACCAGCCATAGCCGTTGGGTTCAAACTTTGAATTTTCCTAGTTGCCAACTAGCTTCTTTTTGGTTGGTCCACTTATCACCAAGATATAAAATGAGTACACCATCATTTCCACCTATTAATACACGTTTGGAGGCTTGCATATATGTATATCAACTCAGATTTTTGAAGAAGAAATTAACAAATAATAGTTGACAAGATTATGTCAACATGTAAGACCAAAATTCCCACTATTTCATCTTGTATGTAGTGAACATTTTCACACCTTCAACACCTTTAAATTCTCTTAAATATGATGATAAATATGCTCCAATAACATATATAAGAGTTTCTTCAAGAAAGAAATAGAATGTGAGACATTATTGGTGGAATGGCATGAAGAGGCACATTGCTGAGTTTGTGGAAAGATGTCTTGTTTGCCAGCAAGTTAAGGCAGAGCATCAGAGACCGGGTAGACTGATGTGACCACTAGAGATACCCGAATGGAAGTGAGAGCATGTGACAATGGACTTTGTGGTTGGACTCCCGAAGACAAGAAATGGGAATGATGTGATATGGGTAATCGTGGATCGATTGACTAAGTCTGCTCATTTCTTACCTATCCCTACCGGACTTACAATGGAGAGGTTGGTAACTATGTACATCGATAATATTGTCTGCCTTCATGAAGTGCCAGTCAGCATAGTATCTGATCGTGATCCGAAGTTTACATCTCAGTTCTCGGTAGCCTGTCAGAAGAAAATGGGGAGTGAGTTACGGTTGAGCACTGCTTTTCACCCTCAGACCGATGGTCAATCTGAGAGGACCATTCAGACCCTGGAGGGCATGTTGAGGGCGTGCGCATTGGATTTCAAGGGGAACTGGGACAGCATGCTTAAGTTGATTGAGTTCTCCTACAATAACAGCCATCACAGTGCCATAAGTATGGCACCATTCGAGGCCTTGTACGGACGCAAGTGTAGGTCACCGATTCACTGGGACGAGGTTGGCGAGCGTGTGTTGACGGCTCCTGAGATAAGTGAGCAAACTAAAGCAAAGGTGAAACTAATTCGTGAACGTCTTAAGACGGCTCAGGATAGAAGCAAGAGTTGGGCCGACACGAAGAGATGACCTTTGGAGTTTAAGGAAGGAGAAAAAGTCTATCTCAAGGTGTCACCCATGAAGGGTGTGACACATTTTGGAGTTAAGGGAAAGTTGAAGCCTTGTTATATTGGACCTTATGAGATACTCGAGAGGGTTGGAGACTTGGCCTACAGATTAGCACTACCCCCGATGCTGGCTCAGGTGCATAAAGTATTTCACGTCTCACAGTTGAGGAGGTACGTATCTGACCCAAGTCATGTATTAGATGCTCAGCCACTTACGATCAGGCCCGATGCTTCCTATGAAGAAGTACCGATCAGAATTCTGGACCGTAAGGATCAGGAGCTAAGAAAAAGGATTATTCCCTATGTCAAAGTTCAATGGAGCAAACACCCAGAGAATGAAGCGACATGGGAACTAGAAGAGCAAATGCGCGACAACTATCCCCACCTCTTTGAGTAAGGTACGGCAAGTTTCGGGGTCGAAACTTTTTGTAAGGGGGGTAGGATGTTACGGCCGTATAAAAAAAAGATTCTATCCTATCTTAAATTTAACTTAGTCAACAATTACCCTAATCCCCTCCCAATCCACCTTAAATCTCACACCCTCATAACTCTCTCCTTCCCTCCCTACAATCTCTCATTTTGGATTTTGACAAACCCTAATCCCCCCCTCTCTCTCTCAAATCGGCTGCCTCCTTTTCCCTTCTCCCCATCAAAATTTCGTCCAAGAGGAAAAGAAAAGAGAAGAGAAGGATCTTTGATCCAAGGTTCAAGAGGAGGAAATCACAACCCTAACAAGATCACATACATCTCTCGTATATATCAATTCTCGCTAGGATCGAGGTAGGTGCATACTATTTATTCCCTCAAAACGGTATGAAGATTGCATAGGCAAAACGGTATTGTTATGTGTTGTTGTTCTTTTATTCTTGATTCAATCATGATCTTATTGATGTGTTCCAACGTGTCTATTCTCTGTTCCTTGATTTTTGATTTCATCGTGATCTTGTTGATGTATTTCTCCTCGTGGTGATACGATGTCTATATATATGTATGGAAAAATGGGTAAGTGTGAATTGTTGAATGGAGTTGCTGAATGGACTGCAGAAATCGAAGAATGGGAATCCTGAAAAACGGTGACATCGATCGATCGATGTCAGAGGATGATGTACATCGATCGATCGATGTACAGCGGGTGAGATATCGATGTATCCCAGATGGACATCGATCGATCGATATCAGCTGAGTGAGAGTTCGACGTGTCTCAGTTGGACGTCGATCGATCGACGTCAGGGGATGACGTCTAACTTTTTTTTCTTTCCTTCCTCTTGCATCCATGGCACGTGCATTTGCATGAGGTATACTGCGTCTATAGGGCGTGGGTACCGGGATGATATACCGTGTTTATAGGACACGGGTGTCATGAGACATACTGCATCTATAGGGCGTGGGTGTCCAAACGGTAAGTGATGGCTAGAGACCATGACGCCGGAGTTCTCTTGCATGAGGTATACTGCGTCTATAGGGCGTGGGTGCCAGGATGATATACTGTGTCTATAGGTCATGGGTGTCATGAGACATACTGCGTCTATAGGCCGTGGGTGTCTAAACAACAAGTGGTGGCTAGAGACCACGACGCTGGATTTAGGACCCCGGAGCACACATAGCATATAGGTCTAGGGGCATATTGCATGACATGATTCTCGTTGCGTGTGACACGTTGATTGAGCATGCATCACGTACTTGCGCATTTTATGTGGAGTGTTTTACTTTTCTGTATAAGCCATGCTATCTTGTCTTATGTGATTATGTGTCGATATCTTTTTGGGTATGTAAGCTTTGTATTGTTTTGAGAGGCACCTACTGGGTGATTACCATCACTCACCCCCTACTATTCCAGGTGAGATCAACGCTGAGTATGATTGCATCTTCCTTGAGAATGGGGCTGATGTCGTGGAGTGGGCTGAGTGACTTGTCCATATGTTTGCAGCGAGGACGGACGGGCTATTTATGATGTTCTTGGGGTGACACGACAGTTCTATTTTCCAGTATTACTTTGAAACATTTTCAGACTTTTAAACTTAAACATTTGACTTTGACTTGTAAGGCCTGGTCAGCCTAATAATGATGTCCTTATTTTATTGAGTTCGTGAAATTCAAATTAGTGTGGTGTTTTATCGTTTCCGCTGGAAGATAAGTAAATGTTCTTTGTCAGCACTGACGTGTAACAGGTTGATGTGACGCTTTGTATTCTCCTTAATGAGATACGGCGGGTGCCCTGCTACCGAGGATGGAGCTCGGGAGCGGGGCACTACAATGACTCACTAAATTGGTTGCGCTTCTTATATTGTGAAGTAACAGTTGAGTGACACAGCTTGATGCAATCTTCGTTATGGGTATGGTTGCATACATCCGACTCCCTGTACCCCGCCATAAACAGGAGCTCTAAGACAATGGGGTAATACTGTTGTATGTTTTTGTTAGAAACTGTAATCAAAACTAGTGTACTGTGTGTAGTTGTGTAAATTGAGAAAACCACAAGCAAAACCGAGGCGAGTCTAAGGACTCTGTCCTTAAGACGAATTGCTCCGGTATACTGTGTCCAACCAGTGAAGCAAACGTCTCTCAGGATACAACGGCAAACTGTTCATACGAGCGGCACTGCAGCGTAGGAACTAATCGAACCTGTAAATGCACTGACTTCATGATCACTAGAAAGAATGAATGGAGCAGTATGTATACGAGGAAGAAAGCAGAAGAAATTATCGCGGTGTGTAGAGGTCTGGAGAAGCAGGCTTTTAAATAGGAGGGAAGGAAAAGAGCGGTTGAAAGCAGTTTATGATCTCAGCCGTCGGATCTGACGGTTTTCATCCACAGCTGTTAGATCGTAAACTGCAGCGGTTTTAAACGTAGACCGTCAGATGAAGAAACTGTTGCCAGATACGATCTCAGCCTTTAGATCATAATCCGTGTAGACTACGATCTACAACCGCTAGATCTTGAAATGGTTATGATCACAAATATTTCAACCGTTGGATCACTTGATTTATTTTTCTGGAAAAATATAAAAGAAAATTTCTCCAAAAAGATAAGAACGAGCCACGAGCCCGAGCCGGCCGGACGAGTGGGCGGGCGTCGGCGGCGCGTGCGCGTGTGGTGCTCTGCGTTGCCTGAGCTAGGCCCTGCCTCCGTCAAAAACTTCTAATGCCCTAAGGGCACACTTAAAAGTGACCAAACTAGCACTATATATGAAGGCTAATGCACTTCATGTGAGCAATGTGGTATTCACATAAGTTGGTGACGTGGCTTCTTCTTTTGTAGCCACATCACCTATTTTTCATTTTCCCCAAATTTTTACTCTCATTTTGAGTATTAATTTCTCATTCACCCGAACTCGGAATTGAGTGATACGAAAGCCTAAATTTATCTACTCGTTACGTAGATAATTTAGAAGCTATTAGTTTTCGGTTTTGATTAACGAACACTAATCATAATTAAGCTCAAAGTATGGTGCTAGTCAACTTTTGACAAACCCACTTGTCCAAAAAATTTTCCTTCCTTCCGATTCTTTCCAACTTCTCCAACAATTTTTACCATGAAGGACTTCTCTAGACTGGCCTGGTTCAGGCTTCTTTTGTGATATCATGGATTCAAAGGGAGTATGTGGTGTGGTGGCTGAAATTATGTTCTGTGTTCCTACTGAGAACAGAGCTTAAGCCTAGTAAGTAGGAACTTGGATAAATTGAATCTTCCTGTGTCAGTGGATTTTTATCAAAAGTTCATGTGATAATCGTGATGCAGTAAAAATTTACTAAGACTTTGTACTTGTTTAGTTGTTTCGGTCCTTGTTCAGTCTTCTCTACAAAAATCATGGAAAGAAACTTAAACGCCTTGTATTCTCACTCACATTAGGAATCTGTTCGTGTCAATTTCAGGTGATCGCTCCATTATGAAGGGCTGACTAACACCGACAAAAAGTAGTTAGCTCTTTCAAGTATGTTCTAACATTGCTCTTGTAGGAAAGTTATTTCACCGTGGGTCACTACATAAGTCCTCGCCTAATCTAGGAGGTCGTTGAACTCTTGATTTGCATCCTTCACAATGCTCTTTGAGAATGGGACGGTAGAGACCCTTAAGAATATGGAAAGTTATTTCACTTTTGAACTCTGAACCTAGAGTATCGCAAATTTTATTGGAATAGAGCATGGCAGCTTGATACAGTACTTACCTACTCGCACACGTGTCAGGGCATGTGCATTAGGACACACAGGAGCAGTAATTTTCTACATGTCCAAAAAAAATCATAATTAGACTCTGTAGAAAATACACTATACATACGTTGTACAGATAAGAAATGAAGGTACAAAATATAGCTGTTGGATGTAAATATGACCGTTGTGTGATGGAAGACCTTTCTTCCCACTTGTATATATAGTTGCCTAGTTGTAGTATTTTACCCTTAAGAAAGAATTCAATAATACATTGATTCTTCTTCAACTTTGTGTCTACATTGCTCGCATTCCTCTTCCTTCTACATAGTTTTCTCTTCTCATCATGGTATCAGAGATCTGGTTTGTAAAAGAACGGGAGCCAGGTTATTACGGTTGTCTTCCATCTCCATCTTTCTGTGGAGGTTGTAGAGTTTTCTCTATAAAAGGAAGAAGACAACCAGGGGAAGAGAATATCTCATGTACGAGAAGAAAATTCTTCACGAAAAAAGAGGAAAAAAATTACTTGCGAAAAGGAAAAACTCTGGAATAATTCCTCCAGTAAATGCGCCACGTGTTCTCCTTATTGAGCAAAATGCAATACAGCTGTATTATTTTATTCCCATTAGCGAGCAATGGTTTATGATATATATTATATATTTTTCTTCCTTTTCTATTTTGTCAAAATATCCTCGGGAAGGCCATGGGCAAGGCTTCCTCGAGAAGCTTCGGCACAATTCTCAAAATAATTGTTTTTCCCTCTCATCTTACTAAAGACTCTCTCGATTTTTCCTCCGTCTTCTAAACATTTATCATCCCAAAAGTCTATAGTTCCTTCTATTCCCTTTTGGATACGGCTATTCATTCTTCATGATTCTAGTGCTTCAAGTATTCAAAGTGATAATAAAGTATTTCTTCATCTAAAGATCAAAGAGTTATTGTTTCTGTGACAAATCAAAGTTTACAATTTGTTCTTTCTAAGAAAGTTTGTGTTCAAATTACTGGTGAATTTTTTTTCCTTATTCACTTTGTCTTTTCAGTTGTTTCTGGGTTTGATTTTTTATCTCAAACCTTGGTTGATATCTATATCTGAATTCATTTTGCCTCATTGTTTTTAACTGATTTGAAAGGAAAATTAATAGTTTCTGTGTTGGTGTGTAACGTGAAGTATTTAGCCAGCGAAATGTCTCTTCAGTCTTTATGGGGAAGAGTTTCCAGGTGGCTGGCCTGTCCTCAAAAGGAATTTGTTTTGTTGGTTTTTCTCCTGTTGGTCGTGCATGCAGTACATTTTCCTATCTTGTTTCTTTAAACTTTCCTTTATGCATGCTCACAATGAATTCAACATATATCCTAAACAAGTTCAGCGTAGACAGCTAAGGGAGAGCTGTTGGTTGAAGCTGCACTCGTGTTGGGTGGCTGATCTTTGGGTCATGCTGATAAGACTATTACTAATGCTTCCACTAGATTTCTATTCGACTGTCAAAACCCTTACAATATTCATGGCTATTAAGTTTCAAAAAATTTCAATAGGCTATGAAGAGCCTTGGCCCATAAAACCGGAATCTTTTCAATAGGCTATGAAGAGCCTTGGCAATATAGCTGAAATCTTCTCAATCTACCTCTCTATGAAAAGTCATAAATTTCTAAGGCCATATTGTCGTCTTCAAGGCTATTGTGACATCGTTAAAATTCGTCAGAGACCATAATGCCATTTCTTCAAACCTATATGTCTATAAACTTCCAAGAGGTTATGAAGAGCCTTGGCTAAGCTGAAATCTTTCCTTCAAGACCATTATATCTATAAACTTCCAAGAGGCTATGAAGAACCTTGGTCATAAATCGAGATCTTCTCATTGAATGGGCTATGAAGAACCTTAGCTATAGAGAGAAATCTTTGATAACTGAAATCTTTGTTTGGAAGAGCCTTGGTGCTCATATATGAATATGTGGTGTTAGATTTCCTGGAAAGTTGCTCAACCTGAAAAAAGTGGTTCTTTGCTCAAAATCGATTGTGATATTGTTATCCTTGTGTCTAATGATCAACTAGAGGAACATGTTTAGTCAATTGATAATTCAAGCTATGTTGGTTATATGTTTCATATTGTGTTTGGAACCTATTTGCTCTGTTTCTGATGTAAATTTATTCCTGATTCTTTATGTTGTTCTTAATAAGTTTCTTGGTGCATTGCTCAGTAATAATCATACGTTTCTGTTGGTTCTAACTATTGAACTGTTATTAATAAAAGAAACAGTAATGCGTTGGTAACTGAAGTAGGTGAAGATCATCACTGTTAAAATGGTTGTCCTGCTTTGTTTTTGGAAATCTTGGAGTTATATTTATCTTGTATTAGCATGTGATGTCAAGTGAAATGATAAACCTGTGGGGTTGCAAACTAGTTTATATATTGGTATCAGTTTTAAATTGAGTCAAGTTCTTTAATAAAATGCATAATATTGGCAAGTTGTTTGGTTGAACCCAAGTGCTGATTATTGTTGACATGGCTTGAGAATGAATATTTGAATTGTGAAGCATATCAAGTGAAATTTGATCATAAATGCTAAAACTATTAGAAGCGTCTTACATGTTGATATAATGCATTTGTATTGGCATTCAGTTTAGTATGGTGGCCATTATTGCCACTATTATTTGAATGGACAAGAGTCCCTCTGAGCTATGAACACGGATAATCTTGAATTATTCCTCTGAGTCATTTTAAATCAGGCTAGAAGAGCCTTAGCTGCAGAGCTGAAATCTTCTTAATTATTCCTGGTGCCAGGCATGATCCTTGTATCACTTGTGAGATGTTGTGTCCTAAATACCAAGGTTGTATTGTCATTAGCATTTCTAGTCCCTGTATTTGGTTGACAAAATATTGTGATTATGCAAAACGTAATAACAAACCTATGGGATTTCATGTATGTTGTCTGATTGTTTAAATCTGGTAACCATGTGAATTGTTTTTCTTGTTTTTCTCTCTAAGGATATCTTGTCTGTTCAATTTTATCTGGTAACCATGTGAATTGTTTTCTTTGTTTTTCTCTCTAAGAATATCTTGTCTGATCAATTTTATCAGTGAATCAATTGACCTTTATGATTTACTATGTGATTTGTATGACTTGTTGAATTATAATTATCTGTCGTTCATAAATATCTTATTATTCTCTAAGTCTATATTTTTTCTTTTTTTATCCCAAAGAATATCTGTTTGAATGAAATATGTTTCAAAATTATTATTTTACCTGGTATTGTCCTGTTTGAGTTAACAACTTCTGTCATGCGTGTCTATCAACTGTTCTTATCATATAGTCCTTGACATGTTAAATGTTATGCTAGTACTAATGTCTATTGTTCCATGATTGATATATGTAACTTGCTAGCTGTTTTAAAACTCCTCTTTTACGAACTTTATATTGTGATGGCATACCCGCTCTTATTTGCATTATCCTCTGCTGCACTTATATCTCTAATTGCTAGTTGTTGTGTGTCCTCTACTGATATCAAACTCAAATGTAGTTTCCCCTATGATGGATCTTTTACATCCAAGTTTCGTATTAAGTTTCTAACCACGTTTATTTCTCTTATAGCTTATAAGCTAGATGATCCTCTGTTAAGACCTGTTTGAGGGGGAGAATACAATAGTAATCTAAAATAAATCTTCACCTGTTATTTTTCTATGGTATGTGTCTGTGTGTCTAAAATTTGCAACGTGAGCATTGCATTGTCTTTTAAAGATTTCTTTGCTTCATGAGCATGTTTCCAGTTGGGGTATACCTACTATGGTGTGAAGTGAATAACTTGTCTGTTAATAGTGGTCAATCCGTTCCAGTTTGTGTAGCCATGTATGAATAATTGCAGTTTCGTTGTCAACATGTTCAAATCAGTGTTTACTTATTGGCTTGCAGTGGAAATAATCGATGTTACTGTTGCTTAGCAATATAAATTGGTTTACAAATGTGTTTTTAAACTGTGTTTCTCATGACTAACAAGGGTTCCAGGATTGTCTTCTGTCATAGAAAGGCTTCTGGACTCCAGGTGTCATTATTTTTATGCAGGAGATTCCAGAACTATTTACTAACAGTTACAATGCAGGATGGAAAGTGTAATTTTCTTGCAGGTGTTCAAGAAGTAATATCAGAAGTGATACACTAATATTTGTTTTGCAGGACCAAAGTTATTTCCTTTGCAGGTGTAACAAGGCCAGGAGGTTCATACTAACATTTTACGCAAGCATACAAGTGCCTCAGGTCCAGAAGTGTTGTGGATACTCAAGTTAGATTGGGGTTGCTATTCATTTGAACAAGAAAACATACATAAAGACAACAAAAGTGGAACATTGAAGATTAAAGACGTTGCAGTTATGGAAGAAATATTAAAGGTTCCTATTAGTATACGTGTTCCAAACTTAGTTGCATCTACCTATGCACTAAGTTTGAGGGAGAGTGTAGAAAATAACTATACATACGTTGTACAGATAAGAAATGAAGGTACAAAATATAGCCGTTGGATGTAAATATGACCGTTGTGTGATGGAAGACCTTCTTCCCACTCGTATATATAGTTGCCTAGTTGTAGTATTTTACCCTTATGAAAGAATTCAATAATACCTCGATTCTTCTTCAACTTTGTGTCTACATTACTCGCATTCCTCTTCCTTCTACATAGTTTTCTCTTCTCTAATTCTCTTCATACTCGCATTTCTGTTATTGTAGTTTTATGAAATTTTGCTGAAGATACAAATCAGAATAACTTAATAACCTCCTAAATGAGAAGGTATTGCTCGGTGTTCACGAGATGTCGATCTTAAACTAGATTTATAGAAACATAAGTTCATATTGAAATCGACTTCACATCAAAAGTGACTTAAATATCAACTACAAATATAACCGTAATTTTCTAGGAAGAGGTAAATACACCGAGTCATATAACAGTTTATTGTAAAAAAAAGTTTGAAAGAACAAATATTTCTTTTCATTTTTATTTCAAAGTAACCAATTAATAGTATGACATAAATAACTGTTTATAAAGTTTGACTTTTTTAAATTATGTTTAAATTAAAGTAGGACATTATTTTTGGGAGAGAAGAGATATAATATAAGCTTAAGAAAAATTAAAGGTGTCCAGGAAGAGAAAAAATGGTATGAAGGAAGTGAGAAATTGTTGTGACCTAAAACAAATATTGAACGAAGAATAGAACTAATCTGCTAGGATCATTGGCCGGGCAGCGGGAGCTGGGGGTAGGGAAAGAACGAAGTGAATTCTAGACATCTATTTTCTTTTTTTTCTTTGAGAAGAATCGGCATCTAATTTACTGCGCAAAAAAAAAACAAAGAAAATAAAAGAAGCCTTAAGTCGGAGCTTAGTTGTCATTTGGGTGACCAAATGTTCTCTAAATGTTGTAGGTTCGAAATTGGAGACAAACGAAATGTAGGTATTTCAGAAATTTTCGGCCCAGTTAATATATAGATGCTGAGCAATTTGCAGTGGATATCTTTTGTGCATATCTGTATATGACCATCTCATTTAGGTAGCCTTTGAGATTCTTTATTTCAATCCTTTACTAAGCTTTATAGAGATGAGACGGTAGAAACGTCAGAGTTAGGATATGAACTTTTCCACTAAAAAAAGAAAGCCCGTTTGTTAACTTACAAAGCAAGGGCCACAAAGTCATTATGGAAATAATTAAAGCAAATTGTTCTGACTTGATCAAACGTGCTCTGTCATTACCATTTGCCGTAACCTTTTTAAGCTTGTATTCTTGCTATTGTAATCCATTTATATCTATTGTAATAGCTTGTAATCATCATGTTTAATACTACCTTGCTTGTCACTATATTGCTCCCAACACATTCATATTCAATTAAGAATACTTGTGTTATATTGAGATAGGTGTAGTAGTTATAGTGGTGGTTGCTATTACAAGGAAAATTTCATTTTGTATACAATCGTATACCATCACATCAAGCTTACCCAAACAAAAGACTGTGAGTTGGTGATAAAACCAAGCTTGGGAGGGGCCAAAAAAAAAAAGGCACTTCTAGAGGAGACCGGATCTCTTCACCATCTCCACTCTCATCTCATTGCCAACCGCTCGACACGTAGCAGCAAGAGAGGATGGTGAGGCTAGATGCGGGTGACACTCATCTAGTCTCACCGTCCCCTCTTGCTGCCACGTGTCGAGCGATGAAAAATGAGGTGAGGGTAGAGACGGTGAGGAGATCTCATCCCCTTCTATAGGCACTCAACACCACAAAAGTCTTAAAAATAAAAGACTTTTAGTTGGGAGGGGATTAAATACCCTCAAAACTTACCCTAAAAATGTAATTAGCGAATTAAAATACAATATTTTTAGATAAACAAGCCTTTTAAGCCTTCTCTTACTTTAGAAGGAACCCAACCCCCCCAACCCCCTCCCTCTGCCGGAAGGATACAGATATATTCTCCTATCAATTGAAAATACAGCTTCATGAGATGAATTCGTATAATAAAATTTTGAAATATGAGGGCCCAGGATTTTATTTTCAAAATTTTATTGAACAATATATTGGTGTAGCCATGAGGGGAGAGCTCCGGAAGAAAGATAAAGTGATTTAGATCCAGGGGAATAATTATGAAAATATCTTTAAAAAATGATGTGTTTTTCACTAGAGTAGGAAGGGTAAGAGGTCACTGTTGGGATTAATTCGAGATACGTGTGATGCGCAGCACGTTGATAAAGTTTATACGAATTAATCATAAGGTGGACGTTATGTATGATAATATTATATGTCACATATGTCACGTAATAATATTCATTGTTACGTAAAACATCCACACGTTAAGTGATCATCGGGTATGTTCGTGGATGTATAGTGTGGTCTAAATGGAAACCCCGAATATGTAGACAGTCATATGGTCAGAGACCGCGATGGATGGGCTCAAAGTGCAACGACCATAAAGTTACGACATCTGGTCCCCGAGGGGCGACAACCCACGTGTGGCTAGTAGATAATTATTGGCACAATAATTAAATATTAGATAATATTTAATAGGAAGATAAGGTTGAGTTTTAAATTTAAGATTAAATTTAAAACCTTATACCTATCAGATCCTTCCATCCCCTCTATATGAAGAAGGCTTCATCTCCTCATACTATCAGAGGTGAAAAACGCTATACACAGTAAAGAGGGAAGGGTGTGCCAAATTTTCTATAAAGCCCACACTGTCTAGCCTCTCCATCGGGTAAAGCAGTGAATTGTTGATTCCGGTTCAAGGGGCATATCAACAATTGGTGGGAGGTCGTGAATCCTTGGATCACGCCAGATTCTTCATCAGCCGGAGCAGTTGCAGTGTATGTGATCAGATTAACAACGGCAATGGAGCAAGGTATATTTTCCGCATTTTGTTACTTTGTCCATTGATTCGATTAAACGGTCCTATTCAGGGGTTTATTAAATTAAATCCAACAAGTGGTATCAGAGCAGGCCTAATCGAATCATATTTTGTATTCTGTTAATCTGTTCATGTTCGGAAAAACGAAATTTTTCGGGTCAAAAACGTTTTTCTGGAATAAAGGTTTAATGAACCAAAAGCTTCTGTTTTTTGGAAAAAATAAAACTTGCATCTAGTCTTGTTAAAAAACACTGCTGTTTGCCTGGTGGTATGAGTTCTGCCAGCGTATGCAGAGGTCATCGTTTCAAAACCTGCAGCCGAAATTTTAGGAATCTTTAAATTTTTCTCGATTCCGTCGCTCGAAATATATAATTATAAGTCGCCCTTTACAAGTCACAGAAGGGCCGCTGGCCCACTGGCCAGCGCTTGGGACTTGCTCCTGTATGTCAGGGGTTCGATCCCCGCTAGCGAAAAATCAGGAATAATTTTTGCTCCAGCGGCGGAAATTTAGGTTTTTTCTGGAATTCTGTGGATTTTAATATAAAAATAAAACCTCCTACAATAATGCATAAAAGGCTGCTGGCCTAGTGGCCAGCGCCTGGGACAGAGATCTGGAGGTCTCAGGGTCGACTCTTCCCAGCGACAATTCTGGAGCATTTTTTGCTCCTAACAGCGCTAGCGGGTTGGGCTTCTGGATTCGGGTTCGACCCGATCCGGCCCAATTTCAGAAAGGGGCTTCGGCCCAAAATCAGTTTCAATTAAAAAAAAAAAAAAAAAAAGGTTTCAGATGGGCTTTCAGATTTGGTCCCAAATCAGTTC
Source organism: Eustoma russellianum (assembly GCA_036186865.1). NCBI lineage: Eukaryota > Viridiplantae > Streptophyta > Magnoliopsida > Gentianales > Gentianaceae > Eustoma > Eustoma russellianum. The sequence goes on along the minus strand of AP025053.1, from coordinate 27,725,632 downwards.
AGGAAAGGGCTTCGGCCCAATACAGATTCCCAATTAAAAAAAAAAAAAAAAAAAAAAGGAGGCAAAATCCGGAAATCATAACAGGCCGGGCGGGTCTGACCCGACCCGACCCGCGCCCCAGCCCCTGTATTTTCAGTTTTATTTATTTATTTGGTTTATTATTATTATTTTGGATCAAGTAAATAATAATAATAATTTTATTATTATTATTTAAATTTTCTTTTAAGGAAAATAGTAATAATAACAAATTGTTGTTATTATTATTATTTTAAAGTCTCTTTTAAAAGAAAATAATAATAATGATGATGATAATTTAATTATTGTTGTTATTATTATTAAAAGTAAAATAGTAATAATAATAAGTAATTATTATTATTATTATTATTTTAAAGTTCTTTTAAAATAAATAAAGTAAATAATAATGATAATAATTTGATTATTATTATTGTTATTTAAAGTTTCTGGAAAATAGCAATAATAACAAATTGTTGTTATTATTGTTATTGTAAAGTCTTCTTTTAAAAGAAATAATAATGATGATGATAATTTAATTATTATTATTGTTATTATTAAAGGAAAATAGTAATAATAATAAGTAATTATCATTATTATTTTAAAGTTCTTTTAAAGGAAATAAAGTAAATAATAATGATAATAATTCTATTATTATTGTTATTATTTAAGGTTTATTAAGGAAAATAGTAATAATAATAATAAAATCTTATTATTATTATTGTTATTATTTTAAAGAAATCCAAAATAATAATAATCAAGTGTTAAGTTCAATTTCCGGTTATTGCATTATTATGTTTATATGCATGCAGTTATTTGTTTATTTATTTATTTATGCCTTATGTTTATGCATGTTAATAAATAAATAAAATAAAGTTAAGGAACTTAACCCAATAAGGATTCGAATCTTGCTTGACCCGGTTTGACCGAGTTCAACCAAGTTAATTCGATGGGTTAAGTTGACTGAATTAACCAACACTTATCAATCAATGCGGTTTATACTCGTGATAGATGACTTATTGAGTTGTGATAAAAACGCCGTACACATAGTTTTGTCTAAGAAAGCCGGTACTTAAGCGAGACCATTGTGACTCCACCGGTGGTCTGGAAATTATGTGAAATGGTAATACACTCTTATGGCAAGTGGGTATTACTGAATCGGTTCACTTCACACTCAATGTGACCCATCATAAGGTTATATCACGTGTTATATTGATTGATAAATATATTGTTTCTTAAACCGTAAGGAGAACTGAGCTTGGTTCAAGGTGGTTCTTATTTGAGCTGTAAAGGGAATCAAGCTAGTTCGAATTGGTTTAAGTAAAACAAAACGGATGTTGGTGTTAAGTATGCACGGTCGTGCAAAAGGGTCAGTCAGGAAACTGCGGATCATTTAGAACCATAAAGTTACGCGACTTAGCAAATGTAGGGCTTTAATATGATCCCCTTAAAGTGCGGCAATCATATCATCGCCACTATATTTGTTATGATCGTGAAGGGCATGTATGTGTTGGAGGCAGTCATTGACCGGCCCAAAGGAAGGTGTGATTGTCAAAGACACATATGAGCATGGTAGTGGACCCAAATAGGGCCGGCGGCAAAGCTTTAAAAGCATAGGTTAACTCATCGGCCCAAAGGAAGGTGGTTAACTCGTGCTTGGAGAGCCGTCATATTGACCACTACACCTAATTGTTGGAAGGTATTGGGATGACTCCAAAGAGCCCTAATATTGAAAGACAATTGGTAGATGGAATCGGGGTTCTATTTTGATATTTTGGTTTTATGCAGTTTAAAGATTACACGTGTTGTGTATTTAAGTCCGTTTCTTGTTTGCTTTTCAGCAATAATGCCTAACATTAAGGATATTCCTACAATGAACGGTTCAAACTATAAGCAATGGAAAGATCAATTTGAGATCTTTATGGGGATTGCTGATCTAGACAATGCGTTACAGATAGATCGTCCAGCTGTGCTAACAGACGAAAGTACCAGTGAGGAAAAATCTCACATGGCACGCTGGCTACGATCAAATCACATGTGTCTTATGGTCATGCAAAAGACTATCCTTAAATGCTTCAGGGGACACGTTTCTGAGTCCACGACGGCTAAAGAATTTTTAGCCGATCTCGAGCAAAGATATGTAAAGAATGAGAAAGCCGAGGCAGGCAATCTCTTAAAGAAACTTTGCTCGAAACAGTACCGTGGAATCGACAGCATAAGGGTGCATAAAGTTATGAATGCTGTCGCCACCAAGTTCGGTGGTAAGAAACGCAAAGCTGCGGAAATGGTTACTGTGCAAAAGGCAAGTCAAAAGGAAAAGGGGGTGCCTACTACTGTCACACCCAGAAGCATGACTTGTTTCTTTTGCAATAAGGAAGGACATTTAAGGAAGAATTGTACCGGTTATATATCTTGTCTCAAGAAAAAAGGGTACATTCTTAGTTTGTTCTGAAGTTAATTTTGTTTCGGATATAGCCACTTGGTGGGTCGATACGGGAGCCACGACTCACTTATCTGTGACTATGCAAGGTTGCCTAAGCTATAGAAAACCAAGAGACGATGAAAGATACGTCTATTGGGGAAATGGCAGCGGCATAAAGGTTGAAGCCATCGGGCGTTTCAGATTGCTGTTGACATCCGGTTTCTATCTAGATTTGCATGACACTTTTGTAGTGCCATCGTTTAAACGAAATCTTATTTCGTTTTATCGATTGGATAAAAGTGGATATTACGGTTATTTTGGAAATGGAAATTTCCAACTATATCATGCTTCTAGATTGATTGGTCACGGTATAATGTCCGAAATTGATAAACTTTATTCAATAAATGTTGCTTCAAATCAGGAAACCTTGCATGTTGTAACGCGAAACGTTAAAGCAAAATTAACTCATGAGAATTCAGGATCACTTTGGCATCGACGTTTAGGACACGTGTCCAAAAAAAACATAATAGAACGTCTTGTCAAACAGAAATTCTCAATCCTTTACACTTAACCGACTTAGAGTCGTGTGTATTTTGTGCTAAAGGAAAACAAACTAAAGTCCGAAGATATGAAGCAAATCGTGCAAATAGTCCATTAGAGTTGATTCATACCGATATTAGTGGCCCATTTCATCCGGTTACTCGAAATGGCCACTCTTATTTTATCACCTTTATTGACGACTATTCGCGATATGGCTACATATTCTTGATTAAAGAAAAAGCGCAAGCAATAGACATGTTCAAATCCTTTAAAGCTGAAGTTGAGTTACAACTCAACAAAAGGATTAAAGCCGTCAGATCGGACCGTGGGGGTGAATACTACGGTCGATATGATGGATCAGGAGAACAGTGTCCAGGACCATTTGCTAAATACCTAGAGGAAAACAGAATCGTCCCTCAGTACACCATGCCTGGGTCACCAAGCATGAATGGTGTAGCTGAAAGACGAAACCGTACACTTATGGATATGGTGCGTAGTATGAAGAGTCAAACTACACTACCATTATTCCTCTGGGGAGAAGCGCTTAAAGCTGCAGCTTACATCCTCAACCGAGTACCAACTAAAGCAACGATAAGGACCCCTTATGAGTTATGGACTACGCGTAAGCCTAGCCTTAACCACATAAGGGTTTGGGGCTGTCCAGCATAGGCGAAGCCTTACAGACCAAATGAAAGAAAGCTGGACACCAAAACAGTTAGTTGCTATTTCGTTGGTTACTCGGAAAGGTCACGAGGGTATAAATTCTACGATCCCACAAGTAAAGTGTTTTTCGAGACAAATTCGGTAAAGTTCTTTGAGGATACTTTGGTTCCGGGGGGAATGATTTGCATCAGCAGATCATCGAGTTTGATGAGGCACACCCAGATGCGACAGAAATGCGAATCGAACCATCTTTTGGGGAGATAGCATCAGCGATACCCGCACCTGAGGTACCTCATCCCAGTAGTGATGCTCCACAGGAACAAGTTCATGTTCCTGAGGAAGTTACTGAAGAACCCGATGAATTGCCGGCTGATGCAGTTCAGGAACCTACAGTATCTCAAGAACAAGTGCCCCTAAGGAGATCCACTCGTGAACGGAGAAACCCCATACCTAGCGACTATGTGGTGTATCTCCAAGAACACGAATTCGATATTGGTATGTTGGACGATGACCCTGAAAACGTCCAACAAGCAGTACAATGTCGAAATAAAGAAAAGTGGATAAAAGCCATGGAAGAAGAGATAAAGTCTATGCATGACAACAAAGTATGGGATGTCGTCTCGTTGCCTAAAGGTTCGAAACCCGTTGGTTGCAAATGGATATTTAAAACCAAACGGGATTCAAAAGGCAACGTAGAACGATATAAGGCTCGACTTGTTGCTAAAGGGTTTACCCAAAAGGAGGGCATAGACTATACGGAAACCTTCTCTCCAGTATCTACGAAGGATTCCTTCCGGATAATCATGGCTTTAGTGGCACACTTAGATCTTGAGCTACATCAGATGGATGTTAAGACTGCGTTTCTAAACGGAGAACTCGACGAAACCATTTACATGGTTCAACCGCCTCAATTCGAGGTGGGAGATCCAAAAGGCATGGTTTGTCGACTAAAGAAATCCATCTATGGGCTCAAGTAAGCGTCTCGACAGTGGTACTTCAAATTCGCCAAAGTGGTTACCTCTTTTAGTTTTGAGGCAAACCAAATTGACGAATGTGTGTATCACAAGTTTAGTGGGAGCAAGTTCATATTTATGATCTTGTACGTAGATGATATACTGCTTGCAACAAACGATGTAAACATGTTGAGCGACACCAAAGCCTTTCTGAGAAAGCATTTCGAGATGAAAGACTTTGGTAAAGCTTCATATGTGTTGGGACTTGAGATATGGAGGAATCGTACCCAAGGTATCTTAGGTCTCTCACAACAGGCATACATCGAAAAGGTGTTGAAGCGGTATAGCATGTATAAGTGTAAACCACTTAATACCTCTGTGGCAAGAGGAGAAAATTCGGTCTAAAACAATGTCCCAAACAGAGTTTGAACGTTCAGAAATCAGGAATACTCCCTATGCTTCGGTAGTAGGGAGTATAATGTATGCCCAAGTATGTACACGACCAGACTTGGCATTCATAACGGGAATGTTAGGCAGATACCTCTTTGATCCGAGTAAGGATCATTGGACCGCAGCAAAGAGGGTTCTGAAATATTTACAAGAAACAAAACGACACGTACTGACGTATCGGAGATCTGACAAGTTAGAGATCACTAGATATACAGATTCCGATTTTGCTGGATGCTATGATAGCATGAATCGACCTTAGGTTATGTGTTTACCCTAGCCGGAGGTGCGATCTCATGGAAAAGCACGAAACAGACCGTATTGGCGTTCTCCACTATGGAGGCGAAATTCGTAGCTTACTTCCACGCATCCAATCAGTCGATATGGCTTCACAATTTTGTCACAGTGCTGCGGGTATTGGAGACTATCTCGTCTCCAATGAGGATTTACTGTGACAGTAAAGCTGCGGTGCTATATTCAAATAACAACCGGAGTTCATCTAAAGCGAAATACATAGAGATGAAGTATCTGGCTGTTAAAGAAAGAATTCTGAGTGGTCTGATCAGTATTGAGCATATCAGTACAGACTCTATGGTGGCCGACCCTTTGACTAAGGCCGTGGAACCGGTTGTGTTCCACAAGCATGTTAGCCGTATGGGTCTTAGTCCAGTTGAGGATGTTTTATCCTAGTGGGAGTCTGTAAAGTTTTTTTTTGTGTGTTCAATAAAGTTGTTTATTTCAGACATACAGTATAATGTACATTCCGGTTATATTAAAGTTTTTCTGCAGAAGTAATGTACATTAAGCAGTTACGGCATACATTCTGAATTCTATTGATCTCGCTAAAGAGGGCCAAGTTGGAATTAGATATGTATGATCACCTGGCATATTAATTCCACACTACATATCCATTTCAGTATCCATGTCATTCAGTAGAATGTTAGTATCATGATTTAAGAGGGACTAGTCACTAATTCAATGTGGCGACGTGCGGCTTAAGTCTTTTGCTAACATTTGCTGATGGACCGGAAAAGGAAAGACACACTAAAGGACATACGGTATATGAGCTCAAAAGGGTGACATATAATCTTTAAGATACATACATAGTCCAAGTGGGAGATTGTTGGGATTAATTCGAGATACGTGTGATGCGCAGCACGTTGATAAAGTTTATACGAATTAATCATAAGGTGGACGTTATGTATGATAATATTATATGTCACATATGTCACGTAATAATATTCATTGTTACGTAAAACATCCACACGTTAAGTGATCATCGGGTATGTTCGTGGATGTATAGTGTGGTCTAAATGGAAACCCCGAATATGTAGACAGTCATATGGTCAGAGACCGCGATGGATGGGCTCAAAGTGCAACGACCATAAAGTTACGACATCTGGTCCCCGAGGGGCGACAACCCACGTGTGGCTAGTAGATAATTATTGGTACAATAATTAAATATTAGATAATATTTAATAGGAAGATAAGGTTGAGTTTTAAATTTAAGATTAAATTTAAAACCTTATACCTATCAGATCCTTCCATCCCCTCTATATGAAGAACGCTTCATCTCCTCATACTATCAGAGGTGAAAAACGCTATACACAGTAAAGAGGGAAGGGTGTGCCAAATTTTCTATAAAGCCCACACTGTCTAGCCTCTCCATCGGGTAAAGCAGTGAATTGTTGATTCCGGTTCAAGGGGCATATCAACAATTGGTGGGAGGTCGTGAATCCTTGGATCACGCCAGATTCTTCATCAGCCGGAGCAGTTGCAGTGTATGTGATCAGATTAACAACGGCAATGGAGCAAGGTATATTTTCCGCATTTTGTTACTTTGTCCATTGATTCGATTAAACGGTCCTATTCAGGGGTTTATTAAATTAAATCCAACAGTCACACATTTCAAAGTGTAAATATTTTAACTCAAATTAACCCCGTTAAGTTTATTTTAGTTGTGCTTTGTACGACGTTTTCAAACTTCAAATATCACACATTAACTTTGTTTAGTAACCGTAGTATTTAGGATGCGATGCATTTGTTACGAGGAACACGAGATGTGTCTTTTGAATGATAGAACGGTTTAATGTTGGTCTTACTTTATTTCATATAATTTTTATTACTTTATTCATTATACAGTGTAATTACACAGTACATGTGGATGTTTGATAATCAAAATTTGAATTTTACATGCGTATTTTCTCAGTTCCGAAAATATTATCGTAGTTGGCCAATAAAAGTAATTTATCAAATATCAATTAAGATCGAAACTTGAAAGTATTCAACATAATAGTTTCTCAAAATATTCTTCACATTATTTAAGACCAAATTACACTGAACAATATGTTAAATGATTAGACGATTTTATTTTAAATGGCGTTTGACCAACTATGTGTTTGACTAGCTATGACAATATTTTTGGGACAGAGAGAGTATTTGTTTTGAATAATCGGAAAGTTTCAAATTGAGTTCGAGCTTGAATGTACTTGAAATTATTCGAGTATTATCAAACCGAATTCAAACATTTTCAAAATTTATTCAAACTGAGTTTGAGTATTTTATTCATGCTTAATCGATTTCAAACCAAATTCAAACATGTCTAATTTCAGCACATGTTTGACTTGATGGAAAAAAAAAGATGTTTGATAGAGTTCGGTTTTACGCCTCGAATACTAGCACACGTTAATCTGAAAGAAGCATGCGATCTAGCAATAGAGCTTTTCTAGACATTTGTAATTCGGAGTTGTTGATTCAGTAGATTAAACTAAAGCTGTGTATGTATCTTACAGTTGATGTCAAGTCCGAGTAAGATTCTTCGCTTTGCATGTTAAGCCCTGGGATTTGACGGTGGACTATACTGGTAGGTGATCGTGTTTTTCAGAGGATTTTTGCTTTTTATATTTTGCAAGAGTCTAATTCATATCCTCTAATTAAGCGGATCTTTTTTTTCTTACATCTGACATGAGAGCATTCTTACCTTAGGCTGAATATGGCAAATAAGCCTTTAGACTATTTAATTTAAAGAGCAGAATGAGGGGTAAGTTTGCTTTCCCATGTTGGACCGGCATTACATTTTGATTCTCTAGAGACTCGATTAGTCGGTTTTGGACCTTCTTGCTGATAGAAATGGTTTACTGGGTCGGATCCGTTTACCCGGACTGGCCCACCTCCGAATTGGTTTTGATTTCCCCCTTCCCACGAAACTTTGTCTGCGTTATGAGTGGCTAGACGAGTCCTTTTCAATGTTCTTTTTTTTTTGGATAGAAACTGAAACAAGAGGAAGGATATTTCTTGGTGAAGAACTTGATTCATCTTGAAATTCCCATCTCTGGAAGCAAACCAAAGTCAATAAAAGAATTACAAGTTAGGAAACATGGCGAAACTATCGAAGCTATACACAATGCAAGAGGCAGCTCAGCATAATACCCAGAATGATTGCTGGGTTGTGATTGACGGGAAGGTGTGTGCTTTTTTGCCTCTCTTTTTGGTTTATTTAATGTTTTCTACAAGGGTTTCTTCTGGTTTCCTGAAAAGCTGCGGATTTTTCTTTTCTTAAGTATTTTCGGGGTGTTTGCTCCTAAAACTGTCGTTGACTTTGTGTTAGAAATTGACTGTTTCTTTTCTTTCCTTGATGGGATTTTGTTTGTAGATTGCTTTCTGTGCATAAATATTTCAACTTTGTCTTTAGACGATCAATCAGATGTGACGAGGTCGGATTGTCTCGCCAAGGTAAAAGTCGAAATATCCGGGGTTTAAGGCCGTCACCCCTCCGTCACTTGTCCTCCTAGGAAGCCTGAGAAAGGAAAGAACGCGTTAGGAGTCCCAGGGCGCTGCCCCGGGGAAACCCTCCGACGCTCAAGTCAGTTGTGGGCATTATAGCGTATGACAACTGAAATATAGGTTTGATGAAACCTGTTTGAGGTCGGCCAAAGTGTAAGCCGAGCTGAGATGAAAACAGCGAGGTGTCTTTTGACTCGTGATTTGGACTTGTAATCTTGGTTTCCAGTTTGGACCTGGAGCTTCTTACTGTTGGAGAAGCCCTTTTATAGCTGGCGAAGCTGGGAGCTGCGTGTCTCAGATGGTTGAGACGACGACGTCTGGCCCGCTTGCATGGTGGCCGTGCAGCTGCTAAGAATTGCTGTATTGGCACCTTTCCTTCGTATGGTTGACATCTGGAAAGTTAGATATTGAATGTAGGCCACGTAGCATACAGCTCTGTGACTGTTGTAAACTGGCTGAGATCAATAATCAGAGCCGTGGTCGCAGGCTGATCCGAGGCTGGGATGGAACTGTGGAGCACTCGGATTCCTTTGGCCGAGCTGAATATCTGCTCTTCTAGATTGTTGTTATGGCCGAGGTGCCATTTTGAAGGGCAGAAATGCCGGGGTCTTGTGATATGGTAATTGATCCGTGGATCCCTTAGGCCGAGGTGGAACCCTTTAGGCCGAGGTGGAACCCTTTAGGCCGAGGTGGAACCCTTAGTTCCAGTGGGGTACTGACCATGTAGCCGGGATGGCGTGGGGCTTCTGTGGCCGAGCCGAAATACTTGTCCGCGTGGGACTTGGTCAATCGTCAGGCCGACCTGCGGCCCTTAATCATTTCTGTACTCTTGCTTTAACGTTGACTGTCATTGACTTTGACGGGTGGATTTTCCGGTATCATCATTTGCCCCCCAGATTAGTTTGGCCGAGCTGAGCTGAGGGCAGGCTGATCTGTTGATATCGTAGCCTTTGGCCGAGGTGTCTTTCTTTAAAGCCAGTTACTCCATACCTATCAAGCGCGGTGTACGAAGCATCAGTTTGTAGCTGTACTGATTGAATCAAACTGATCAGACGGAAGCTCTTCCACGACACGTGTCTGTCTTTGATTAGTTTGTCCTGCAACATTATGGCCTGCGCAGACCGAGGCGACGGCGGTTCAGGATTCGATGACAGACTTAATGACGGCATGGGGACCGAGGTTGGCCTAGACCGAGGTGACCTTTGGAGTGACTGGGACTTGCCTATAAATAAGGCTTCGTTCCTCATTTTTTCCTTTTGCATTCTCATTGCTCCTCATTCTTACTCTTCGTCGGTGTCAGCTCTTCCGGCGTTTCCCCCTTGCTCCGACGTCCTTCTCACCTCGGCAATCTTCTTCCTCTTCTAGCTAATCACCTGTAAGTTTTCTCTGCTAGCTTTCAATGTCTTCGGCTTCTGACTCACAGAATCGCTCCGAGGGAGCTTCTTATGTTGGTAATGATGGAACTTTTAGTTCCTCATCGGAGAAGACGGTTGTCTCTGAGAACCGTCCTCCAGCTCGGCTTCTGGCTGGTACTGGTGAGGTTGCCGGCCCCAGTGGCCGAACTATGCCGAGCAGAGCTATTAGAGTAGTGGAGGTTTCTCCAGAGCAGGCAGAAACCATTCCTTCTCCGGGCACGGCAACAGTACCTAGTAAATCTAGGGTTTCAGCTCTGCCGGTAGGAGTTGTCTATAGGGGGTCTCCTTCAGCCGAAGTTCAAGAATCCTTTTGTACTCTGTCCGAGGTGGACGTTTCCTTGATCTGTGGCATGTATGACATCGATGTTGAGCAATTCGATCCCCTCTTACCTTTGCCCAATCAAACAGCCTATGACCCTCCTGAGGGCTATGAGGCTATCTATGAAGAATACTTTCATTCTGGGTTTCGTCTTCCCATCCCAGTCTCTCTATTTCGCATTCTTCACTCTTACAACCTTAGGCTTCCCCAAATCAAGCCTAACAGTTTGAAAATTATTCTTTCTTTTCTGCTCTTCCTTAGAGCATCCGAACACCCTTTTGATCATAGAATCTTTAGGAGTCTATTTGCTTGTAGGTCTTCAGAGAGTTGGTATTATTTTACCAAAAGAGTGACTCCTGAAGATTTTAATTATGTTGTACATATTCCCTCCTTCAAGAAGAATTGGAAGGGCAGGTTCTTCTATATTAAGAAGTTAGGGTTACCCCAACTTGATATATGGAAGTCAGGCAGAGCTGACAACACGAAGCCGAGCTCAGAATACTGTGACGAAGCGGCCAAGTTGTACTCTCTGCCTGTGGTCATTGACTGGCACAGGGTTAATGAATCCATTCTGGAGGCGGCTGACCTGAGCTCCTTAGCCTCAGGTCTCCATTACAAACCCCTTTCTCCAGAGAATCTGGCAATAGTCTGGGGTATGCTCTGTTACTTGTGCTTCTTTTTCACTTCTAACTTCCCCACTTAACCTTGCGCACTCTATGCAGGCTCCATGGCTCCTGGAGAGAAGGATGTAGCTGCAAAGATTGCTAAGGCCGCAGCTCGCAAGAAGGCTCAGGCCGCAAAAGCTAGGGCCGAAGCCGCTCAAGAACTGCCCCCAGCCGAAGGCATTGCCGAGGCCGAGGTTAATCAGGCAATCACAATCGCTTCTGAATCCACCACTCCAGGTATCTTATACTTCTTGTCTTGATTTGTTCCTCTAGGTAATTTTTCTTACTCGAATCATGATAGCAGAGGCAAGGGCCGAGGTCCCTCTGAAGAGTACAGCTCCAGTTGACCTTAGACAAAACCCACAACATGAGCGCTCTGTTCTGGGGAAGAGACAGAGAGAAGATGCCCCCGTTCCTGAGGCCGAGACGGCACCTGCTCAGGAAAACGTAACGGTGGGCGAGTTTGACGAGGCCGACACCGTGATGAACCCTGCCACAGCTAGAAAGATGAACAGTTTGATACTGCCCATTGACAAACAGCGTTTCTCAACTGCATCTTGGGGCAGCCTGGTTAACTCTGTCCATGTCAATTCTGCCGTGGTATGACCTATCTCTTGTTTGTTTCACATGCGTTTCACATGCTAAAGTTTTTCTAACTCCATTTCTGTGAAACAGCTAACAGTGCAACTATCTGAGCTCATTAGCCGAGGTGAAGAGTTGCAAAGTCAACTGGCAGCTAAGACTCAGGAATCTGATGTTAAGTCCCAAGATATTGCTTCTCTAAAATCAGATCTCCTCAAGATTCAAAGCCAAAGAGAAGAGGCCGAGGTCAAATGGGCCACAGCTAACTCCTTAGTGGCTGAGCTGGGGAAAAGAAATACCGACCTGGAGGCATGCTATAATCAAGTCATGGCCGAGTCTGGGCAAAAAGATGCCGTGATCAAAGATTTGCAAGAGAAACTGGAGCAGCAAACATCAGACTTTTCTGCTCAACTTGCTGCGGCCAAGTCTGAAGCAGTGGCCGAGTTCAAGAAATCTGAATTGTTTGAAGAGAATATGGTACTACTACAGGGCTCAGTTATGCAGATGGGCCAGACAAAGGCCATTGATGTCTGTGCCGAGGTCTGCCCCCAGCTGAATAAGGATGACCCCAGGCTGGCTGAGCTCTATAACACCAATGCTGAGGCCGAGTTCGAAGCCCAATTTCAGAAGTTCACTGATGGGGCAGACTTGCGTGATGATGATCAAGTCTAAACTTAAATTGTAATAAGTGTACTCTGGTCATCAATGAAAGTTTCTGCCCTTTGCAATTCTTGTTCGTTTCCAAGTTTTTTGCTTCAGTATTTTCTTCATACTTTTTGTTGCCGAGGTCGCACATCGAACCTACTAATCTTGGGCAAAACTCTTACCCGCAGATTTGTGTAATTGAACTTTTCAAGTTCATTGTTGCCGAGATTGAATGTCGGTCTTATTAAACCTGCTCAACTTTAATAAAAGATAGACAAAATAAAAGTTACCTTGTCTTGCTGAATTTGAATAAGAGAATCTCGTGAAGCCTTGGCCGAGATCTCATTTAATATAACTCTTGAGCATATCCGTTGTACACTAGCCGAGGTGAGATATAGAGATCTGCCCCGACCTTATCCAGATCTGCCAAGGTCATACGAGTCCTGAGCAAGTTGGTGTCCCGGGCTGGCCGAAACGCAACTTCAACTCTTGCTCTTTCCCAAACCTGCTGAGAAGAAATCTTTAACCCTCTGGTGGGCTCTTTCCCCAGATCCTGCTGAGAAGAAATTTTTAACCCTCTAGCGGGCTCTTTCCCCAGAACTTGCCGAGGAGAAATTTTTAACCCTCTGGCGGGCTCTTTCCCCAGATCCTGCTGAGGAGAAATTTAACCCTCTGGCGGGCTCTTTCCCCAGAACCTGCTGAGGAGAAATTTTTTACCCTTTAGCGGGCAAGTGCCTGGAACTTAGCCGAGGTCTTTTTTCACCCTTTAGCGGACAGGTGCCTGGAACTTAGCCGAGGTCTTTTTTCACCCTTTAGCGGGCAGGTGCCTGGAACTTAGCCGAGGTCTTTCTGGTAAGAAACTTCAACTCTGCAGAGCTGTTCACAACACAGTTGAATTAACACTTTTTATTGCTGAGAAGTTTCGCGCACCAAAAGGTGACTTGTACAAGCCAACTACAAGGCTGAGCTGGGGGTTTTCAGATGTATTCGAAAATTGATCCCCACTTTGAACTCTATTAACGGACAAGATAGCCTAACTTTCCAACTTAGAGCTACCACTCGGGTTGATGTTCACCTCAAGGAACATCTAATTTGGCTCAACTGCACAAGTTTCATCTCGGATTGTGAAACTGCTGCAGATGGCCGAGCTCAATTTGGCGAGCTATCTCTTTTCCGAGCTGCCTACAATCTTCTGTATCGTGCCCTATATCATGATGATATAGGCAGTAGAGTTGTGGATCCCTCTTATGGAGTGGTCCTGCAAGAGGTCTAGGTTCCTTTACCAGACTTCTCTTCCTCATATAGGAGAGAATACGAGCTTTGGAAGCCAGCAAGGAACTTCTTTCTCTGCCCTGGCCCCCCATCCGGACCTTAATGGATGCTCTTTCTCGCCGTGAGGCCTGGATATGTCTTTCAGGACTTCGAAGCCGAGGTGAGGTCGAGGGGCTCTGTATGGTCTGATCATCAGACCTTCGAAATGGGTACTCAGCTTCAGTTATAATCTCGGTTTGACATTCAGAATGATATCCTGGCCGAGATGGAGAATATTCCAACTGCTGAATGCTGGTACCACTGGAAGAAGGATTACTTGTTCCTTCTCTGAGCGCTTCCCTTCTCAACTCCAGTACAGCTTGGAAAGCTGCTGGATTTTGTGCCACATAGTGTATGGCTCGCATATGTTCCTCATATGAGAAGGTAATAGGAGTTAACTCAAACTCCTGGAAACATGAAGCAGTTGGTTGCAAAGAGAGCCTTTGATTGCCTTCTCTGCTCATCTTTCTCTCAATAGCTTCCTAAGCTAAGAATTTTTAGAAATGACTTGATATTTCGAAAGTCAAGGGACCCGAAGGTTCAGGCCCTTCCTCTAGCGCCAATTTGACGAGGTCGGATTGTCTCGCCAAGGTAAAAGTCGAAATATCCGGGGTTTAAGGCCGTCACCCCTCCGTCACTTGTCCTCCTAGGAAGCCTGAGAAAGGAAAGAACGCGTTAGGAGTCCCAGGGCGCTGCCCCGGGGAAACCCTCCGACGCTCAAGTCAGTTGTGGGCATTATAGCGTATGACAACTGAAATATAGGTTTGATGAAACCTGTTTGAGGTCGGCCAAAGTGTAAGCCGAGCTGAGATGAAAACAGCGAGGTGTCTTTTGACTCGTGATTTGGACTTGTAATCTTGGTTTCCAGTTTGGACCTGGAGCTTCTTACTGTTGGAGAAGCCCTTTTATAGCTGGCGAAGCTGGGAGCTGCGTGTCTCAGATGGTTGAGACGACGACGTCTGGCCCGCTTGCATGGTGGCCGTGCAGCTGCTAAGAATTGCTGTATTGGCACCTTTCCTTCGTATGGTTGACATCTGGAAAGTTAGATATTGAATGTAGGCCACGTAGCATACAGCTCTGTGACTGTTGTAAACTGGCTGAGATCAATAATCAGAGTCGTGGTCGCAGGCTGATCCGAGGCTGGGATGGAACTGTGGAGCACTCGGATTCCTTTGGCCGAGCTGAATATCTGCTCTTCTAGATTGTTGTTATGGCCGAGGTGCCATTTTGAAGGGCAGAAATGCCGGGGTCTTGTGATATGGTAATTGATCCGTGGATCCCTTAGGCCGAGGTGGAACCCTTTAGGCCGAGGTGGAACCCTTTAGGCCGAGGTGGAACCCTTAGTTCCAGTGGGGTACTGACCATGTAGCCGGGATGGCGTGGGGCTTCTGTGGCCGAGCCGAAATACTTGTCCGCGTGGGACTTGGTCAATCGTCAGGCCGACCTGCGGCCCTTAATCATTTCTGTACTCTTGCTTTAACGTTGACTGTCATTGACTTTGACGGGTGGATTTTCCGGTATCATCAAGATGCTTTCTGTTTCATGGATTACTAGGATTCGGAGTATCCTTGTTTGTATAAGTGTTGAATCGAATTTCTTGTTTATTGTTGTTCTCTTGATGTACATTATTCCTCTCAACTTGCTTATTGAGTCCTTGAACAGTAGGACGAAGTCTGCTTTTTACGACCGGTAGAATTCCTTGGATATCTGATATGGCAATGGTTGAAACGTTTGATGCCTGATGATGTTAGCGAGAATCTTTTGGCTCATTTTTGTACCCCTTTTAGAGAAGGAAAAGAAGGAAGGGGGGGTGGGGTGTTGGACGGATAGTATAGCGAGCAGAAGATTTGAGTTGTTACTGTGGGAGTTCATCTTACTAATAGATTTTCATGATCTGGTTGAGCCTACTTAAAGATTATTGTTGTTACTTTGCCTCTACGGATAGAACTGAGATTTTAAGGCTTTGCTTCACTGTATCTCTAATTATTGCTATTAGTTTGTGGCTCATGGTTTTCTCATGTTCTTCAGCTCGATTGATGTTCCAAAATTTGGATATTTTTGTGTGCTGAGTTAGTTTGCGTGTTCTTGTTTGTTGATTCCTATTATCTGTAGCAGTTTGTGGTTGAACTAGTTTTGTTATCTTTCATGTCTTCTCTTGTGGAATCTATTTTTGTTCTTTTCTTCATTTCTTGTTTTTGCGGATTGGGAGGTAGTCAAGGTGCTCTTTCCCTAGGATGTTTATAGACTTGGTTATAAGTTCCATGTCATTCAAGAGATACATGCTAGTTATTGATCTGTAAATACGATTTCTGTAGGTTTACATAAGTTGATATTTATCATTTTTGTCTGTCTAATTTTTTCTTTTCATATAAGAATTCTATTAGTTTCATTTTTAAATGCTGAATACAAGAATGCAATTATCTGGTAGCAATAGCTTTCTTATATAAGGTTTAGATAATGGTGGCTTTCTCCAGCTTTGGTATGACAAGGTTATAATCTAGGCTTCAAAGCTGAGGACCTTCCAGGTGTATCATGGGTCATTGTACTATACTTATCATGGTTCTTTGTGTAGCTTATGAATATTCAATTTCTACCACATGACTGAACCTTTTCAACAGAGATGTTTGTGAACATGTTAGTATCACATTCACCATCAAAGTAAATGACATGTTGCGTAAAGAAAAGTTTAGATAGTTTGCCTCAAGTTGATTTAGTAGCTAATGGCAAGTTTTTGTGTCTTTTACCTCTCTCATTTCTTCTGATTCAATTTTAAAGAAACAGAATTCATCCTTCTCTAGGATTTCTTTGACCCCTTCAGAAGGCAAAAAGAATCATGCTGCGGTTTTTCAGTCTCTATAGTTCCAGGAGACAAAAGACAGCAGCTCATTTTGACCATACTTGGCAGTAACAGAGTCTAGTGATCAGTCATTTGCTACGTGTATCACTTAATCTCGATCTTTTATCTTTATCTCTAGAGCTTACTGGGCTTTAAAGCTTTTCTCTCCTACGCGCATTTAGGTATACGATGTGTCCATGTATTTAAATGATCATCCTGGAGGAGATGATGTTCTACTCGCTGCAACTGGTATCAGTCTTTCCCTCCCTTTCGTTTCTTCATGTGCTCTCTACTCTTTGAAGTCTGTAATATAGATACATCATAAAGTGACCTTTATATATGACGGTTGTTGAAGGGAAAGATGCCACCGAAGAATTTGAGGATGCTGGGCATAGCAAAAGCGCGAGAGAACTCATGGAGGAGTTCTTCGTTGGTGAACTTGACCCTGCTTCCCCTGTGATTCCGGAGATAGAGATCAAAGGAAGCTCTAAAGTAGTGGAGCTTGGCAAGCAGTACTGGGCTGTTTCAGCCACTGTGGTCGGCGTAGCTGTCGTCCTCAGCGTTGTGTTCTGGCGGAGAAGGTGAAAACAACCTACGTTCATCCTGCCTGGAGTTATGAAGAACACTGTTCACTTGAATTATTTGAAGAAGAGGAGTTTAGAGAATCATGCAAACTATTAGAAACAAGTTTTGACTCAGCTTTTCCTCGTAGAGAGAGGGAATTATTGAAAATATTCGAGTGACGACGACAACAACAACATTATCCCATTGTTTTAGAGGTTTCCGCTATTAGAATGAATTATTATAAATATTTCTGTTTTTAGTTCAGCACTTTTTTCCTTAAAAAATTTAAACACCATAATTGTAGACAAAGTATGGAGTCAAAGAAGATTCACTTAACTCGCATTCTTAACGTTTGTCTTTTTGTTGTTGAGAGAATCTTATTTTCGTTTCGAGTGACAAACTTCATACAACATAACATTTTGTTACTCAAAATTATTGGCTGTGGGAAAAAAAAAACGTGATGATCACAATGAATCCGATCAAGCAAATGTCTCATGTCATACTGGGTCAATATTGCTATACTGTTATACGGGTCAGTATCGTTATACTGTTATCTAGATCAATATTGATTTTGGTTATAGTATCTGGTCTAATTGAATTAAAGAGTCATTGGTCTAGTTTATAGGACACATGATTTGCTAATTAACTACAATAAAATTAGGGTTACATCACATCATCAAGAGATATAACGAGAAAAACGAATTATCATATCCCTGTGTCCGAAAAAGTAAGATATTTACGTGCACCAATAAAAAAATGTGTAAAAAATATATGTGTTTTTATACAGATTTTTTTAATTGATCCGAATAAACATGTTCTAAAATAGTGAGCGCTATTTATAAAAGAAATTGATGCATATATAATTGTATACTAATCAAAATCGGGGTGGTACTTTTTTTTCATTCTTCCTTTTTCTTTTCTTTTGCTTTTTTAAAAAAAAAAATTCTAAAAAGTAAGTCGGATTCATTTCATGCAGACAAATAGCAATACTATGATCAACTGCTATTCATGGATTTTGCCATATTTCTTACAAACATTTCATAACGGAAATAAAACTTTAAGGCATCTCAAATATACGATTCCTAACATATCTCGTAACTCTATACAAGAGGTTGTTCCTGTGCACTTGCAACCTTGACGGTTCCTTTTCAGCATGTTGTCATATTATTCAAATATGTTTTTGGGAGGAAAAGCTCAAATCTCTGGTTGGTTTCGGAGGTACTGTCTTAACCCTATGGAGTTACATAAAACATGTAAATCAAGAATCCGACGTTTTCTTAGATTGATAAAACATTACCACACAACCTACATAAGGAGTCTACTACAAAAATTCTTTAGCCAATAAACCAGCCTCATCTCTAGTCTAAACATCTGAAGAAGGAAACATGTATATACGGATTATGATAATATATTCTCATGCTCAAAAAATAATTAATAAACGCCTATACGTACATTTTTCTTCAGCTATATAAATCTAGGATGACATACACAAATGACTCAACGTTTTCAAACAATTGACATTCTACTGTGCTAAGTCGAAGAACTAGTTTGTGGGGAAGACAATTTGTGTGGGCCAGTCCTCACCCAACTTATGAGGTCGCTGAAGTCCTGATTTACATTATTTTACAATGTTCATTGGGGCTGAGACGGTGGGGGTTCTCAGGGCCAGGATATCTCTATCATTTGGGATAGAGGTATTATTTGTCGTTCACCTCCTCCAGACTATAACGATATCTTTTGATACCGTTGGAATATATTGGGTAAGATTGATTGATTGAAATAACGTAAAAAATTAGGCACGCCTAAAGTCAGTATGAAAAGACGGAGCATCAAGTTTCCTTTTTTACTCTTTACAGAAATAAAAGAAAAAAAAAAGTTTATTAAACATATTGTAGGAACTAGAAATAGAATTTAAAACTGCGATAGACATCAAAAATGCAATGTCTTTTAACTTTAGGTTTACTTCAAATCATATAGTCTCACATTTTCTCTTATTCTTACAATATGGTTGGCTCAATGGGTATTTTATTCTTACATATATATAAGAGAGAATATTTTACAAATGTCAAGTTAATATATGAAGGATAGATAACTAGATTTGTTTTGTTGTTAATATATTTTTCCTAACCTCCTAAAAGCCAATTACTTCAATGAAGGTCCCTTTCCCCCCAAAAAAAAAAAAATAGACTACCTTAAGTTTGAATGCAAAGGTACATATATCGAAAATAAAGTTCCTGGTAAAGAAATTAAATAGAAGTTTATGTTAATGCTTATTCTGGCATCCGTCTTCTAATTAAATAGAAGTTTAAATAGAAGTCTATTCTCAAGAAGATTATTTACAAGCGTTAGAGGATGGTCCCTGGATTATCCAAGGGCATTATCTCACCGTCACCAAACTTCGCCCCGGATTTTGCCCTTCAGCGTCACCGCCAACATCTACTATGGTCTGGATACGTGTCCCTCGCCTTCCCCTTGAACTGTTTAAGGATCGCATCTTGATGCGAATTGGTAATCACCTGGGCAAGGCTGTGAAAGTTGACATGCACACTATGCACGCATCTCGTGGGAAGTATGCACGTGTATGCGTGGAGATTGACCTGCAAAAGCCATTAAAATCTATCGTTGAGTTGGGTGGGATAACCGTGCATGTTGAGTATGAGAACCTGTACCTAATATGTTTTCATTGCGGCCGCTATGGTCACCGGAGCGAGGAATGCAACAACCATACTGTTACTGAATCTGTACCACCCGCGGCCTCATCGAATGCCCCGGAGGCATCTATTCCGTCTGATCCTTCCGGCCCCTGGATGATAGTGCGTCCCACCAATCGCAGACGCAACCCGCAGAAAGGTACACAAAATCATACTTGGATGCGTGAAGAAGGAGGGAACCACCAACACCCAGCACCTAAAACGACGAACCCCTCTGTAGCCAAATCAGTTGCCGAGACTCATGCAGGTTCGAGGTTCTCTCCTATAGCCTCATATACTGACCTGGAGGAATCCTCCCCAGTGGAACACGTGATAACAACACTACGGGGCGTGAAAGACCCAGGCCCGACGGTGACGTTCAATGTGGCTTCAAAAGATCAGCTACTAAAAACGAAGGGTAGAAAGAGTAAGGGGATACCGGTTAAGGAACCCCCAAAGGCGCGGATTCAGGGTACCCGCACAACGGCGCGCAAAACACCGAAGACATATGACTCCGTAGAAAGGGGAAGAAGCGCTGACACACGTATAATCTCCTGGCAAACCACCGAATGGCCTGCCCTAGCCACTGCCCCAGCAAAAAAGAATGACGCCCTTGTTCCTCTTAAGGACATCACTAATACTACAACCACTTCCATGTCACTCGATATAGGTGGTATGAACAGTGGTGCTCCTACTGCAAATGATACACATACTCTTCATGAGGTGGTGATACAAAGTGTCAAAGAAAAACCACCCGATGTCGCAGGATCAATCACACTCGGAGAGGTTGAAGCACGGGATTGTTGCATGCAGGACGGTATGGATACCGAAAGCGTCCCACCTGCCTCCATATAAATGAGGTAACCCTTTTATTCACAGTATTTTATGATGCTACGACTATTATCATGGAATTGTCGAGGGGCAGGATCTCCTGACACTATACGGGTTTTATTACGAATGTTACACGACCATAAACCCAATGTCTTGTTTCTTATGGAAACGCGGGTACCCAGTACACGTGCGAAACGTATTATGCGTGGCTCAACGTTTACCGACTTTATGGCAGTGGAAGCTAATGGATATTCGGGTGGACTATGGTGCTTTTGGGATGCAACATCTATCCGCCTACGTCTCATCAGTTACACAGCCCAAGTTATTAATATTTGTATTTCCATTGATAGCACACGGTTTGAAATAATTTCTTTGGTGTATGCTTCTCCCACGGTGGTTATTCGGGACTCGCTATACGACTTTCTTGAAGCATTATCCCCACATATATCATGGCCATGGCTTCTCATTGGCGACTTCAACCAAGTAGTCAAGCAAGAAGATAAGAGGGGTGGACGCCCACCACGTGGATATGGTTTCCGACGCATGTGCCAAATGGTAGATACATGTAATCTTGTTGGTGCTCCGTTTTCTGGGCCACAATATACCTGGACAAACGGACAACATGGGCGTTTCTTGATCGAGCAACGCATTGATCAGGCTTGGATGAATGATCACTGGCTCACCCGACATGGTGACACACATCTACAGCATCTCCCGCGCGTCCAATCGGATCATCACCCCCTTCTCTTAACAGTAGCAGCTCCACCGTCTATGATCCTACATGAGCGACCCTTTAAATTTCTTGCTTGCTGGATGCTTCACAAAAACTTTAACACTTTCATGGAAAATGCATGGAAACATGAGACAAGTGACCTACTGACTACTATCCACAACTTTACCGAAAAGGCAACACGATGGAATCATGAGGTGTTTGGAAATCTCAGCAACCGCCGTAAACGATGTCTCAACCGCTTGAATGGTGTCCAAAGATCACTGGCCCTGCGACCTTCATCATATTTAAACCACTTACAATCACAACTCCTTGATGAATACAATGATATATTGCGACAAGAAGAGGTCTATTGGGCACAGAAGAATAATCTACACTGGCTACATGAGGGTGAACGAAACAGCCGGTATTTTCACCAAATTATGTCCAACCGTAGCCGGTCTAGGCCAGTACCACGAATGAAGGATAGCGAAGGTGTGTGGGTTGATTCGCCCAGCGCAATTCGATCTGTGCTGAGACAGTATTACTGCAAGTTATTTGGAAATGGATCTGTCTTGCAATGTGATGATGAAGAACTTTATATAAAACCCCTAGAACACTCGGACGTTGCTTGGTTGAATAGGGATGTATCGGCTATGGAGGTGTATGAGGCAGTATTCCAAATGGGTCCGTACAAGGCCCCTGGGCCTGACGGATTACCCCCTATTTTTTTCCAGCGAAATTGGGACAAGGTCGGGGGAGCAGTAACTGAATTTGTCTTACGCGCTTTCAGAGATGGCAGCTTTCCGGTCGAATTTAATCATACTTTGATCACTCTCATCCCAAAGACATCCGCCCTGGAGGAGGCTAAGGATTATCGACCAATTGCATTAACCAACGTTGTGGTGAAGGTAATCTCAAAGATTATAGCCAACCGTTTCAAGACAATCGTGGGAAAGATTATATCCCCTCTACAATGTGCCTTTGTGCCAGGGCGACAAACATCTGACAACATAATTATAGCTCAAGAGATTATTCATTCAATGCGTATGAAGAGAGGTCGGAAAGGTCATATGGCCGTCAAAGTTGATCTGGAAAAAGCATACGACAAAGTAGACTGGGGCTTCCTCAAACGTATACTCCTTAAGGTCGGATTCTCTACACACTTGACAAACCTTATTATGTTCACCATCACCTCTGCCTCGCTATCTATTATTTGGGATGGCCAATGCACGGATCCAATTCAGCCACAGAGGGGTATTCGTCAGGGAGACCCACTAGCACCATACCTATTTCTGCTTTGCATGGAAGTGCTTAGTGGACAAATTACAAATGCAGTACGACGACGCCAATGGTTACCATTTCGGACATCCAAACACGGCCCGAGTGTTTCACATTTATTTTTTGCTGATGATCTACTATTATTTGCTGCGGGGACAGAAGAACAGGCGATCACCATTACCAATGTGCTTACTCGATTTTGTGATATCTCTGGACAATCGGTCAGTATGCGTAAATCACAAGTGCTAATATCCCGAAATATAGCTTCAACCTTTCATCCGGATATATTCGCTAATCTTGGCATCACGTTCACCACCGACTTGGGATCTTACTTGGGCATGCCACTGATTAATGGCCGAATTACATCACAGACCTATGCATATATTTTAGAAAAGGTGAGGGATCGTTTAGCATCTTGGCAAATCAAATTGTTATCCCACGCGGCGAGGGGAATCCTGATCAACAGTGTAGTGTCCTTAATGCCACTGTATGCCATGCGTACCATCAGACTTCCCTGCGGACTTCTAGACGAGATTGATAAACTTAGACGGAAATTCTTTTGGGGCGATACTAGTGAATCCCATAAGATGCATTGGCTTTCATGGTCTAGTATCTGCACTCCAAAGAGCAGTGGAGGGTTGGGCTTTAAAAGGCTAAAAGAAATGAACATTGCTATGTTATCGAAACTAGGATGGCTAATACTTACACGACCAGATGAGCTATGGGTGCAAGTCTTGACAGCTAAATATTGTGGCCTTTTGGAGAATGTAACGACTCGCAGTGCATCAGCCGTATGGAGGAGCATCCGGACGGTAGTACCCTTTTTGCTGTCCCAATTGCGACCCACGACTCCATCAGATTCTCCATCTTCGAACCTACGTTGGCGTTGGCAGCCCACGGCATCCGGCACATTCAGCGTATCCAGTGCATATGAAGCGCAACTTCATCATATTACAGCTCCAGCAGACCATACTTGGAACACTATATGGCGTCTGAAGGGGCCTGAACGCTTAAATATGCTCCTTTGGCAAGCATATCGGTTACTGCTCCCTACAGCTAGTTATCTTCATTCTCGACACTTACAAGAACATTCTAGGTGCGGTCTGTGTAATCACCCGTTGGAGGATGTTATGCACGCCCTGAGGGATTGCGCATGGGCACGACGGGTCTGGCACGACTTATCTATAGTGTTACACGAGGATATCTCCTGGGGAACATTCTTCCAGCAACAGGACGCTCAAAAATGGATTATTGATAACCTACAAACAAGACATCGGATCCAGACACAGATCGACTGGAGCTACATTTTTCGACAGACCTTGTCGTCACTCTGGTATTGGCGGAATCAAATAATTCATGAGAACGTGGGAAACCTTCCTCCCACACGGCTGATCTCAACGGAAATTGTTAGTCGTAGTAGAAAGCTAGAGGTCGCTTTGTTGGGTTTGAGTAGCCCGGTAGCTTTTGATGACTAGATCTGTTGTGCGTATTTTCAAACAGTAGTTTAGCCTTCTGATGTAACGCATTGCGTTTGATGATTTTATATCAATATAGTTCCTTTTTTCCAAACAAAAAAAAAAAATTCGTTCTCGGTGTATTAGGTTCTCAGGTTTGTACAGAGTACGAAGGTTAGGACTGTAAATGACCAAGCCGTTCGGTTGTTTGGCTCGTTTGGCTCGAGCTCGAGCTCTGCTCGGATAAAAAGTTAATGAACAGAGTTTGAACACATTTTTTTGTTCGAACTCGGTAAGTGACACCGTTCGTTTAAGGTGTTCGGCTCGTTAATGTTGTTCGTGAGTTGAACGAACCAAGCTTGAACAATTAAATATGTTCGTTTAAATAAACGAATAAGCTCGGCTCGTTCGCTAAGTTAAATGAACCGAGCTTGAACAACGCAATGCTCGGCTCGTTTACAGCCCTAACGAAGGTACAAGGTACGGAGAGAGGCCGGATCACGATCAACGCAGCTTTACTCTGTATTTTTTTATATAAGAAACTGTTACTATGACTTGAACTCGTGATCTAATGCTAAAAACTGAGGTCCGTCCGGCTAGACTTTTATAATAATAAATTTGCTAAATTCTTTTTGATTTCAAAGAGGAAATAGCTTCGCCCTATTAACCATTGGCCAAATTGAGCAGAGTAAATTCGAACTTGAATTGTAGCTCTTCAAGCAAAGAAGAAGCAGAAGAAGACAGAAAACAATGAATCAGGCGTTTCAGAAGAACACACTTTACGTTGGAGGATTGGCGGAGGAGGTTAACGAATCAATCCTACACGCCGCTTTTATTCCCTTCGGAGACATTAAAGATGTCAAGACTCCCTTGGATCAAGCCACCCAGAAACACCGCTCCTTCGGTTTCGTAACCTTCCTCGAGAGAGAAGACGCCACCGCCGCCATGGATAATATGGACGGCGCTGAGCTCTACGGCCGTGTTCTTACTGTTAATTATGCCCTCCCTGAAAAGATTAAGGGTGGTGAACAGGGTTGGGCCGCTCAGCCTAGTAAGCACTACTACTTCCTCCTATTTACCCTTACTCTTTTGTTGATTTTTGTTTTGTTTAGGGTTTTGATACTGTATTGGAGTTATGAGAGCTTTTATTTTGAGGGTAGGGCTTATCATTTGGGTTTTCAGGTGTGTACAATATAGGGCAATGAGTAGGCTTTAGGTTTGATTTTGTTGTTGTTGTTGGATTGTGCTTTGTGATAGTTGCAATGACGTTTGAGTTTTGACTCCAATTGTTGCTGAAGTAGTGAGTAACAACTGCTATTACTA
Source organism: Eustoma russellianum (assembly GCA_036186865.1). NCBI lineage: Eukaryota > Viridiplantae > Streptophyta > Magnoliopsida > Gentianales > Gentianaceae > Eustoma > Eustoma russellianum. The sequence continues at coordinate 27,700,187 of AP025053.1, read as the reverse complement.
GAATAGTCTTGGGTAATTGTCAAGATTAGAAAGGTATGCGTGGTTTTTGGGATTCAAATATATATCTTCTTGCAGGTTTGAGCTCTAGGGCATTCTTAAGTTCAGAACAAGTTCCCTTAGTTTTATTCTGAAGCAAAAAAGAACTCCCTTGAAATTGTACATTTGGCTATATCAAATTGTTGAGCTTAAGAAACTTATGCTAGCTCTACTGCATAAGATGTACCGGCTTTTATTCTTTTTCAAATGTCAGTATATTCCTTAATACAGGAGCACGTGGTCAACAGGAACTGTTGTTAGCAAATTTTATCTTCTTGTACACTGTGTGTCATTCTTAAGAAGAGCTTGCACGTTTTTTTTTCCTGATAATTAATAATGAACTCTAATTTGGAGAAAGAACAACTGATCCAGTGTAGTCTAAGAATTTAGGAAATGAAGCAAAAGTGTATGGTTTTAGGAGTTCTTTTCCTGTAGGTGTTGCTGTTGGTTTAGCTAAGCATGCCCTGTGAAGGTAATGATGTAAAGGATGATACCAGATCTTATTGCATTCAGCTGACATGAATGATAACTTGATGGATGAAGCTTAACTTGAAAAGTGCCTCTGTCGATGTCATGCCAAACATTATGTTTACTCGATTCCCTTTTTACATGTCTTTTAAGGTTTTGGTAGATGGAAATCCTTAGTAATTGGTAAATAACATTACTTTTGATATTCAAAAGACCAGAACACACATTGATGTCGTTATTACCATCTTGCCTAATATTCTGTTTCACCTAATAAAGGTTAGGTAAGGATGCAAGCAATATATAACACCTTCATTTTTACAGTGTCAACTTATCAGGAAAATAAAAATCTTCTGTAAGAATAAGTGAAGACTAATCGAGTATGTTATAGGTTCTGTAGTCTGGCAACAATGGGGATATTTGTGCACTTAAATCAATTCTTAATTTGTGGCCTTCTCCCTGAACAGTTTCTTTATCTTTTTCCTGGTCTGGAGTTCTAATTTTGAATTGCCGGTTGTCAAATTTCAGTTTGGGCGGATGCGGACACCTGGTTTGAAAGACAGCAACAGGAAGAGGAGATGCAGAAGCTTCAAGCAGAGCATAGGGCTGCAATGCAGGCAGCAGAGGATTTGCATAGGAAAAAGATGGCCGAGGAGAAAGAAGGAGAAAAAGAGGAAGAAACAGAAACTGAGGATCCTATGCGGAAGGCGGAGGCAGAGACTGTGCAGGAAATTGTGAGGGTATAATGCAAGTAATTTTAAGTAAGAAGATTGAGAGGACTAATGACGTTAGGAAAAAGAATTGCCGAGGAAAAATGCTGCTATTTTACAGACTTATTGTATGATCTGGTCAATTTACAGAAAGAATGCTGATTCAGTTCCATCTTGGAGTTTTTGCCTGAGATTGATTCAACTAACATCAACTATCAGATGATTGTGCTCCGTTGTTAAGTGATGCACCTTTGATGAAAAGACAGCAAGTTTACATCCGATAAGTATGCGATTCATGATTGTCTTACCTAGAACACTTGTTAAGCAATAACTAAGGCATGGCCCCGGAGAGTTGGATGGCTTTAGCTATGCTTATTAACTTGGTAAAGGATCACTCTTTGAATAACAATATACGTCTCCAACCAAAACTATAACTTGCAATCAACATCCGGCTTGATGCCCAACAAGTGGCACGGGTCTGAATGGCTTTAACTACTACTACAACAACACATACCAAGTATATCTCGACGACATCAAAAGCTACCGTTAAGGTCTGGGAAAGGTGAGAGTCAGTCAAATAATACCTCCATACCAAAGGATAGAAAGTTTGCTTCCAATGCAACCTCCAGCTCTATATGTGCATGTATAAATGACCAAACAATAAGGATATTGTGTGCTCGTATGTTAGTGAAAGAGTTTAATAAATACAAATAGAATGCTTCCGATATTAAAGTATCCATACCATGTATATGCACATATAATGAAAGACAAGGACAAAAACAAAACGGGCAAAGTCAACCTAAAGTGTATAGCGTATTCAAGCCACTAAGTATACTCTAATGTGACTCTATATCCTGCATAAACCTTTTTAACCTTAATCCCCTGCCTACTGAATGGCTTTAACTATGCTTAGTAACTCAATAAAGGAGCACTCTGTGAATAACAAGACACATCTTCAACCAAAACTTGCATCCAACATCCGGCTTGATGCCCAACAAGTAGGACTAGCGCTCCTGCTTATATAGCGATTCATCATTATTTCTTCAACAATGTTGATAACGAGATGTAGCTGGACGGAGCTTTTGATACATTATTTGATAAACCAAGGCCAACGCGTTGGAATCTAATAATGCATCAAACTTGACTAATAGGAAGTTGAAACAAGTAGCATATTATTGCTTTCTCTATCAAAAGGATGCTCACACTTACAAACCCTTTCAAATCATAAGGGTGATGGCCAAAAGAAGGTGGTTTTAGCCTCTAGCACCTCCATTTTGGTGGTCAAGAAAGACAACCAGTACAACTCCCTACAGAAAGAACCTATTACATGAGCCGAGTCAGCTAAGTTCCGTTTCCTTTACTGCATACAACCATACATTTGAGGACTAAGTGTCTCGCCTCATCTCGAGACCTTTTGGAGCATCAAGTTTGGAGGCAGCATCCTTGTCCAGAAACCACGTCAGTTTTCCATTCTTTGGCTGGACCATCTTCGCAGGAAATGACGCAGAGTTGGGCTCAAAGCCATCTATGGCAGCATGTACAGTCTCTGCTTTGCTGCTACCAGTGACGACCACTGCTACATTGGATGCGGAGTTCATAACAGGCAAAGTAAAGGTTATCCTCTCGGGAGGGGGCTTAGGTGAGTCCGTGATAAAAGACACCCATTCTTCTTTCTCATCAAGGACAGGGTGGTTTGGGAATAGAGCGGCTACGTGTCCGTCGGCCCCCATTCCCAGAAGGACGAGATCAAACTTGGGGCAGTCAGTAACATCAGAAGCATTGATTACACGAGTCCTCACGAGTTGCCTGATGATGAATTCGTAATCTTCAGCGGCTTTCTCTGCTGACACTGTATTGTTGATGGAATGGACATGGCTTGGAACGACAGGGACCTGAAAGATACGGTGCATATCAATACATGCCATTTTAATTACTAATTATCAAACACACAAATGAGAGCTTAACTGAAAAGCCTTTCCTAAATTGTATTATGCTGAAGACAACGAGGCTTCAGAAATTTAGTAAATTATAGCTTTTCAATAGAGTTGTTATAACCGTGTGTAAAAAAAAAAAAAAAAAAAAAAAATTGAATGGACAAGATAATTTAAATTGATTTAAATCCTATCTAACTAATTTAGTCAACCCCCTTCCTAAATTTTCTCCCTTATCATCTTAAACTCCCTCAAACCCCATCACTCCCTATAATCCCTCCCTCTTATCTCAATCCCCATTTACCCTAATCCCTCCCCATTCTTTTCATACGGCAGCCACTCCCCTCCCCATTCCCTTCTCCCTATCAATTTCGACCACAAGAAGGAAAGGAAAAAGGAGGATTTTGATCCAAGGACCAAGAAGAGGAAATCAAACGCTCACAAGATCACCACACTTTTCTTTATCTATCAACTCTTGCTAGGAATCGAGGTAGGTGCATATTCATTATTTCCTCAAAACGGTATGAAGGCTTGCATAGGCAAAAGGGTATTTTTATGAGATGTGGTTGTCGTCAGTTCTTGATTTTATTTGGATCATGTACAACGTGTGTATTTTTCCGTTATTCGTTTTGTTTTCAACGTGATCTCGTTGTTGTACGTTTCTGTGTGGGGTTGAGAGATCGTTATGCGTATATGAATATGTGGGAAGGGGTGAAAGGTTGAATGGAATTGAGGGTTGGATTGCAGAAATTTCAGAATGAGAGTTCTGAAATTCGGGGACATCGATCGATCGACGTCCAGAGGCTGAGGGTTCGATGTGCCTCAGATGGACATCGATCGATCGACGTCCAGAGGGCGAGAGATCGATGTGCCTCAGATGGACATCGATCGATCGACGTCCAGGGGCTGAGGGTTCGATGTGCCTCAGAACCACGTCGATCGATCGACGTCCCAAGGCTGAGGGTTCGACGTGTCTCAGAACCACGTCGATCGATCGACGTCAGAGGATGACGTCCCACTGTTTTCTTCCCCTTTTCCCCTTGCATTCATGGCACGTGCATTGCATGAGGTACCCATTGTCTGAGGGTGTGCGTGTTCGGAGGATACGTAGTGCCTATAGGGCGTGGGGGCCGTGATGATACACAGCGTCGGTCGGGCGTGGGTGTCATGTGATACGCAGCGTCTATAGGGCGTGGGTGTCGTACGGATACGCAGCGTCTATAGGACGTGGGTGTCATGAGATACGCAGCGTCTATAGGGCGTGGGTGCCGTACGATACACAGCGTCTATAGGGCGTGGGTGTCCAGAACGGCAAGTGGTGGCTAGAGACCATGACGCTGGAACTAGGTCCCGGGAGCATGCATTGCATATAGGTCTAGGAGCATATTGCCTGACATGTTTCTAGTTGCGTGTGACACGTTATGTGAGCATGCATCACGTACTTGCGCATGCATCTTGTGTGGATTGTTTATTTCTGTATAAGCCATGTCATGTAGTTTATGTTGAGTACGTGGAGTGTCTTACCTTCCGGTTGTATGCTATCTGTTCTATGTGGTTACGTGGAGATATCGTTTTGGGTATGTAAGTTTTGTATTGTTTTGAGAGGCACCTACTGGGTGATTATCATCACTCACACCTACTATTCCATATGTAGCCGAGACAGAGTATGACTATATCTTCGTTGAGGATGAGTCCGATACCGTGGAGTGGGCCGAGTGACTCGTAGATAAGGCTGCGGCAAGGATGGAGACAGGCTTTTTGTGATGCTTTGGGGTGGCACAGACATTTTATTCACATGCTTTATTTTGGAAACAGTTTCGTGTGCTTTTAAATTTAGACATTTGACCTTGACTTGTAAGGCCCGGTCAGCCTAGACTTTCCATCGTTATTTTCTTAAAGTTATTTGATTTCGGAATTAGTATTTGACTTATCGTTTCCGCAGAAGAAAAGGAAAATTTTTCTATGTCAGCACTGACGTGTAGCAGGTTGATGTGACGCCTAGTATTCTCCTGAGTGAGATACGGCGGGTGCACCGTTTCCGAGGGTGGAGCTCGGGAGCGGGGCGCTACAGGTGGTATCAGAGCCCAGGCTTCAGATACGCCTCGGGAACGTATAGTTTAGTCAATTAACCCTAGGATAAGTGACGATCTGTTTTCAAATGATTTTTTTTAAATTGGAATAAATGAAGTAGACATAAGCTATGACTGGGTTTTGGGTTGGTGAGTGCCGTTAGCAAGCAGACAGGGTAGGTTATCCTTTCTTCGACCTCCACTCCTTACTTCTTTCCAATACTCTTAAGTCAACCTTGTCTAACATGCTTTAAACATCCACAGACAATGCCTCCACGACGTGAACCATCAGAGAACGATGGAAATGACAGAGACGAACGTCAGGGGCAAGGGGCGATCCCCCAAAACTTCGCGGATACATTGGCCAATCTGACGGCCTTAATAGCCCATCAGCAGGCGCAGATGGCGCAACAATATACTCAGATGACAGAGCAACAGGCACAGATTGCCCAAATACTTCAGCACACTCAGCAACAGCAGCAACAACAACCGCCACCACCACTGGCCGCACCACAGCAAGGCCTAAGGTTCTACTACAGGGAGATGCAGAACTCCCGAATACCAATGTTCAGGGGTACCACTCGGCCTGAGGACGCCGAGATTTGGCTCAAAAACATAACTGAACAAATAAGACTGATACAAGTACCCGTGAATCTGAAAGTGGAGGTGACTACTTCCGTTCTTGGAAGGGGAAGCTGAGAGGTGGTGGAACGGAGTGAAACGCAAATTGACTCCACCAGTGACTTGGGAGCAATTTGTTGAGGAGTATAAGAAGCACTATGTTCCGGGTAGTGCTATTCAGAGAAGGATGGCGGAGTTCCAGCTGCTGACTCAAGGGTCCATGACGGTGGATCAATATTCTGAGAAATTTCATGAACTGGGCCAATATATGTCATGCATAATGGACAACGAAGAGGCCAAAATGCTGAAGTTCCACACAGGTTTGAGCTTTCGCATTCAACAGGCGATTGTTTGCGCAGAGACTACCACATTTGAGGGATTGCTGGAGGTATGTCGACGTGTAGAGAGGAATTTGGAAAGGGCAGCTGCACTAGAGAGACTGAAGAGGCCCCGTGAGGAGTTGCAGACGGGTAGATCAGGGAGATGGCTGAAAGTACCTCGCCGCCCACAGTCCGGGCAACCATTCCGGCCAGAACGCCAACAAAGTGCAGTGATTCAGACCCCGATGATTGAGGGTCCAGCACCGACTGATGCGCAACCAGTAAGGGCTGCGGCACCTTTCCCACGGTGCACACTGTGCGGACGTTTTCATCCGGGACCATGTCGGAAGGATCAGAGAGTGTGCTATAACTGCGGGAAGCCAGGACACATCGCTAAGGAATGCCCAGCACCGGCTCAGGTGAACCCACAGACACAAGCTCAGCAGGGAGGACGAGGCCGGACCAATGCCCGGGTACACGCGATGACGGATGCCGAAGTCGAGGAGTCGGCCGACGTGGTGACGGGTACATTTATTTAAGTACTTAATTTCGTAGTTGGAATACATTTCTATGTGTTGTTATGGTTGTGTGCTAAAACCTGAATGTGTAGGTGTGATTTTAATTAACAAAGTGCCAGCAAATGCTCTATTCGATAGTGGAGCAAGTCACTCGTTCATGGCAAAGAGATTTGCCAAGAATCTGGGTATTCTTCCCGAATGGATTGAGACTCCATACCGTATACAAGCCGCGGGCGGCCAAGTACTCGTGTCTCATCACCGTTACAAGGAATGTGGATTGGAGATTAACGGTATGCAGTTCTCTGCGACCCTGATACCGATCCAGATGTTCGATTTCGACATTATTCTGGGCATGGACTTCTTGGCGGAGTATCATGCAAATATTAATTGCCGGCAACTGCAAGTCAGCATGAAGGCACCTGAACTGGGCGAAACTATTTTTCAAGGGAATCCTAAATTAAAGAAGGTGCCCCAGAAGCTTTATTTGACTGCGGCTCAGGCCTTTCGAGCACTGAAGAAAGGAAGAGAAGGATTTTTGATTTACGCAATGGGTGCTGAACAGGAAGTTCCGCAAATCGACCAAATCCCTGTGGTAAGTGAATTTACAGACGTCTTTCCCGAGGAGTTACCAGGACTGCCACCAGAAAGAGAGGTCGAGTTCGAGATTAATCTCATACCTGGTGCTGAACCCATATCCAGGGCACCCTACCGCATGGCTCCAGCAGAGCTCAAGGAGTTGAAGGAGCAATTACAAGAACTGCTGGACCGTAAGTTTATCCGACCTAGTGTATCACCCTGGGGTGCTCCAGTCCTGTTCGTGAAGAAGAAGGATGGGAGCATGAGACTATGTATAGACTACCGGGAACTCAACAAGATCACTATCAAGAACAAGTACCCGCTACCTAGAATTGAGGATCTTTTTGATCAACTGCGGGTAATGATAAGTTAAAGTTATACTTGAACTTTTAATTATTCGATAACCTCACCTCTAACGAGATTTATTCCAGGGGGCTAGAGTATTTTCCAAGATCGATTTGCGATCCGGTTATCACCAGTTAAGGATCAAATCGGGGGATACGGCCAAGACCGCCTTCAGAACACGCTATGGCCATTACGAATTCCTGGTTATGCCTTTTGGATTAACCAACGCCCCAGCTGCCTTTATGGACTTAATGAACACGGTATTTCGGAAACAGCTGGATAAGTATGTTGTGGTGTTCATTGATGATATTCTGATATACTCCCCCGACGAAGAGACTCACGCTGAACACTTGAGGGAGGCTTTAGAGACACTTCGGAGAAGTAAATTATATGCCAAGTTCAGCAAATGTGAGTTCTGGCTGAAGAGCGTAGCCTTTTTGGGTCATGTGGTTTCTGAAGAAGGAATTTCTGTAGATCCAAAGAAGGTAGAGGCGATCACTGAGTGGCCTCGACCCACTAATGTGACCGAGGTAAGAAGTTTTCTTGGACTGGCTGGATACTATAGGAAGTTTGTCGAGGGCTTCTCATCAATTGCAGTGCCCCTAAGCCGATTGACACAAAAGAAGTCAAAGTTTGAATGGACCCCCGAGTGCGAGCAAAGCTTTGCTGAACTAAAACAGAGACTGACCACAGCCCCTATTCTGGCTCAGCCCTCCGCTTCAGAAGGGTTTGTCATTTACAGTGACGCTTCTAAGAATGGGCTAGGTAATTGTGTATGATTTCAACTGATTCTGTATACAATTAAAGATGTGGTCTAACTCTTATATTTCAGGATGCGTGTTGATGCAAAACGACAAGGTCATTGCGTATGCGTCACGACAGCTAAAACCCTATGAGCAGAACTATCCGACCCATGATCTGGAACTTGCGGCGGTGGTGTTCGCACTGAAAATCTGGCGTCACTATCTATATGGAGTGAAGTGCGAAGTGTTCACTGATCACAAAAGTCTTAAGTATCTGTTCACGCAAAAGGAGCTGAACATGCGTCAAAGGAGATGGTTAGAGCTGTTGAAAGATTACGACTTGACCATCAGCTATCATCCGGGGAAAGCCAATCGAGTGGCTGATGCCTTAAGTAGGAAGTCGAGCCATGCACGGCAGGCTACTCTAGAAAAAGAGATGGCGGAATTTGATTTGGACCTTGTGGATTCTACCGCAGATATTCTGGCCACGCTAATTATCACCCCTACCTTAGTAGACCAAATTAAGGAAGCACAGAAGAACGATGCAACAATTAAGGAGACGCGAGAAAGAATGCTAACCAGCCAAGTGGATGGATTTCAAGTTCATGACGACGGCAGTATGTGGTACCAAGGAAGGTTGTGTGTACCGGATGTTGAGGACCGTAGGAGGGAGTTGTTGAAAGAGGCACATAATTCGAGACTGTCTATTCACCCTGGTGCTACGAAGATGTACAATGATCTCAAGAGACACTATTGGTGGAATGGCATGAAGAGGCACATTGCCGAGTTTGTGGAAAGGTGCCTTGTTTGCCAGCAAGTTAAGGCAGAACATCAAAGACCCGGTGGACTAATGCGGCCACTAGAAATACCCGAATGGAAGTGGGAACATGTAACCATGGACTTTGTGGTTGGACTTCCAAAGACAAGAAATGGGAATGATGTGATATGGGTAATTGTGGATCGACTGACTAAGTCCGCTCACTTCTTGCATATTCCCACCGGACTTACTATGGAGAGGCTGGTAGCCATGTACATTGATAACATTGTTTGCCTTCATGGAGTGCCAGTTAGCATAGTATCGGATCGTGACTCGAAGTTTACATCTCAGTTCTGGGCAGCGTGTCAGAAGAAGATGGGGACTGAGTTGCGACTGAGTACTGCTTTTCACCCTCAGACCGATGGTCAATCTGAAAGGACCATTCAGACTCTGGAGGATATGTTGAGGGCATGCGCATTGGATTCTAAAGGAAATTGGGACAGCATGCTCAAGTTGATAGAGTTCTCTTACAACAACAGCCATCACGGTGCCATAGGTATGGCACCATTTGAGGCCTTATATGGACGAAAGTGTAGGTCACCTGTGCATTGGGACGAAGTTGGTGAACGTAGGTTGACGGCTCCAGAAATAATTGAGCAAACTAAAGAACAGGTGAAGCTAATTCGTGAACGTCTTAAGACGGCTCAAGATAGAAGCAAGAGTTGGGCCGACACGAAGAGACGACCTTTAGAGTTCAAGGAGGGAGAAAAAGTCTATCTTAAAGTGTCACCCATGAAGGGTGTGACACGGTTTGGAGTTAAAGGGAAGTTGAAGCCGCGATATATCGGACCATATGAGATACTTGAAAGGGTTGGAGATTTAGCTTACAAATTGGCATTACCTCCGATGTTGGCTCAGGTGCACAACGTGTTCCACGTCTCGCAGTTAAGGAAGTACGTATCTGACCCGAGTCATGTGTTGGATGCGCAACCCCTTAAGATCAGACCCGATGCGTCATATGAAGAGGTTCCGATACGAATTCTGGATAGTAAGGACCAAGAACTCAGAAGAAGGATTATTCCCTATGTCAAAGTACAATGGAGCAACCACCGAGAGAATGAAGCGACATGGGAACTAGAAGAGCAAATGCGCGACCGCTATCCCCACCTATTTGAGTAAGGTACGGCAAGTTTCGGGGACGAAACTTTTTGTAAGGGGGGTAGGATGTTATAACCGTGTGTAAAAAAAAAAAAAAATGAATGGACAAGATAATTTAAATTGATTTAAATCCTATCTAACTAATTTAGTCAACCCCCTTCCTAAATTTTCTCCCTTATCATCTTAAACTCCCTCAAACCCCATCACTCCCTATAATCCCTCCCTCTTATCTCAATCCCCATTTACCCTAATCCCTCCCCATTCTTTTCATACGGCAGCCACTCCCCTCCCCATTCCCTTCTCCCTATCAATTTCGACCACAAGAAGGAAAGGAAAAAGGAGGATTTTGATCCAAGGACCAAGAAGAGGAAATCAAACGCTCACAAGATCACCACACTTTTCTTTATCTATCAACTCTTGCTAGGAATCGAGGTAGGTGCATATTCATTATTTCCTCAAAACGGTATGAAGGCTTGCATAGGCAAAAGGGTATTTTTATGAGATGTGGTTGTCGTCAGTTCTTGATTTTATTTGGATCATGTACAACGTGTGTATTTTTCCGTTATTCGTTTTGTTTTCAACGTGATCTCGTTGTTGTACGTTTCTGTGTGGGGTTGAGAGATCGTTATGCGTATATGAATATGTGGGAAGGGGTGAAAGGTTGAATGGAATTGAGGGTTGGATTGCAGAAATTTCAGAATGAGAGTTCTGAAATTCGGGGACATCGATCGATCGACGTCCAGAGGCTGAGGGTTCGATGTGCCTCAGATGGACATCGATCGATCGACGTCCAGAGGGCGAGAGATCGATGTGCCTCAGATGGACATCGATCGATCGACGTCCAGGGGCTGAGGGTTCGATGTGCCTCAGAACCACGTCGATCGATCGACGTCCCAAGGCTGAGGGTTCGACGTGTCTCAGAACCACGTCGATCGATCGACGTCAGAGGATGACGTCCCACTGTTTTCTTCCCCTTTTCCCCTTGCATTCATGGCACGTGCATTGCATGAGGTACCCATTGTCTGAGGGTGTGCGTGTTCGGAGGATACGTAGTGCCTATAGGGCGTGGGGGCCGTGATGATACACAGCGTCGGTCGGGCGTGGGTGTCATGTGATACGCAGCGTCTATAGGGCGTGGGTGTCGTACGGATACGCAGCGTCTATAGGACGTGGGTGTCATGAGATACGCAGCGTCTATAGGGCGTGGGTGCCGTACGATACACAGCGTCTATAGGGCGTGGGTGTCCAGAACGGCAAGTGGTGGCTAGAGACCATGACGCTGGAACTAGGTCCCGGGAGCATGCATTGCATATAGGCCTAGGAGCATATTGCCTGACATGTTTCTAGTTGCGTGTGACACGTTATGTGAGCATGCATCACGTACTTGCGCATGCATCTTGTGTGGATTGTTTATTTCTGTATAAGCCATGTCATGTAGTTTATGTTGAGTACGTGGAGTGTCTTACCTTCCGGTTGTATGCTATCTGTTCTATGTGGTTACGTGGAGATATCGTTTTGGGTATGTAAGTTTTGTATTGTTTTGAGAGGCACCTACTGGGTGATTATCATCACTCACACCTACTATTCCATATGTAGCCGAGACAGAGTATGACTATATCTTCGTTGAGGATGAGTCCGATACCGTGGAGTGGGCCGAGTGACTCGTAGATAAGGCTGCGGCAAGGATGGAGACAGGCTTTTTGTGATGCTTTGGGGTGGCACAGACATTTTATTCACATGCTTTATTTTGGAAACAGTTTCGTGTGCTTTTAAATTTAGACATTTGACCTTGACTTGTAAGGCCCGGTCAGCCTAGACTTTCCATCGTTATTTTCTTAAAGTTATTTGATTTCGGAATTAGTATTTGACTTATCGTTTCCGCAGAAGAAAAGGAAAATTTTTCTATGTCAGCACTGACGTGTAGCAGGTTGATGTGACGCCTAGTATTCTCCTGAGTGAGATACGGCGGGTGCACCGTTTCCGAGGGTGGAGCTCGGGAGCGGGGCGCTACAAGAGTATACACAGCTTCATGTAGATGCCAGACCGTTGCACAGATCAGAATCTTCCAATCTTGTTAAGCATAACTTCTAGACTAATAACCAAAGAAAATTTTGCCACAACTTTATCAGCATGCCATGTTATATTAGTTTGTAAAGACAATGGAAAGAAGAATAAAGGTAGATTGGAGCTTAAGTAAAGCAAGAATAACTTAGCGCATGACTTCGATCGATCCAAGTAGCTGAAAAATGAAACTGAGTATTCTGTTGGACATCGATCGATCGATATGACTTCGATCGGTCGTAATGGCCTGGGTGCAAAGTTGGAGTACATTGTCCAACATAGATCGATCATATGGATCGATCGATGTGACTACGATCGATACATCGATCGATCGAAGTACTTTGAATGTATTCTAAGAGGAAATTTGTCTATAACCCTGCAGCAATTAGTGGGAGCAAATATTCCTTAAGGAAAGTGTATCTCCACGCCTCAAGCCATCAATCGACTACTCCTTCTACTCCTTTTGATTCCATTTTTCTAACATGCTAACGTATATAACAGGCTGCGTCCCATGAGAAGAGTTTCCAGCATGTAAGTTGTATAAGAAATTTTCCTAATCTAAACTACACAACAACAATGTTGAGAACAACTTTTGAGTAAAAGAAAGGTACTACCAGTTGTCATGATCACATCAAGGAGCATACTTCCTCAAGAAAACTATAAACAGCATAACCAAAGAAACTTCATAACAATCAAATGGATGTGCCAGAAAAGCTTTTGGGCAAATTGCAACCAACTAGAAGCTCTATTCATCAATTGATGCATTCTGCAGGGTGTTGCTTAATTTTCTTTGAAGTATAGCTGCTATACTAAAAATGTCATTGGCAATATGAGATCGAAACTCAACCCTGTATTTATACATACAAATCCTTTCTATAACGACTAAGACCAAGAGACAAGGGAGCCCAAGATCCAGGCACAAAATGTGGTCCATTTTACACCAGTAGATTACCACAACTTGGTAGCATCAAGACAACAACATCAACCACTTGAAACCTGAATTCTCAACTACCTTAACTGTCAGAGGCAGAATCTCTGGTTCCTACTAGTTCCTGAACTTTTTTGGTACTACAATAACTCTGATAAATGGGCAAACACGACAAAACAAAAATAATGATTCTTCATTGCTTGATTACTTGTTACATGAAGCAAATTCACAAAATTTAATGATTTCAAATAATCTATCCTTTGCCTAAAAACCCAACATAGAACATAATCACAAAATGCTGCAAGAAATCACATTAAACTACAAAGATGAAAAATTACCTTTGACAAAAGGCCATCTTTTGCCAGCTTGTAGTTGCTATCACAATGGCTCTTTGACACCATACGTTCATCAGTCCAGAATACATACCACTTGGCCCAATCTACAGTCTTATTATAAGGAGCCTCACAAAGTTTACTGGCGAATTATTCAACACTATGTATAAGTCGAGGAGAAAAACACACCTTATAGTAACTAATAATTAATAAAAAAGAGTTTATGTGTACCTGATCAAACTAATGAGAGAGCCACCAGATAAGGCAATGGTAAAACCCCCCCTCTCTTTCACAAATGCCTCAGATAATTCTGCAACATACTCTGCCAAATCTGTGCTTAGCTCATCTGCATTTTCATAAATTTTCAACTCTCTTCCGTCTCCTGAACCCGAATAAAGAGACATGTCTCTTACAAAATGACCAGGAAACACAGCTTTACTGCAGCAGATGACACAGAAAAGGGCCAAGTTAAACTACTAGTTGCTAAAGGCCAAAACAAGCATTGCAAGAATTCTTCGAGACAATCATATTTTTTGGCAGTGCCTCAGACAAATAAATAATGATAATAGCACTGGTCCGGGGTGGGGGTGGGGGGTCTTGGACCTTACGTATAAAAGAGGAGTCACTGCTTTTTCTATAAATCCTGATCCAACCATGAACTCCGGCTGGTTCATTTTTAAAAAAAGGTTGAACCCCAACCAGTAAGGGTTCCTGCCACACCCAGTCTCAAAGGTAGTGTAGGGAAGTAAATCAGGTACCCAACGGCCCGATAATAGGAGTTTGGTCATTTACACAGTAGTCTGCATAAGGAGCCACCAGCATGCAGGAGCTCCCACACTATGCACTTGCTGGGAAGGGGCTTTCTTGCCTTTGACAAGAATTGAACCCATGACCTCCCTTTTGAGAACCTCTTCCTGGAACCAGTTGGGCTATGTCCTGGGGACTGGTTCATTTTTAGACTTCATGGTCGGAAGTCAAGGTAAAAGAGCATTGTTAAAACTTTGCCAATAAATATGATCAAAAAAGAAATTGCGCTAATGTTATAAGTGTCTCTATAACAAACGCATCCTATGGTCTAAATGCGGTGTTTTGATAAGGACTGCTGCATCTAAGGAGGCTTGAATGTAGTGTCAAATAAACAAGGTCTTTATTGCATGGTCCGAATGTAGTAACAATTTAGCTAGGGCCATTGCATCTCTTACAGAACTCGGATACAGTAAAGAATAAATAAAAGTTCTTAAGCCGTAAGTTAGATACTAAGAGAGGAAATTCTAGATTAGGTAGGAGTATTAGGTTAGGAATATGAAACATTGAAACTCTAACACAGAACACGATGAAGATAGTGGACACTATGATGAAAAGAATATATTTTAAGTTTGCGAAAGAGAAAATGGATAGATGAGAAAGTTAGGATGGTAGATCCGTCACGATTTAAACTCTAATATACATGAAAGAATACAACAACAGCATTACCTCATTGTCTTAGCGGATCCCGCATACACATAAAAGAATAACACAAGAAATAAAGTTTGAGTTATTATAGATGCCTCACAATTAGTCTATATGCTCTTCGAGTGGATTTAGAGGAAGCTATAAAAGTTCAATTTTCGGAAGCTTTAGAAGATATAGTGGAAGATTTAGAAGATATAGTGCGTAAAATTCCGATAAACGAAAAGATTTTTATATAAGTAGATTTAAATAGACATATACGTAACATATGTCTTAGTTACTTTTTCATTGAATTACGTATACTATATAAGAAAAATACGAATATATAAAATGCGACGAAGATATAGGGGGTGTTGGTTAACACTTTCTAGTCTCTCTGTTTGTGCAAACGAAGTGTAAAAATAAATCAGACAAAAAGAGGATCAAAGGCTAGAAGAGGAATTTTTTGGTTTACCAGATTGATTCTCTTTTATTTTATGTTCTTATCTTTCTGTTTTCTTCTTTGCATCAGTCTAGATTAGGAATAAGAAATGTTATTGGCATGTATCTTTTTATTGTGGTAAACAAAAGAAATCTCTGCTTTTCCTAATGTCAAGAAAATATGCGTTGTCCCATGACATAGCCCAACTGGTTCCGGACAGGAGTTCACAAAAAGAAGGTCAGGGATTCAATTTTTGTCAAAGGGAAGAAAGTCTCTTCCCAACAAATGCATAGTGTGGGAGATTCCTTAGCCTGTAGGCTTGCCTGCAGTGCTGGAGGGTTACTCCTGCTAGCGGACCGTTGGGTACCTGATTTACATCCCTACACTACCTTTAGGACTGAGTGTGTCAGAAACCCTTACTAATTAGGGTTCAACCTTAAAGACAATCTGCGTTTCTAAATAAAAAGAAACACAAGAATCTCTTCTCTCTCTTTTTTTTTTTCCTTTATCAATGTGTATTCACTCACAAGATTTCTAACGTTAATAATATTTTTGACTTTCAAAACAAGGTGAGAAGAATTCCCAGCTAAAATTTAATCAAGAAAGGAAGAACGTCAATTACGATGTACAGTTGTTGGGCTATTGATCATGTAATGTGTAACTTGCACGGTTCAACTAGAGTTGTTCAACATGTGGAATTTCTTAGCAATGGTGATAAGGGTTTTTTTTTTATTTTAATAATTTATACATTTTCCTTTAGAAAAAACAGAGAACTTGTCCTTTTTCTTTTCTTTTCTTGGTAATAGAACGATCTCATAGCTTTCACCATTTTTGATGCTAACTGTCTAACAGGGTTTCTGGTGCACTGAACTCCCGTGTTTATGTATGATTTGGGGAAGATTCGCGATCTGATGTACACAGCATTTTTCTATACTTTGTGTAAGAGCCTGTTTCCGCAGCTCGAACCCCTAAAATTAAAATTACAAAACAGTAAACTTATCAGTTACTCCAAAACCCGTCCTCTAAAACTAACTGCACATAGATCATTTGATATAAATCAGAAAATAAACTTAGAAATATACTTTTGAAAATGATACGTCAGTAACCAACATGGTTGGCGTGGTGGTTCAGCACCTCGTCCTTTAAGCATGTGGTTGGGGGTTCGACCCCCGCTCATGTGAATAGAGCAAACTATTTGGTCAGTCCCCTACCACTTCGTGTGCTGACCGCAGGAACGGAGGATTAGTCTTCTGACTTTCGGCTGGGAGGATACCTCGGGACAACCCATTAAAAAAAATGATAGGTCAGTGATCCGCTTTAATTGGGAGCTTTACAAGAGAGCTAATGGGGTCTAAACAGACAAATTAGAAAATAACGCTAACTATTTATTATAGAAACTAGGCTATGGCTTAAAGAAAAGAAAACCTTATTCTTAAGAAGAAGCATCAGTTAATACTGCCCCCGGGGCATAATCCAGTGGTAACTGGCAAAGGTGATTGGGGCTAGAACCCCGATGTCCCGAGTTCGAGTCCGTGTAGAGACAATCTTTGTTGAGATATTACAAGGGTTGCCTCTGGGCTGGCTGAGTCTCGTGTGTCCTCTCCCTTTGCAGGGCTGCCGATGGAGCACACCCCTCGATTTACATTCCACCTGACTAAGGGGCCTCTGGTACAGGTGAGGGATAACCCACCCCTCATCAAAGCATTAGTTAATACTTGTCTTCTTTAGTTTGACTTTCACTTTTTCTTCGACTTTACCTACTATTCAGTTTTTGAACCTTTAATAACTCTCTATACTGATCATTGCTTTAGCTTTATCTGAAATTCTGAGAACGCCTTTAGTGAAAACCAGCTAATCAATGACTTCTACATGGCTCAGAATTGTAATATATGATTGCATTTTCACTACTCCCCTCCATTTCAGATTCTCAAATTTCTTCAGGTATAAAGAATCCTTTTCTTTTTAAAGGAGCTGTATAAAGAAAAACTTGTTTTTGAATTGTGGGCATTGGGTTTCGGGGGTGAGGAGTTGTAAGTAGTTAGAGGAGTTGTCATTAAAAGACGTTTTCGGTGTACTAGACTCATGCGTTTGCGCGGGGTCTGAAAAAGATCAGATTGCTTTGCGATCTGATGTACGCAGTCTTACTTTACACTTTGTACAAGAGGCTGTTTCTGGATTCAGGCCATGATTAAATAGTATGCTATTCTTAGGCTGTGAGAGGGGATGGGTTAAGGAAATACAAATGATTAAATAGTATGCTATTTTTTTATTTAACCATATTAATTTCGTGAGTTAATAATTAACTACAATAATCCTTATCAGTCTTTTTCTAAACTAATATTTGAATTCGTAACAATTTATACAAATCTTTATAATGTGCTTCAAACTAATTGGTGCTAGAGATAAATTATAGGCTTTCCTTTTTGACAATTGTTCCCATAGTTTGATGCTGTCTTTTGATGTTTTTTTTGCCTTTAATGATAGACTGATTATGCCATTTCAAATCCATACCTATTTTCCCACATTGATCAAGGATACCATCATCTCACCTTTGGTAATGTTTGTAAACATGGGATCATGTCAAGCCATCGTTTTCCCCAATTTATCCACCCTCCACCACATGAGAAAAGAAAATGAATAAAGGAAATAATGGGACATATGAAGAATGGTTGGGATCTTTAGCCATCAATATCAAGGTATAGAATGTTGTGGTCCAAAATGAGAAGACTGTGATAGAAATACGTATCTGTAAAGTTCTCAACTCATTCAAACTCCACGCATCATGATAAACCATGCCCCAGTTTTTCAGAAATGTTGACTCCATTACATAGCTCAGTTGGTACTTGAATTTGGATTTGTTTCAATAGGTCAAAAGTTCGAATCCAGGGACACGCATAGTATAAGTGTCCCACTGTTGCTAGCCCGAATGCCTGTTTTGCGGGCGCACCTTGTGTGGTCACTACGTGAGTCCTCACCTAATCTAAGAGGCCGCTAAGCTTCTAATTTGCATCATCCACAATGCTTCTTAGAGATGGAACGATGAAAACTCTCACGGCCAGGATATGACCTCTTGCTCCAAGTTTTCACAGGAATCTTGCATTATCATGCCCTCACATACTGTAGGCTCCAGTGCATCTTCTTGCTTCTTCATTTGAGAGTAAACATTAAGCAGTAGCATGATCCTTCAATTGGTGCGGGCTGGTGGTGAGAGAGGGGGGGGGGGGGGGGGGGGGGGGAGTTGAAGTAAAAACGGATTCAAAGAACACAACACGTATAAAGCACAACTCACTTTATTATTCGGAAAATAACTCAAAACCGAACTAAGTTTCTTGGCGTCTTTGTCAATGACCCTACCCGGCATTGACTCACCAATCACCATACTCGGGATTGATATTTGATACTCTTGCTCTTGGCACTCTTGGTGCACCATCTACTATGGCTGGCCCCCTTTATTTATAGACAAATTAGTCTAAACAAAACCAAACCCTACTAGGACTAGATAAACATCATCAAAACAAATTCTAACTAGAATAGATAAAAGCAACTAAGTAATATTAAGATAACAACTCTATCTTTAGTTCCTACTTTTTAGGAATCCTAATCCAATGAGGAAATTATACAACAATCTTCCCCTTAATTTCCGAATGTAAAGGTCATGAACCCTCCTTCCATGTGTGCACAATCTGAAGTGAAAATCTGGGCAGTTCAACCCCATTCAACTGGAACGTAGCCCATGTTGCAACGCACGGTTCCAAAGCACCCCAGGACCGATGACTCAACTTGTCCATGCACGTGTTCATTTTGAAATTTCGGCCGGCTTCACAGCCAGGCGGATCCTTTTTTCTTTTTAATCACAAACAACGGTGTTGTGTTGAAGATTCTTTCGATATGACAAATCTGCAATCGAAGATGAAAGAATCCTGCCCTTGCTGATCTGAAGAACACGGTAGCCTCCTCCCTGGATCAATACCTACACATCGGCTCCTCCCTCTTCAAACAACCTCGTCTCTGATACCAATTGAAGTAAAAATTGATTCAAAGAACACAACACGTATAAAGCACAACTCACTTTATTATTCAGAAAATAACTCAAAACCGAACTAAGTTTCTTGGCGTCTTTGTCAATGACCCCACCCAGCATTGACTCACCAATCACCATGCTCGGGATTGGTATTTGACACTCTTGCTCTTGGCAGTCTTGGCGCACCATCTACTATGGCTGGCCTCCTTTATTTATAGACCAACTAGTCTAAACAAAACCAAACCCTAGTAGGACTAGATAAACATCATTAAAACAAATCCTAACTAGAATAGATAAAATCAACTAAGGAATCTTAAGATAACAACTCTATCTTTAGTTCATATTTTTTAGGAATCCTGAGGAAATTATCCAACAGGAGTTGTGGGTTTATGGCATGTTGTACAACTATATGTATAAGTTGGTATATTACTTGCAACTTTAGTAAACCAAAAAAGAGCTACCTTGTCTAAACAAAAGAAATCTAACACAACTTGCTATTTTACTTTTCTATATTAGAAAGTTGTAACATCAACTTGTAATCTTATATACTTAGAGCAAAAGACCATACCTTGATCTTCAAGGCCTATATCGTCCCAGTCTCAAAGAGCATCATGGAGGATGTAAATCAGGAGCTCAGCGGCCTCCTAGGTTGGGGGAGATCATATGCAATGAGTCCTCACAAGGTGTCCACTGTAAACTAGGCCTTTGGCCCAGACAACAGTTCTACACCTGCACTACACGTGTCCCTAGAATCGAACCATGTATCTCTTAGAGTAACTATGAATCCAAATACGAACGGAGCTATGCTCTGGGGCGTAATGTTTTATACTTCATTATATACGAGATCCAATCCTGGGTATGGGAGGGGGTACTGAACTTTGAAGGCATGATGGTACGTTCACCAAACCTGGGTTTGGGAGAGGGGACGGAACTTTGAAGGCATGATGGTACGTTCAGTATTATTTTTGTTGAAAGATGCACATAAAAAAGCATGTTATTACAATTAAATAACTTTTCGTGTAGTAAAAAATTCTATAGTAATTGATAAAATACCAAATCTCGTGGTAAAAAATTTGGCTTGCTTATTTCTACTGCATTTTTGCCATCTCTCGTATATCCAACTACGTTTTAGCAACAGTGGTATAAATTGATCTAAGTGGGTGAGAAATGGCAAATGGTAAGTGATGAGACCAGAAATGCTCACCGGGTGGATCAGAGATGACCCGAGTTGCATGCCGTTACTCTCCCATCTAAATCCGTCAATGGAACCTGAGAAGGAAGAAAAACGTTAGAGGTCCCAAGGCACTGTCCCGGGAAAACCCTCCGACGCTTAAGTCAGTTATTGGTGTATTTAGTAGGCAATTTATGTCCTGGGAAAACCCTATCGTCATAATCTCTCTGAGTATGTGGCTGTTTATGTATTGGCCGAGATGAAGTTCAGAAGAGAAGGCTCCAGAAGTTGTTCCAAAAGTCGGATCCCTTTCTCCGTCTGGATAGAGGGGTATTTATACTTAGGATTGAGGAGGTTTGACCCCTTGCCCGATTAATAGGACGGTGATGTGTCTGAGATAGCGGTCTAGTCCACTGCAGAGCCTCAGTGTGATGGGACAAGAGCCTGAGACCATAACTGTGTCAGTGGCTGAACCTACGATGTGTAGGTCGGCTTGTTATGATGACCTTGTACTGAGCTAGTCGGTGCTTGACACCTGGAAAGTACTCTGGTGAATTGTCTTGGTGGGTCCCAGATATTAATAAATAATATCTTCTCTGGTCTTATCCGAGATACTTTGAGCAAATGTTTATGAGAGTAGAGCCGAGGTTAGAGCTTTGCTGATAAGAAACCGAGGCCGAGGCCGAGCTGAATAGATGTCCTTTGAGAGTTGTGCACGGTTGATTCCTTTACCCGCCGAGGCTGACTGTGAATGATAGCTTTGACTAACGCTTCGCCGAGCCGAGGTGCAATATGTAAAAATAACCTTACGAGATGACTTCATTCTCAACTCGTCCTGGTCATGTTAAGCAAGTGCCGACCCGACTCAGGCATGCGGCCGAGCTGACCCCAGATTTGTAGTTGAGTTTGCCTTAACCATTTTAGTATGTTTGTCTTGGCTGAAGTGCAAGATGACCGAGCAGAAGTGGATCCCTGCCGAGCTGAAAGAGTTGTCTCAGACCTTGATATGTCGTTGACTGTTTGTTGACTCACTGAATATTTTTTGGCTCATCATTTGCCCCCAAATTAGTTGTCCGAGCTGACCAGAGAGGGCAGACTAATCGATTCAGAGCCTTAAATGAGTTGTCCTTTCAGATGTGACGTGTCTGCCTCCGATTGGGATGCTCTGCGCAGAGTACGAGGCGTCAGTTACGCATCTTTTCGCATCCGACGGTTATAGAGATCAAGAGTGAGAGCATCGAGGTGACCATTGGGCTGCTGAGATGAAGGTCTATAAATAAAACCTTCCACAATCTCTTGAACCTTTTATTATTTCTGTTTTTTCTCCTGCGTTCTGCCTTCTTCTCCGACATCTCTTCCATACTCCGGAGATTCCAGTCTTTCTTCAGCCCCTCTCCGGTCTTCTTCTTCCTTTTCCTCAACTTATTCTGTAAGTCTTCCTTCTCACTTCTTCATCATGTCTGCTTCTTCTCGCGATTCTCAAAATTTTTCTAAAGGTGCTTCTTACACAATCGGAGGTGGAGGGAATTCCAACTCTCTATCTCCGTCTGGGAGGACGGCTTCTGGTGATGACCGTCCTATTAGTAATCTGCACTGGACCACTGGTGACACTGCTCAGTCCAGCAGAGCTGTCACCGTGGTTGACTCTTCGCCGGAACAAGCAGGGATTGCTCCTGCTCCGGCATCTGTAAATCCCCCTGCTCTGCTAAGGGGTCCCTCTCTGTTTACGGGGTCCTTGAAAGAGGTCTTCCTTCTCCTCTTGTTCAAGAGTCTTTTTGCAATTTGTCCGAGGCCGATCTGGATCGGAGCTGCAAATTCCATAAGATTGACCGGAATCGATTCGGCTCAATCCTGCCTTTGCCTGGTCAGACTGCTTATGATCCTCCAAAGGATTATGAAGCAGTCTACGAGGATTACTTCAAATCAGGTTTTAATCTACCCATCCCTGAACCTCTTACCCGTATTATGCGGGCTTACAACCTTAGAATTCCTCATATCCAACTAAATGGTCTGAAGCTCATCCTTTGCTATCTTCTTTTTCTCGGAATAGCTGAGTTTCCTTTTAACGCCACTGTTTTTTGAGCCCTTTTTGCATGTCGGGTCTCGCATAGCTGGTATTACTTCAGCAAGCGGGCCTCTAACACTGAATTTCCTTTCGCTATTAATATTCCTACCTTTAATAAGAGATGGAAAGATAGATTTTTTATGTCAAGAAGGCTGAGCTGCCAAGCGAGAATATCTGGAAGTCTGGCAGAGCAGACAATATGAAGCCGGGCCCAGAGTACTGTGATGAGGCAGCCAGACTGCGAAGTCTCCCAATCATCATTGACTGGCAAAGGGTGGACTACGACATCTTGATGGTGGCCTACCTAAGCCATTCGGTTGTAGGTCAAAACTATCTGCTCCTTTCTCCTAACAACTTGATCATTGTCAGAGGTCGGTCTTGATGCACTTTTCTTTTAGTATTTTTCTTACTTTCAGTAGCTAACTGTTTTGTACTTGATGCAGGCTCAATGGCTTCTGGCAACACTTCCTATTCTAGCAGACTGGCTGAGGCGGCAGCCAGAAAGAGAGCCCGTAAGGCTAGGAGAGTGGCTGCTCTTTCATCTGCTGGGGGAACTTCTGCCCCAGCTCTGCCCCCAGTTCCTGCTACTGCCGAGCCCGTGCAAGCAGAGCCCAAACCAGGTAACTAGAACTTTTTCCAACCTCGAATTTTTCTAAGTGTTGACCTCTGTTTCTGACTTGGTCTGTTATGTTTTCTACAGCTCTACCGATCGAAATTATGGATGATGAGCCTGAGGCCGAGATCCAACCTCAGGCCTCTGCTGAACCAGAACTTTCGGCAGAAGTTGGTGATGGCTCAAACCTTCGCTATAGGAAGAGGCGCCGAGACGAAGGCCCATCCAACGGCCATGATGCAGGCCCTTCTCAGCCTGCATATAAAGCAACTCCTTCCAGGCCAGCTGGGAAAGTCCTGCCTTAGCCTGCCGAGATACATGACCCAATTCTGATTGGGTTTTCAGAGGGTAATTCAGCTGTGGACCCAGCCACGGCCAGGAAGCTGAACAAAAGGTGACGGTTCTCCCCTTAGATCAACAAAAGTTCAGAGCAACTTCTTGGGAGAGCCTGAAGAACATCCTTCACTCCAACATTGCTTTGGTAAGCAAAATTTTTTCTAAGTGCTTGTTTGCTTTCATCACTTAGTCATTTTTCTAACTTTGCCTTCTGGCAGGTCCGAGCTCAGGAGTTGGAGGCCTTGGCCCGAAGAGAAGAATTATTTGAAGATCTTCAAGTCAAAATCAGAGAGCTTGAAGAGGCTGACCAACAAAGAGCTGGGCTGATTCAGCAAGTCAATTCTTTGCAAGCCAAGGTCTCCAATTTTCAGCAAAGGGCCGAGGATGCTGAAATGAAGTTAGCCACTTCCAACTCAAAGGTGGATGAGTTGAAACATAAAGTGGCTTAACTGAAACTGGCCTCCACCCAATCTCTGACTGAGATTGAGGCCTTGAAGAAGGAGAAAGCTGAACTGTTGCAGTGGAGCGACACTTATGAAGAGCAGCAGGATCAACTACGTCAACAATTGGTCGAGGCTGAGGTTAAGGCATTTGATGATTTTAGGAAATCTAAGCTGTTTGAAGAAAATATGATTTTGCTTCAAAGTTCAGCTATGGAGGTAGGCCGATCAGAGACCATTGACGTCTGCTCAGAAATATATCCAGAATTGAACAAAGAAGACCCTCGTCTGGCCGAGCTATACAACTCAAGTGCTTCTCAAGAATTCGACACTCAGTTCCAGCAGTTCTTGGAAGGAGCCGACTTGAGGGAAGACGAAGACTAGTCTTAGGATCCTCTTTGTAATCATTGCTTGAGCAGACCCCAATTTGTAATTTGTACTTCAATTCTATATCAATGGAAAAATTTTCTAAGTCTTTGCAACTTGTTTTTTCCTTTTGTTCTGCTCTTCAACCTCAGCTTTTCTGCTAAGTCTTTACTTTCCAAATTTATTGTTGCCGAGATCATATGTCGGCCTTAGCAACCTTAATCAGTCTAACTGAAATAAGCTAAGTTACCAAGCTTTAAAATATAGAATAAACCTGTTATTCTGCCGAGCTGAGATGAGATCTTTTGGCCCAGGTTTCCCTTGTAACGGTCGAGATGTAATAACAATTTCTTAAACTGAACTTTCACAGAGCTGATCTGGACTCCAGTATTTGCTCTGCTTCACACTTGGATTCTTTCAAGTATAGACTGTTAAGTCATGCTTTTATAGGACTGATCTGGACTCCAGAGTATGCCCTATATAATGCGGCCCAGGTTTCCCTTATAGCGGCCGAGATGATTATGTTCAATAAATTTTTGAACTTTCATAGAGCTGATCTGGACTCCAGGATTTGCTCTGCTGAACATTTCTTGGATTCTTCCAAGTGTTGACGAATAAGCCATTGACTCTCATAGGACCTATCTGGACTCCAAGGTCTGCCCCATATTATATTCTCCTGCTCATCAGTTCTTGAACTGAGCTTTTGTTGAGCCGATCTGGATTCCAGGATTTGCTCTGCTTCACATTTGGATTCTTCCAAGTGTTAAGATTGATTAGTCATAGGACCGATCTGGACTCCAGGATCTGTCTTATATTATATTTTTCTGCTCAGCAATTCTTGAACTGAGCTTTTGTTGAGCCGATCTGGACTCCAGAATCTGCTCTGCTTCACATTTGGATTCTTCCAAGTGTTAAGACTGATTAGTCATAGGACCGATCTGGACTCCAGGGTCTGTCCTATATTATATTTTTCTGCTCAGAAATTCTTGAAATGAGCTTTTGTTGAGCCGATCTGGACTCCAGGATCTGCTATGCTTCACATTTGGATTCTTCCAAGTGTTAAGACTGATTAGTCATAGGACCGATCTGGACTCCAGGATCTGTCCTTTATTATATGGCCCAGGTTTCCCTTGTAACGGCCAAGATAAGTCGGTTCAACAATTCTTTTGAACTGAACGTCTTTAAGAAGACTGATCTGGACTCCAAGATCCGTCTTGCTGAGGTGCAGAACTTGTCACCTTCAAGATTCCTTTAGGATAATGAGATAGCAAATAGTTGAGTCCCCAACGTGGGAGGACATTTAGCCCAAGCTGAAGCTTTGTTGAATTAAAAGGCTAAGGCATTGAGAGAATTAAGGTAAACCCCTGATAAGCCTTAGAGCTAAGGTCACCCGTGAAGTGGACATGCACACTTAAGTGGACCCCTGATAAACCTTAAGGCCGAGGTGAACCTTTGCCGTGGTTGGAAAGATACCATATTACTTCTTTTATCTAATGAGCCATAAGAGAGAGGTCACCGAGGTGGAAAACTTGTGTCCTGAACCCCTTTATGAGCCATAAGACAGAGATCGGCTAGACGCGAATCTTGTCGGGCCCCAATTCTGTTATAACTCATAAAGTGAGTGTAAGGCAGGCACAGAGCTTTCTTACACCTGGATGAATCCCTCAGTATGAACCATAGAGTGAAAAGAAGATGAATATGCCCCTAAACCATACTGAGTAATCATGTTTGGCTGAACTGATCTGGACCAAACATATTTCCAAATAGGTGTGCCGAGCTGAGCTGGCCGAAGAATTTGATTAAGATGATGAGAGTTTGTCTCATTGGCCAATACAAAGCACTGCTTAACATATGGACCATTCTATGGCAAATAGCAAAAACAAAAAAGTGCATTCCATTCACATTTGTGGACATGAGAATTTTGAATACAAAATTGAAAGATGAAACATGACTCTTTTGTGGGCCTATGCTTTTAGATCAATCGTATACTTTCAGATACCCACAATCTTTGCCCATCCGAATCTGAATCTTTATCTCTTGATGACCTGTGCTGATGTTCAGGTCAGCAGCTTTCATCCGGAGAAGGACTGCTGAAGTTCAGCCTGTTATGCAGCCTTGATCTCGGATTATAGAACTGTTGTAGGTGGCCGAGCTTGATCAGACGTCCGATCTCCTGGCCGAGTTGCTTACAGTCTTCTGTATCATGCCCAATATCATGATGATATAGGCAGTACAGTTGATGGTTCCTCTTGTGGAGTTGTCCTGTGAGGGGCTGAGGATCTCTTGACAGGCCCTTCTTCCTCATGTAGGAAAGAACATGAGCCTTTGAGGCTAGCAGAGAGTTCCTTTCTTTTCCTCGGTCTCCCAACCGAATACTGACAGAGTGCCTTTCCTGTGCTGGTGCTCTGCCTTTATTGTCAACTTTTCTGCCATGTTGGAATGGCAGTAACGCATTTTTTGTGCATTTTGAGTGCTGATGACTAGACCTTTGTCCTGAACGTCTAGCTTCAGACATGAATTCGGCCTGACGCCGGAGATGATAGTCAGGCCGAGTTGGAGAGTACTCCAGGAATTCTTCTTGTGGAAAAGAATTGCTGGGATGGAACCCACTGGGTCCCGCTGCAGAAGCTTTTTCCTTAATATCTTTCACCACAATTTGGAATACATTTGGATTTCGAGCCACGTAACGTATGGCCCGCGTGTGATCCTCATATGTGAAGGCGGGAGGATTTGAAGATTCTGCTGGTTCTGGGGAACACTGTTCCAGTTGTTATTGAGAAGATCTTTGACATCTCTTGGATGTCATAGGTTGCTTGGATCCTTTTCCATCTTTTTTATCCATCTTTCCCACGATAGACGGGTAGGATAAATATCAAGAAAGCCTTGTGATGCTGCTTTAAGGAATATGAAGGCAAAAATGCCCTCCTTCTAGTGTCAAATGATGAGACCAGAAATGTTCACCGGGTGGATCAGAGATGACCTAAGTTGCATGCCGTTGCACTCCCGTCTAAATCCGTCGATGGAACCTGAGAAGGAAGAAAAATGTTAGAGGTCCCAGGGCGCTATCCTGGGAAAACCCTCCGACGCTTAAGTCAGTTATGAGTATATTTAGTAGGAAATTTATGATGGAATAAAGGTTTAGACGAAACCTGTCGTCATAATCTCTCTGAGTATATGGCTGTTTATGTATTGGCTGAGATGGAGTTCAGAAGAGAAGGCTCCAGAAGTTGTTCCAAAAGTCGGATCCCTTTCTCCGTCTGGATAGAGGGGTATTTATACTTAGGATTGAGGAGGTTTGACCCCTTGCCCGATTGATGGGACGGTGATGTGTCTGAGATAGCGGTCTAGTCCACTGCAGAGCCGCAGTGTGATGGGACAAGAACCTGAGACCATAACTGTGTCAGTGGCTGAACCTACGATGTGTAGGTCGGCTTGTTATGATAACCTTGCACTGAGCCAGTCGATGCTTGACACCTGGAAAGTACTCTGGTGAATTGCCTTGGTGGGTCCCAAATATTAACAGATAATATCTTCTCTGGTCTTATCCGAGATACTTTGAGCAAATGTTTATGAGAGCAGAGCCGAGGTCAGAGCTTTGCTGATAAGAAACCGAGACCGAGGCCGAGCTGAATAGATGCCCTTTGAGAGTTGTGCACGGTTGATTCCTTTACCCGCCGAGGCTGAGTGAGAATGATAGCTTTGACTAACATTTCGCCGAGCCGAGGTGCAATATGTAAAAATAACCTTACGAGATGACTTCATTCTCAACTCGTACTGGTCATGTTATGCAAGTGCCGACCTGATTCAGGCATGCGGCCGAGCTGACCCCAGATTTGTAGTTGAGTTTGCCTTAACCATTTTAGTAGGTTTGTCTTAGCTGAAGTGCAAGATGACAGAGCAGAAGTGGGTCTCTGTCGAGCTGCAAGAGTTGTCTCAGACCTTGATCTGTCGTTGACTATTTGTTGACTAACTGAATAATTTTTGGCTCATCATTAAGTTTTGAGATTTATTCCATGCTTATTATTTCAACTAGAGATGCTAAGGTTTATACTTGTGAAATTTTCGTCCTTAATTTTGGTCACTCATTTTGTAGGTAAGCTTTTTTATTCGTGAAAATGGCGGGAATTTTCTTGATAATCATTATCATCGTCAAATATTGAAAGCTACATCTATTGTCAATTTTAGTGATCACATTGTAGACGGCCATCACGACATTCTCTATCATTTAGAAAATTTACATTTAAATTGGTATTCGGATATCAAATTACATCTAAAATTGCCAGTTTAAATTTTGGTAGTTTGAGTGTGAATGTTTGGACCATGTCATTACCTTTTTATGTCAGAACGAATTTGGACTTAAACACTTTCTAAACATCAAGTGTGAACTTCCTATCCAGAAAACTGCTAAACGATCTGATTTACATATTCGATAGAACTCTTTAAAACTAAAACGGCTAAAGTTTTATGGGTGAGGGAATCCATCACTCTTTTTCCCACCGCACGACACGTGACAGCAGAAAAAGTTGGTGAGGCTAGATGCGGATGAATCTCATATAGCCTCACCATCCTCTCCTACTGTTACGTGTCATACGGTGAGGAGAAGGGTGAGGAATTTTAGAGTGAGGTGATCCAAACCCTAAGTTTTAGGATCTATGTATGACTTTTTGCATTCAAATTATTTAAAAAATTTATCCTGATAAACCTATCTATAGTTGGCAGAACTGGCTCTACTTTTGGTTTACATGTTTAGTATAGCCTTGTCAGCTGTAAACAATAAACAACAAATTAAGCAAATGCATTTAGTTAATTTCTTGTGCTTCAAACGGGTCTGGATCCATGGGCTCTTTTTTCCTCACTTCCCTTATCACCATCCGACATGTGGTAGCAGGAGGGGATGGTGAGGTTGAGTGGAGGTGACCTCCCAGTCTCACCACCCCTCCTGAATGTCACGTGTCGCACGGTACTTTGTGACCGACCCACATGGGGTCAGGACATCCCATTCGCTTCAAAAGTACTGTCAAAGTCTAAACAACTTGAAATAGGGCAACTTTTTCTCTTTCCAAGGAAAAAATCAGGGTGAATATTCTTGATACTGTCATCAAAGTTAGACATATTATACTTATTTAAAAGCATCACAATTTCTTATGTTTGCTTTGTCATACCTGTATCGTATAATGATTATCCTAATACTTTAACATGGTACAAATACTTTTTCTTTATACATGGAGATATTGGTACAAAGACGTAGACCAATTAAAATATTGATAAATCAACATGTAACGATAAACATGCAATAGCTGATTTCCAGTAAGACAACTTAATTTCCTCAATTACAACAAACAAAAATCAAAACATATACAATCTCATTTCGGGACAAGTAACACGGCCATGTCATAATAGGATAGGATCCCTTCACCCACTTTTCTTCACCGAACGCGTCACCGTACGACACGTGGCAGCAAGAGGGGTTGGTAAGGCTAGATGAGGGTCACCCACATCTAGCCTCACCACCCCACCCTAATGCCACGTGTCGCGATGTCATGAATGAGGTGAGGAGATCCCATCCCGTCATAATGATGTGTTTTTTTGTTGTTGTCGAGAAGATACAAACTACAAAGTATCTTCAAGATCTATTGACATCATATTTCACGCTACGAATTTTTAAGTTTTAGTGCAGTTTTTATGCCTAAAAAACTGCTCAATGATCATGATTTGATCTCTCTACACACCTTTATCAATGTATCTGGTCTTTTGCTATGCAATCAAAGTATCCGGGTAACATTACTGCAGAAGGATGCTTACGTTTGCATCTCTATAATACATCCAAATAAGAAGCTGCTCAAACTGGACAGTTTGGTTTGTCCTCTCTCAGATTTTCTACTATAATCCAAAGCATTATTTAGTACCAGCTTTTTTTCATTTATCCTTTACCAGCTTTTTTTTCATTTATCCTTTACTTGTCTTCTTCAGGCCGCGGTAATAAGTACCACACAATCTACTTTGAGCATGTTTATTCTTAAAATTTTAAACAAAACTGATTTGGTCCCTAATAATTATTCGTAACAGTGTAGTCTCTAGCATGACATAAGTTTTCAAGATCCATTGACATTACAGTATTTTGAGTTTTTTTGCTCGAACCGGATCACTATTCATTCCATATCAAAGTTAACAAAAACTTTACACCAAAACGTGGGGCTATATCTATGCTAGCTTTGTGCAAAAAAAAAATCATCCAGGCTATGGGATGATCGTACCAAAAGGGTCCTTCGAACTATGTTTTGAACAAAAGGGTATGTGGGGCAAACAACTATACTACTATCAAACCAACATTTGTTACGCCAAAACCAAATGTCAAACACCAACTCCCGAAACAGATAGCCCCACCCCAGAGACGTTGTGTTTCGTCCAAAATTTGTTGTCAAATTACTATCTACCCAGGTCTTCATCTCAGCCTCCCTAAAAAAATCACTCCAGCCAATGGGCCTGACCACCATTTCCCAAATCCTGGCTGCCCAGCTGCAATCTCGAAGGTCGTGAAGATGATTCTGCACAAGCTCGCCGCAAATTTTGCAGCGGGAAGAGTCCAACATATGTCTCATGTGAAGAAAACTAACAGTAGGAAGACATTCATGACGCATGCGCCAAAGTAGAAAGTTGAGTCGGTTGGGGCCTTTGAGTTTCCAAATTTTATCCCACCCTTGCTGCGGGCATGTGCTATCAGTTCGTCCCAGCATATCATAAGCGCTACCAATAGTGAATCTTCCATAGTCGTTTCCCTTCCACCGAGGTTCACTAGTCATATCATGCTGGAAATAAGATGACTCAATTCCCGGCCTCAGGAGCCCAGCGCAGCTTCGGATGGCTCTCCATATGGCCGAAACATTGTCTTTGGCATTGCAGTCCAGTGGAGATCCATACTTTGCCCTCATAATTCGAACCCACGGGAGGTCCTTCTTGATTAATATCTGCCACCCCAGTTTGAGAATGTATGCAATATTCATCCTCCTTAGACTCTTTAGTCCCAGACCGCCGGCTTGTTTAGGTTGACAAATCTTGTCCCACGAGATATAACGCAAATGCCTTGTGTCGTCAAACTCACCCCAGAAGAATTTCCTACTGCGTTTGTCAATCTCATCCACAATGGAGGCTGGAATTTTAGTTGTTTGCATGGCGTAGGATGGCATTGTATTAATGACGGACTGTATCAACAGTCCGCGTGCCGTTTGCGGTAAGAGCTTAGCCTTACACCCCGCGAGCTTCCATTTTGTATTCTGAACGAGGAAGTTGTACGTACGGGGAGTCACACGCTTGTGTAAAACTGGCATTCCCAGATACATACCCAAATCATCCGTAGTATGGCAATCAAGATGACCATTAAGCAGTTCTTTTAGTCGGGGGTCTGTGTTTGTTGATAAGAAAATCTTAGACTTAGGCAGACTGATCTTTTGGCCAGAGATAGCACAAAATATGTTTAAAGTGTCTTTCATTACCAGAGCTTGGGCCTTCGACGCCTCGCCAAATAACAGAAGGTCATTCGCGAAGAAGATGTGTGACACCCCCGACGCTCCCCTAGACGCTTTAACCGGCCTCCACAGATTGGTAGATACCGACGTGTCAATGTATTGGTTGAGGACATCCATGCATAAGAGAAAGAGGTACGAAGCCAGGGGATCTCCCTGCCGAATTCCTCTAGATGGGCTGAAGGCTTCTAATCTCTGCCCTTTCCAAACGATAGACAACCTTGTTGTTGTAATGTTGGACATAATAATGTCAATCATTTTGTCCTCAAACCCCGCAGCGTGGAGGAAGCTATGCAGGAAATCCCGGCTGATTCTGTCATATGCCTTCATGAGATCAATCTTCACCACCATGATACCTTTTTTCCTTTTTCTTACGCATGGTATGTATCAATTCTTGCACAATTAAGATGTTCTCAGCAGCCAGTCGTCCGGGGTGAAAGCACACTGATTTGAGGAGATCAAGAGTGGGATGATTGGCTTGAGTCTATTTGCAACGATCTTTGTCACAATCTTTGAAAGCACGTTACTGAGAGCAATTGGCCAGAATTGGTCAACTGACTCAGTGTTCTTACTCTTTGGCAGGAGGGTGATTAAAGATTCATTCATAACGATGGGATACTCCCTTTTTTCGAAGGCTTCGCAAATGAATTTGGTCACAGCATGGCCAATCACTGACCAATTTCACTGGTAGAAAATTGGTGGGAAACCATCGGGGCCGGGACTTTGTGTGGCCCCATCTGGAACACAGCAACTTCCACCTCCTTGGCAGAGACCGTGTGATAAGAGCCCTTCTCTGCTGATGCGTCAGCGATGGGAAAGCATATGTTGCCATTCTTTCGTCGACGCCTCTTTCTTGACTGTATAGGTCCATATAGTAGGTACGAACCATGTTGATCAAGGCATCACGATCCTCCACCCATTGATCATTTTTATCCTTCAACCTCCTCCTCAGCGTAACAGTTTGGTGGAAAGAGCGTGTGTTCCTTTCACCTTCCGTAATCTATTCAACTTACTGCTTTGCTGCCAAAAGGATTCATCCAGCTTTGACAAGTCATCATACTCGGTGAGCAGCCTTTGCTCAAGATTTTCTAAGAATCTTGATGGTCCTTGTTCCAGTTCACGTTGAATTCCACGCAATCTTGCGGCGCATCTTTGCTTCTTTTGGGGTATGCTGCCAAACACTTCCAGACGCCACCGTTGGAGCTTTTCAATGAAACGGTTTTGGGTGGGAAGAATGCCCCCAGCATCCTCATTCCATGCGGTCTCCATGAAGTTGGGAAACCCACGGTGCTCCATCCATAAGGGCTGAAAACGAAAGGGACGATGTCTGTCCCCCAGCAACATCCCTCACAGTTGTTAAAAGCAACAGGTTATGGTCCGAATGCAAACGGGTAAGGTGAGTAATTTCAGTGTGAGGAAACTGTTGGTGCCATTGAGCATCCCCCACCCCCTGATCAATTCTTTGCAAGATTTTCTGTCGGTTGTTCGTCCATGTAAATCTTGAATCAGAGAATGGAAACTCAGTCAATTCACAGAAATCAAACATGTTCCACATACGTTCCTTAGCATACCCCTGCACCGGCTTCCCGCCCTCCTTGTCATCAGAGCGGATGACTTGGTTAAAATCCCCAACGAGACCCCAAGGTAAGTTAACTGTGGTACTCATTGCTTCCACATAATCACAGAGAGCATCCCTGATATCAACCACATGAGAAGCATAAATCATCGAAAGTACCAGCGCCTTGGTACTAGGTTGTTTCACCTGCACATTCAGCATTTATGCCGTGTAACTTAGGACACACAACTCAACTTCCTCATTGCACTAATAGCACCATAGACCACCTGAGTAGCCCCTAGCTTCCACAACCACGCTGTTAGTGTAATGGTATCGTTTAAGAATTCATAGACCGTTTTGACTTTGGGTCCGAG
The DNA here is from genome assembly GCA_036186865.1 of Eustoma russellianum. NCBI lineage: Eukaryota > Viridiplantae > Streptophyta > Magnoliopsida > Gentianales > Gentianaceae > Eustoma > Eustoma russellianum. Next base: position 27,666,286 of record AP025053.1, on the reverse strand, counting down.
TTTCCATCAAGAAAAGGATATCTGGTTTGTGTGCCCTGATGAGCTCGTGTAGAGCCCGTCGAAATCCAGGGGCGGAGGCACCCTGGCAGTTCCAAGAAAGGACTTTCATGGGGACACGCGGTCCGGCACCCCCCATCTCCCTATTAACCTCAGTGGGTGCAGCACTAGTCACCTCCATGAGTGTCACAATCTCGTCCCTTGGCATATCAGCAGGTATGTTTGGATCTTCCGTCATAGACTCCTTCTCCAAGGATATCCGTCCTCCGTCCGGTGGATGTTGTTTGATAGAATCCCCCCTGTGGCGTTGGATTCTCATGTTCTTGGAATCCAAGAGACTTGGCCACTCCTCAAGCATTGTACTGGTGGGGTGGCCCATGAAGGACGACTCAAACTGTTTATTGGTAATATCCCGCAGCGATCTGTTTAGGTAGTTGACCCTTCCCCTGCTGGATGTGCCACCTCTTCCTCTAGTCATCCCTCCTCTGAAGGACGAGATCCTAGTAGCCATTGCCAGTGAGTTGTTGTCCTCTTCCCTGAGTTGCTTTGTTATAGTATGCATCCTGGCCTTAATGTGGTTTTGCATTTGGAAACCCTTTTTCTTACAAGTTGTTTCGAGAGCAATATTGTCTTTGGAACGGGAGTTAAAAACTACCGCAGGGCCATTGCCCGGGGATCTCTTTTAGGTGTCGCTGAAGAGACTTGGCTTCATCGTTCAGTTCATCATCCAAATGGTCTTCAAGAAGGTTAAACCTGGATCCCCCACTATGACCCACTATGTCTCCTAACTGCTCCATCATATGTGCCTGCCTACCGTACCTTCTCCCCTCCATTTCCGTCCCACCAGTCCGGTTGCCCGCAGCCTCAGTTGGCATCTTCTCATACTGTGGCCTTCTTTTGCGATTGGACGTGATCATCCAAGGGCAAAAGGGTTCGGTCTTAGGTTGTTTACCCACTTTGTCCTTGGTCCCTTCACTGACTTCCATATTATCTTCTCCCCCATCAGAGCAATTATCCAGACTGTGCCCGTACCTGCCACATCTGAAACAAATAATATTTAGCCCCTCATATTCCATGCTGAACTTCTGCCTATTGATCTTAACGCTGGCCACAAGAGGTTTCCGGAGATCGATTTCAACGCATTCCCGTATCAACCTGCATAGTGGTATTATCCACCTTAATAGCACGCCCCAACTGACTTCCAATGCATAACCGAGTGCTCTCATCAAAAAATTCAAGAGGCAACCGTGGTATCTGTACCCAAACTAATGTCTTAGTAGTCACAATCTTTGATGTGGAGAAGAAAGGTTTCCACTTAGTTATTGTGATGTAGTGCCCCTGTATCATCCAGGGGCCATTTTCCAGCGCATTAACATAGTGAAGCTCAGGGAAAAAACAAACGACGAAATACCCATCATCCAAATCAACAATGTCCAGAGAACCCCCCATTGCCCACAAGTCAGTTAATCTGCGTTCTAACAGCTTATAGGAAAAGCTCTTACCCAGTACCTTTGTCACAAGTGCTTTCTTCCATGGCTTCCATAGACTTTTGCATGTTTCCAGTGGGACATCAATGGATACTTGCCCTAGGGCCGGCTCATCTTCATCCTCTCCCATCAGCACTTTGTCATATGCCTCCAGCAGTTCATTCAAGGTATCATTTTCGTCATCCTCCCCCGTGTAGATGACTGGAACCGGTTCAGACCTGCGGATAATCTTCACCCAGCTGCCGGATTGCACCGGTGTGTCATGCGAAAAGGATGTTGGGTCATCCTCAGCGGGCCTCTTGTGCTTTTTCACACTATGGAGAAGAAGATCGAGCTCTTTCGGGCTCTGATTTGGTTCCTCAGCCTCCATCGCCGATTGTCGAGAAAAACCCTAGAAAATCGCCTTTTTTCGTCGGACCTCGAAGAGAGAGAAAACTAGTATTTTGAGTCATCGTCGATTGTCGAGAAAAAACCTAGAAAATCGCCTTTTTCGCCGGAGCTCGAAGAGAGAGAAAACTAATATTTTGAGTTTTAGTGTTACCTTATATTTTTTTTTGAGGGGGGGGGGACCTTATCCTGAAATAAGAAATCTGGCTAGTTTATTACATTTGCGTTCTTAGTTACCAATTCTTTATAAAAGTGGGAAAGCAGTCGCGTTTATTTAATAACGACATAACTTTCTACACCTTAGGATGATCTTACACTTTAATAAATTGATAATATGGGCCATTTATTTAATTAAAGTCGTGGGTGATGGACTTTCAAATCCTATCGGATGAGATGGAATCTAAAAAAGGGCAAGCCACAATCTCGTCTCTACGACAATTACAAAAGCGACAAGCATAGTAGGAGTAGGACCTTAGAGAAACCCAATCCCCACTGTATCTAACAATTCCACAGTTTTGCAGGCTACTCTACCTTGATGATTACGGTTCATGCCAATAAGTTATATCAGTCTTTATACAAAGTCTAACCATTAAATATAATTAAAAATTGTCCATTGCTTTCTAAGTTTCAAGTGGACGAGGTATTATTTGTTGGGATTAATTCGAGATACGTGTAATGTACATCATGTTGATTAAGTGTACACGAATTAATCATAAGGTAGACGTTATGTGTGATAATTTTATATGTCACATATGTCACGTAATAATATTAATAATTGCGTAAAAAATCCACGTGTTAAGTGATCATCAGATATGTTCGTGGATATATAGTGTGGTCTAAAATGGAAACCCCAAATATGTAGAAAGTCATATGGTTAGAGACCGCGATGGATGAGCTCAAAGTACAACGGCCATAAACTGTACGGCGTCTGGTCCCCGAGGAGTGACAACCCAAGTGTGGCTAGTAGATAATTGTTGGTACATAATTATTTAAAAATTAAATAATATGAAATATTAAATAATAATATTTATTATTAAATATTAAATAATATTTAATATTGGATAAAGATAACTTGATGATAATATCAAGTATATTCTCAGGTATTTGGGATGAGAAAAGCTCTCATGCATAAATGAATAAGGTTTGGTTTCAGACACAACTCTGAACCATGCTTATGCATTGTTCTATTTTTTACGTTAATCTGTTGACTTTGTATGCTTATGCTTCTGATGAATCTGGTATGATCCAATGATTCACGACCTCTCACCAATTGTTGATGCACCCCTTGAACGGAGTGAATTCCAATGATTCACGATCTCCCACCAATTGTGGATGCACTCTTTGAATGGATTCAACAATTCACTGCTTTACACGATGGAAAGGCTAGGCAGTGCGGGCTTTATAGAAAAACTGGCGCACCCTCCCTCCTTGGACTGTATGGCCGGGGGCTTTCTCTATGACTGTATGAGGAGGTGAAGCCTCCTCCTTTATATAGAGGGAGTAAGTGAATAGATTAACGTAAAAAATAGAACAAGGTATAATATCCGCATTTTGTTACTTTGTTCAGTGATTCGATTAAACGGTCCTATTCAGAGATTTTTAAATAAATCCAACATTATTATCCTCTAACACCACCAAAAATAGCTTAGCATTCGTCGCAAACGTATCCGGCATTTTCCACATACTTAAATTTATAAATTGATACCACAACGACTTTCAATAAACTCAAAATCATAGTATATTCAACACATGACACACACACATATATAATAATAGCTGTTCAGTATTAATTCAACATTCATATGCTACACTATATTACTATCCATTAATTAATAGTAATAACCAAATATCTGTTTACCCATCTAACATCATATCTATCAAGAATCAACGTGAAAATATTGTTAGTATATGAATGTTTCGGTGAATTTAAAAGGTACTTGAAAAAGAATATAAAAGATTGATTTACTCCTGGAAAATAACAAAAGCTTGAGAGTATAAGAAAAACAACGTCGATCTCTATATAGATCTCTAAAACAGAGATTCATGTGACATCGATCTCTATGTCGATCTCTATGTCGATCGATCGATGTCAGTTGTGTTCAAAATTGGAACCACATTGTCCATTGTCAACCTCTACGCAAATCAGATATCAATGTGAAAACGATCTGTACATCGATCGATCGATGTCAGTCTTGTTCAAAATTGAAAACACACTCTCCAACGTCGATCTCTACGTAGAACTCTAAATTACAGATCAATGTATCATCGATCTCTACGTTGATCGATCGATGGAAGTCTTGCTCTAAATTAGAAAAACAATGTCCAGTGCTGATCTCTACGTAGATCAATCGATGTCATTTAATGTAAAATATCACAGAATACGAAAAGTGACATTTATCTCTAAACAGAGTCTATCAATTGATTGATGTGACGTAGATGTCTATGTCGATCGATCGATATCATGATAAATTCTAATTTTTATAGCGGTTGCAAATAGATCTACGATAGATTTAAAGTATTTTCTCTTTCTAATTTTTTTTTCCAAATTGTTTGTGCCTTTATTACTAATGTTCGTAAATATATTGTGACTATTGTACACATATCTAAGCTCTTCTAGGGTGACTATAATTCATCAAATTAAAGCATCGGGTGATTGAAGAAATGTAGGACTTTTCTAAAACAATTAATGAGGTATGAGACTTTCATTGAGGCTATAAAATGAAAATTACAAGCTCTATATATTGAAGAATCTGAAAAGAGACAATTAAACACTTTCATACTCTTCAAGCTCAATCCTCCATTGATATCAAAAGCTCTCAAATTGCAAAGGTATTTAAAGCTCACTAAGCTCTTATTGCTTGTTCTTATTATTTGTATTATGATAGTGTTGAAGTCTAACACAAAGAGCACTAAACATATTTAGACTTGTTTGAAAGTGTCATTTCATTTTTTCTTCCAAAATTCATTTGGTGAAAGTTCTTGGGAAGAAGTTTGTTGAAGTTGTAAAGAATCAAGTAGAAAAACACAAAGGCTCTTACTTGTAGTTGTTGTAGGAGTTGATGTTGAACAAGTTGCAATAATTGCTGTAGTAGTTGTTCTTGTTCCTTGTTGAAGGTTATAGAAAAATTGTTGTTTAAAATCCACTTTGATAACGAAATGGTATTGTAGTAAAATAAAACAGATTCAAATCAATCTAATTTGTATATCTTCAATTCATTATTTTATATATTCTTCTTTTTTATTTGTGGTAGGATTGAAATTTGGTGCGAGTTAAATCGGAAAAAAATTTAAAATTGCCCAATATGTTGAAATAACCTTCTTCACATTAGAAAAAAAAAGAAAAAAGAGGAGAAAAGAAGTGGACAGAGTAAGCTGAATTCTGGGGCTTGATGTGCAGGTGATGAATGACGGAAGACCGATTTCTTGGAGAAAATTCGTGAACTAACCCCACATTTCACACTTCCCATGTTTTCCTAGAAACAGGTCTGAATTTTCATTACTGTTACTGTCTTCTTTGATTGTGTTTATTACGAAAAATATAATCTCATCTTTTCCTGCTAATAAATTAGGGCGCTCTCTATTTTATCTCCCAACGGCCTTTCCAGAATTGCCTAAGTTTAGATGTATTAAATTTCCTTTTTCCTCATGCCTCCTGCCCATAATTCAGATATCGGACTTGTCTTAGTGAATTCATTATGTGGAACTAGTAAAAAAGTTGGTCCATTTTTCCGTTGGGGAGTTGTAATAATTAGTTGTAACCGAAATTGAATCATATTCTTTTTTGAAGCGTAATCATCTTGTTAAATGGGGTTTTCAGTCTGATTTTAAAGAGCATGCTTTTGCAGAAATGGGAGAGAAGAAAAAAAGTTTGAGAGTGAGAAATTTCCGTGATGCAACCTCAAATGGAGCAAAGATAAGGAATTTTCTGCATAATTGCAAGTACTCTGCAATGCTGTGAAGTTAATATATAGCTTTTGTTTTTTTCTCCTGTAAGTTAATGTCTCTTTGATCCTTATATATTCGAGTTTTGGTGGTAAAAATGAAGAACCAGAAATTTGGCAGAAATCTTCAAATCAAATGTTGGAAGCAGTGTTTATTACCAGCATCCTTGGGAACCACCTGGGCAAGATTAGTTGGCTAGAGAGCTTTAATGGGTTTCATTTCTCTATCAAATAACTGCAGTTTTGTGTTTATCGATGGTTACTACTAATGAACACCAGCTTTGCGATATATTAATCAGACTTTGTTGCAACAGTTCAACAGTATCTTCCCCCCTTACCCGCACCCCCCCAAAAAGATATATTAATCAGACTTTGTTGATTAATAAGATTGAGGATGGTTATTTAATAGCACATCATGCAGTAAATCTCGCATCGAGAAGTTGAATCAGAAAACTATAGTGTTACCTAAATTTGCATGCTTGATTTTAAATTTGTATCTAGTATCTGCTGAGTGGTTGAAGGTAGATACTTTTTTCTGGCGATCTTCTGGTTTAGCTGTTTGCTAAACAAATAATATTTCTGTTTCTCTTCTGTTGGCAATCAGATTTCTCTTAACAGTGTGAAATTCCTAGGGAATTGCCTTTACAAACTGCTGTGAGGGTCAGTCAGTTGATCCTCAGCTTGCACATGAATCTTGCAGTGGAGATTGGACAGCATATGAATGTTGCTGATGCTTGTATCTCTACAATCGCTAAGTCTATCCTGGTTACAGTGGGAAACAGTAAAAGCAGATGGCTGATTCTCACACACCATTTCTTCCGTCAAACTTTCCTGAATCTCATTGTAATGCAAGAACTCATCTTGATGGACGCGGCGGAGATTATTCTAGTGGGATTGGTTTTCTTGGTCTTAAGAAGAGAGGCCATGGTCTAGGAAATCGGTCTTGGATAAAGATTGATGGGAATGGGAGTTTGAAGATTCTAGAATTGGATAAGGGTACTTTAATGAAGCATTGTTCTTTGCCAGCGAGAGATCTTCGTCTTTTGGATCCAATGTTTGTATATCCATCCACAATCTTAGGACGAGAGAAGGCTATTGTCATCAGGCTAGAACAAATTAGATGTATTATTACTGCTGATGAGGTCATACTCATGAATTCAGTGGATGCATCAGTGGTTCATTACAAGTCAGAATTGTGCAGGCGCCTTCAAGCTAAGAGAGAACAATCAGGTGTGTTAGTTTTACTTTTAGATTGCTGCAGGTATCTAAGCTTGAAAAAACTGAAGATGTCCCTGTGTGAGGAGTTCTATTGTTCTCTTTTTGAATGTTATACAGTCTTTCGCTGAGGAGTCTAAAGTATGTTGTAGCATAATGTTTTGAGTTCTTTCTAGTTTTTCTGATTTCTGGGTGTGGGTTGGGGTTTTGAGCCCCGATTCGCACCAAGTTTTCTCTGTCGGACATGTAGAAAGCTCCAAGGATTGACCTGGGGTTAGACTACTCTATGGAACCCCTTTGGACGACTGCTCTGTGCTTGCCGGGGGGGTGGGGGTGTAGGGTGTAGGGTTGTGTGTGTTCTTTTTTGGTGGATTTGTCAAGAAAGTGGATTGAATAAATTTTTGACTTTTGATTATAGCAGAATCCACAAACCTTTTTCTTTTTCTTTTGGAAGAATGTGGCATATTATTTGCTTCTTTCAGAAGACATAAGCTTATTGTATATAATTGAGCTCTATACAGGTTGAATTTTTAATGTTAGGTTCGTAATTATTTTGGTTCCTTCTGTTGTTGGTGGACGCTGCTGATCGTGCAATGTGATATCAACCGATGGATGCTTTATCACCGTTATATTCTCGTGCCTATAAAATTTCCTTCGTTTGAGACTGCTTCAACAAGACAATATATTATTAAGTAATACCAAGCACGTGCTTTTTTTTTTTTTTCTTTCTTGTTGTGAAGAATGATTCTGTTTCTAATACTTTAGATTTACTTATCTGAAGCAAACAAAAATCATCTTTTGCTGCCTTGCTCATAATATGTGATGGCTTCATGCAGATGATTTACCTTTCGAATTTAGTGCGTTGGAATTGGCTCTGGAGTTGACATGCATGTCTCTTGATGCTCAGGTTTGAGGGTGGGAATGTATAAAACAATTTGTCTTACGTATGTGAAATCATTGTTCATGATGAAAAAAAGTTATGAAAGAAATATAAATTTATGTACTTCAAGGTAAAGAGTTTATGTTGGGTAGTTGTTGCTGGTGCATAATGTATCACTCACTTACAAAATAAGTGTTACATTAAGTTGAAAAATCCTGGAGTGAGTACTTTAGAGCATGAAGTTTTATTATCTAGAATGCTATGCATAATGCATATCTACAAATGTGCCTAGCTTTTTAGTGCATAGGAAAAGCAGGCAGGTGGCTTATGATGGATCCCTTTCTCTTCTTAATCTTCTACACCCACAATTTTCTCCCACAATTAGAAATAAGTCTATCGCTACACTGTAGAAAAGTGTAAACATTAGTTTATATATTTTGTTTATGATGTCTACTGTGTTTATTGTTTATAGCCGTTGCACCACAATGTAACCGTTGGTGTGTTTGTTTTTGTTTTTGCTTGTATAAAAGGAGCACTTCTCAGCATTGCTCCTTACGGTCTTATGTATGGTGAACAACACCAAAGAGTACTTGATCTTATGATCTTATATAAAAGAAGAATTCTTAATGTTCATAGATTGTTTTTATGGTATCAGAGCATTGGTTGAAAATAGTGCGAAAAATTACTAAGGCAGTGAACCACAGCTGTGAATCTCAGGTACCCTGTTCTTGTTCATCTCTATTGTTTTTCGTCTTGTCCAGAAACAAGAATAATCTCAAGCACACGAATAGTAAGCAGAGAAGAAAAGCAGAGAACAAAAGAAGCACATCAAATATTCAACTTTATTTGCAGCAGTAAACTGTTGCAGAGGAAGTGAAGAAGCGGAGCTGGAAGGAAGAAGCATATCGAAGAACAGAGAAGAAAGTGAAAGAGAGAAAATTTTGGAAAAAGGGAGTACAGAGGAAAAGTAGAAAGACAACACGAAGTTTTTTGAAAAATTAGTATAAAATTGCGGACTCAATACAGGTATCAAGGAAAAGATACACATGCATTCATCCAAAGAGTTAGTGGAATTGCCCCTAGTGGCATAGTCCAGTAGTAAGTGGCAAAGGTGATTGGGGCTAGAACCCTGACGTCCCGAGTTCGAGTCCGTGTGGAGACAATCCTTGTTGAAATATTACAAGGGTTGCCTCTGGGCTGGCTGAGTCTCGTGTGTCCTCTCCCTTTGCAGGGCTGCCGGTGGAGCACATCCCTCGATTTACATCCCACCTGGCTAAGGGGCCTCTGGTACAGGTGGGGGGAGAACCCACTCCCTCATCAAAGTTAGTGGAATTGCATGTTAATTTTGACACAACACGTGTCTTCCACTATCAAAACTTCCAAGGGAAGCTTCTCCTTTTTCGTACATATTCTCAAACCTTCTTCTCTATTCTATACTATCTTTACGGGCACATGCAGAACCTGCATCTACAGATCCACAATATAGGCAATGGAAAACTGAGAATGCCATGACCATGTCATGGTTAATCAGCTCCATGACTCCAGAGGTTGGGGATAACTTCATCATTTATTCCACAGCTAGTGATATTTGGAAAGCAGCAAAGGAGCTGTACTCTCAGAAGGACAACGTTGCAGAGATATATGAGTTGGAAACCCAGGTAAATGAACTAAAGCAAGGAGACCAACTTGTAAGCACATACTACTCACAACTCACTCGTCTATGGCAACACATTGACACATATGAGACTCACAATTGGTCTTCACCTGCTGATGATATTGCATTTAGGAAATTTATTGAGAAAAAGAGAGTGTTTAGATTTCTACAAGGGTTGCATAAGGAGTTTGATTCAGTACGCAGTAGGTTGTTAGGTATGAAACCCTTTCCTACTCCAAACACCGTTTTTTCTGAAGTCAGGATGGAGGAATCCCTAATCAAAGTAATGATGGGAGCCTCATCATTGTCTGATGGTTCAACACTAGTCATCTCAGCTAATCCTGATTCTTCTACTTCTAATGTTGCTACCACTACATATAAAGGACCACCACATAATGGTAGACCCTATTGTAAGTACTGTAACCGTCCAGGTCATTCCTATGATAACTGTTACAATAGGCCTGATTCAAAGGTTCAGAGGCCACCTAGACCGTTTGGTTGCAACTGGAGAGGAAACTCATCATCTTGAAGAAATGATCACTTGAGGGGATGCAGAAATCAAGGAAGAGCACAAGGCTCAATGGCTCAACTTGTGAACCAAGTGGAAGCAGATACTAACTCATACACTCAATCTGACTTCCGGTGTAATACACCCATACAGGAACAACTTGATGCAATATTCAAGATTCTTGGGCAGCAACAATCAGATAAGACACAATCTGACCCTACTGTTCTTTCAACTGCTATAATGGCTCACCAGACAAGTATTACCAGTTCATCTGATAAACATACCATTTGGATTGTTGATTCAGGGGCATCTGATCACATGGCTTACAAAAAACACCTTCTTATGGATTTTAAATGTTTTTCATCCCCTAAATATGTTCAAGTTGCTACTGGTTCAAGAGTTCATATACTAGGCAAAGGAACTGTTACACTTAGTAATCAGTTACAACTATATAATGTGCTTTATATACCTAGTCTAAGTTTTAATTTAATTTCAGTTAGGAGACTCACTATTGATGATCACTGCATGACCTCCTCACCCTCTGAGTGATATTTCAGAGGATTTCTACGGAAGAGAGGATTGGCATTGCTAAGTCTCTCAATGGCCTCTACTTTTTTGGCACCAGAGAAACTGGTACAGTCTTAGCTGTGTTGCTGAGTCCAAAGTTGATGATGGTCTCAGAAACTCAACGAAGAACTATATTTTGCTATGGCATAAACGTCTAGGTCATCCAAACTTTGTATATCTTAAGAAAATTATGCCTAAGTTGTTTGTGAATATTGATCCAATGTGTATTAGATGTGAAATATGTGAATGGCTTAGCAAACTAAGTCTTTTCACCCAGCCAAACTGTATGCTCCATCTCAGGCTTTCAATCTAATACACTCAGATATTTGGGGACCTACTAGAGTAAGTAATATTATTGGTGCAAAATGGTTCATTTCATTTATTGATGATCATACCCGGATTTCTTGGGTATTCCTTATGAAGCATAAATCTGAGGTTGGAACAATCATTCAGAACTTTATTATTTTTGTTAAAAATCAGTTTAATACTAATATTAAAACTATAAGAACAGATAATGGACTAGAATACTTAGATAAAATAGTGCAGCTGTTTCTGCAAGTCAGGACATTCATCATCAGACATCTTGTACATATACACCCCAACAGAATGGGGTGGCAGTGAGGAAGAATCGACATTTGCTTGAAGTTACTAGATCTAGTATGTTTGCTAAAAATGTACCTAAGTTTTATTGGGGAGAAGCAGTTTTAACTGCCGTATGTCTTATTAATCAGATGCCTTCTAGAATTCTATCATTTAAGTCTCCTATTGATGTGCTTCAAGAAAACTTTCCTTTTACACATGTTATATCTGCTCTACCTGCTAAAATATTTGGTAGTACAACATATGTTTATCTGTCACCTTACATGAGAGGTAAGTTAGAGAACGGAGATGTAAAGTGTATCTTCATATGGTACTCTAACACACAAAAAGAGTATAAATGTTATGACCATTCCTCTAGAAAATTATATGTTACATTAGATGTAAAAATTGATGAAAACAGTGACTGTTATCCTTTATCATCTGCTTCTACTAAGATCATTGATTCTGACTTCTGGAGTGTTATTGATATTTCTTCTAATACTAATAATTCATTTGAGTGCCCTATAGAAAAGGTCTCTGTACCTCTTAATTCTAGTACAGGTATCAGTGAAACCGGGTATACTGAGCAACCATCAAGATTACCAATTACTCAGGTATATCATAGACGCAAGTTACATCAGATAAATCTGGAACAACAGCAGAACATGTCTGAAGAAATACAAAAGGATCTGAGTCCAATTTGCAGTCCAGGTTTGCATCCTTCTACGACAGAACCAGACTCCCAACAAATGGACTCTGTTCTGGATAACATGCCAATTGCACTCCGCAAAGGTATAAGAACATGTACTAAACATCCAATAAATAGGTTTGTATCTTATGCATCTTTGACTCCAACTTTCAGTGCATTTACTACTGCTCTAGATTCACATAAAATACCAGTCTCTATTTGTGATGCATTAAAGCATTCTGAGTGGCACAAGGCTGTTCAAGAAGAAATGCATGCGCTTGTTACTAATCACACATGGGATTTGGTAGAAAGACATAAATCCATGATGTTGGCTGTAAATGAGTTTTTTCCATAAAATATAATACAGATGGCTCGGTTAGTCGATACAAAGCTAGATTAGTTGCAAAGTGGTTTACTCAAACTCATGGAATAGACTACTTGGAAACTTTTGCTCCAGTTGCTAAGCTTAATACATCTAGAATTCTGTTTACTCTAGCAGTTAACTTAGATTGGAAGTTGATACAACTTGATGTTAAAAATGCCTTTCTAAATGGGAATCTTAATGCAGAAGTGTTTATGGACATTCCTCCTGTTTTTGTTACTTCTGCAAATCAGAACAAAATATGTAAACTAAGAAAGGCACTTTATGGCTTGAAACAATCACCTAGAGAATGGTTTAAAATGTTCACTAATGTTGTTCTTTCTCATGGATTTACACAGGCACATAGTGATCATACTTTATTCTTAAAAGGTCTTGGTTCTGAAAAGATTATTGTTTTAATTGTGTATGTTGATGACACAATATTAACTGGCAATGACAATCAAGGTATTGATGATATCAAAAGTTATTTAGCTACTGTATTTGACAGTAAAGATCTTGGATCTCTTAGATACTTTCTGGGCATGGAAATAGGTAGAACTAAAGATAGCATTAGTATTTCACAAAGAAAATATGTTCTTGACTTGCTTTCTGAAACATGTATGATTGGTTGTAAACCATTTCACACTCCTGTTGATGCTAGTTCTAAACCTAAATCTGGTAATACTGAACCTGCTGATAAATTGAGTTATCAGCGGCTTGTTGGCAAATTAATTTATTTATCACACACTAGACCTGATATTTGTTATGTTGTTTTATTATGTAAGTCAGTTTATACACAATCCTACTATGCATCATCTTACTGCGGTTATGAGAATATTCAAGTACTTAAAAAATTCTCCTGGACAAGGTCTGCATTTTAAAAGATCAAAGGACAGGAGCCTAATTGTATTTACTGATGCTGATTGGGGTGGATCCCCACTGATATGAGGTCAACAATCGTATATGGGACAAACCTTTGGGGAAATCTTGTTACTTGGCGCAGTAAAAAACAGCCGGTTGTATCTCGGAGCAGTGCAGAAGCTGAATTGAGAGCCTTAGCAATGGGATTGTGTGAAGGAATTTGGATTAATCGAGTGATTAACGATTTAGGATTAACTGATACTCTGCCTATTCAACTTTACTGTGATAATATTTCTGCCCTTCATATGATTGAAAATCCAATACAACATTATTTTATATATTTTGTTTATTATGTCTACTGTGTTTACTGTTTATAGCCGTTGCACCACAATGTAACCGTTGATGTGTTTGTTTTTGTTTTTTTGCTTGTATAAAAGGAGCACTTCTCAGCATTGCTCCTTACGGTCTTATGTATGGTGAATAACACCAAAGAGCACTTGATCTTATGATCTTATATAAAAGAAGAATTCTTAATGTTGATAGATTGTCTTTATACACCCTCCTTTGACTATATTTGGATAATTGAGACATCATCCACATAAGCTCTTATCATGTGGGATATTTTTCATCTGGAAATGCAGTTCCACAACAAAATGAACTTTTGATCTTTCTATAGGATCTGCAAGGCACCACTAGAAGAGGGGGGGGGGGGAGAGGGGGAGGGGGTTTGAATAGTTGGTGCGGAAAGTGTGGTTTTTAAAATAGTTTTGACTCAAGAACTCAACTTCTGAAAACAGTTTCTGTTTTCAGGACCAGTTTTAAAACGTTTTTAAAACTAGGTTGTAGGTCTTCAAAAAGTCTGAAATTTTGAGATAACTTAGCCTCAGATGTTATGAGTGTCTCCTAAAAATTAGATTTAAATTCAACCTTTAACCACTTCAAAAATTGTTGGTGGTCAGATTGTGCGAACCTGCCAGAAACGGTAGACTGATTTCAAAAATTAATTCCTATTTGTACGTAACTCCAAATGCTCTGAAATTTTAACCACTAACCCTTTATATGTTATATTAAATGGGTTGAAACAGTTTTGAAAAATTCTTTTGGGAAGTTAGTCAAAAACTATCAAAGTCTCAACCTTTGCATGCCTGAAAATCAGACTGCACTAGTCACAGAACTTTGGATGTTTGATCGACTTATACTTGTCCAAAAGGGTTGAAACTTGTGCCAAATTAACCCTAAGACGTGTTGCTATGATTCTGGAAAGTTTCGTAATTTTTGAAAAACGTTTACTATTTTTACGAACGTAATCAAAAAGAGTAAGCAGTGCTGAAGCAGAATATAAGTGCTGAAAGTAAATGACACCGAGAATTTTATACTGGTTCGGTTATAAACAACCTACTCCAGTCTTCGAGGAACACCTTCCTCGGTTCACACTAGTCACACAACACAAATACACCTTACCATAGGGTTGATGGAGTTACACACCAACTCTAACTCTTTACAAACCTTGTATGATGAATACAATATGCACGAACACCACCACCTTGCAAGATTGAAGATTGATCACACCTTGATCAATCTTTTACAAATATAAAGAACGTGTGGTGGTCTAAGATAAGCCTATTCAAGAATATGAATGTAAGTACAATAGGCTTTTTACAAAGAAGAAAGAAAGAAGTGTAGAAAGAAGGAGTGCTAGGCGTTTTTGATCACAAGAATGTAATGCTTGTTCTTGTCTTTGTTTTGCTCTTCTCCTTTCCTTTTTATCCACTATAGCCGTCCCCCTTAGGTCCTTCTCCTCTTGAAAATTATCTTCTAAGTCCTTGGGAGAATGTGTGGTATCATTGTGACATGCTCTTGCTTACTTGGCACCTCCTCATTGGATGATCATTTAACCTTTGCTTACTTGGCACTCATTGATTGGTTGAATGTTGTCATCATTTGATGACTTGGAAAATCTGAAAATTCCACTAAAAACATGTGCCAAAATCATCATAAAATACTTGCATAACTCATAAGATTATCACTCAATTCAAGCAAGATAAAATTCCTCCACACAAGGTAAAAATTTCGGCCATAAGTGCACTTGACATGCTGAAATTTCAGCATGTGATACATGGTGATATAATTCAAATTTCTTCCAAATTTTCATTGATTTTTCTTTTAAAATAAATCACCAATTAGTAGCAAATATTCTCATCATTTTGGAAATGAAATTTGGACACCAACATGGCCACAAAATCGGCCAAGGTACATTCCCACACATGCTGAAAGATATCACACTTTATGACTTTGTATCTTATTCAAATTAATTCCAATTCTTCTTCCAATTAACCACATGTTTCAAGACACAAATTATATGCTCATTAATCATGAAAATCGGCCAGCCTATCTTCCACATGCTGAAATTTTCAGCATGTGTTTCAAATGAGATAAAATTTGAAACATTACCTTTTGTAGCTTCTTTCTTTAAATCACCAACATTGTATGATTGATTCTTGACCAATCAATATGCCAACAAGGCTCCACATATGCTCCATCTCAGCTGTATAGGCGTGTAGGATATGTATATACATGTGCTGAATTTTATTTTTGCAAACTTTGTAAAATAATGCACATTTAATAATACACACATGGGATATTCCAATCAGCCCTTAATTTAATTTTCTAGAACACTTTAAGATGTATGACATATGTAAAAAGTGCCTAGATACGTGTCGTATGATGTGCCAAAAATGTTCCATGTGTTGTGTACGTAGAAAACCGAATTTTCGATGTTTATCGATTACCCGATTTTTCTCTAATTAAATTCCAACTTTTTGCACATGTTATATATATTATGTGTAACTTAATTAACAAATGAACTAGTTTAGTTCATTAATGGTGGCACCTGAAAATAGTATAAACACAACAAATGTTTGCCATTTGATGTAAGCTTTAAAGCTTCATGGCTCGTTAGTACGGCAACATTATATATGAACTATATAAGGCAGGTTATACGCAATATGTCATGCACATTTATATCATGCACGTTTTTGAGCACATTTAAATCATACATGTTGAAATCACTCAAACCCCCTTTTCTCTACAATCTCCCCCTTTTGATGATTTTCAAAATAACCTACTTTCATGATTTAAATCCTATCGCTCCCCCTTCAATCATGCATAAATTTGAATTTTAAATTTCAAATCCGCTCCCCCTTGAGTTATGCAATCAGTATCTCTCTCCCCCTTAAATCATGCTTTCTCTCCCCCTTTATTTTGGAAAGTCAATCAAAAGCGCATGTAAAGATGAAAAGAAAATCATGCATTTTGAATGATCTCAAAGGTGTGTTCTTAAGGGTTATTTATTCAACCCTTTGAAAATGTCCCTTTTGGTACCCAAATTTGGGTGACCCTTCTAGGTCTTCTAAAAGGTGAGAAAGGTGATGGAAGCACAACATAATATACTTTAGGTGCAACTGCATTTGGCCTTTGGCCAAGAACTCCTTTATACGCATTGTATGTAGGACGTTTTTGATATGTCCTTGTGTTAGTGTGCGTAGTGTGTGATCTAGATGCGTGTCGTATGATGTGCCAAAAATGTTCCATGTGTTGTGTACGTAGAAAACCGAATTTTCGATGTTTATCGATTACCCGATTTTTCTCTAATTAAATTCCAACTTTTTGCACATGTTATATATATTATGTGTAACATAATATATATAACATGTGCAAAAAGTTGGAATTTAATTAGAGAAAAATCGGGTAATCGATAAACATCGAAAATTCGGTTTTCTACGTACACAACACA
>AP025053.1:27445498-27649358 GCA_036186865.1 Eustoma russellianum | reverse complement strand
TGTGTTGTGTACGTAGAAAACCGAATTTTCGATGTTTATCGATTACCCGATTTTTCTCTAATTAAATTCCAACTTTTTGCACATGTTATATATATTATGTTACACATAATATATATAACATGTGCAAAAAGTTGGAATTTAATTAGAGAAAAATCGGGTAATCGATAAACATCGAAAATTCGGTTTTCTACGTACACAACACACATAATATACAGAATATAAACTTTAATTTTCAGCACTTGGCTGGTCTAAAGTGGCACCATTTACATGTGACAAAATTGAAATTGGAATCTCCACAATTTGGCCTTAATGTGGGGTGATTTGTGTGTGTCAACATGGAATGATTTTATGGCTTGAATTATCATCATAGCCACGAAAATTATAGTGATTTTTGAGGTGTAAGGGCTGGCCATCTATTTATGGCAAGTACGTGACACGTTGGCGAAGTTTCGGTATTCGCCCGATACGACAATTTTTGGTTTAGAACCTTTTAACGTGTCGTATTTAATTTGTCATCACCATGACTATATCATATGATATAAGACCTGAATATACTCATAAATATGAGTTAAGTATGATGGTGTGTCGTTAATGTACGTACATAAAATATATAACGTGTCGGTAGTACGTTAGAATACATGTGTATGTGCCTTTTTCAAAAAATCTGAATATATATATATTTCTATATATATATATATGCCGTGTATATGAGTGTGGTGAGAGGAGGAGGAAACTTTCCTTTCTTAGTCTTGTTGCCTTTGTGCCTTGTCCAAATGTTGCTTCCTTTAATGAACTACTTAGTTTAATTAACTAA
Source organism: Eustoma russellianum (assembly GCA_036186865.1). NCBI lineage: Eukaryota > Viridiplantae > Streptophyta > Magnoliopsida > Gentianales > Gentianaceae > Eustoma > Eustoma russellianum. The sequence goes on along the minus strand of AP025053.1, from coordinate 27,648,544 downwards.
GTACTTCACTTAATTAACAAATGAACTAGTTTAGTTCATTAATGGTGGCACCTGAAAATAGTATAAACACAACAAATGTTTGCCATTTGATGTAAGCTTTAAAGCTTCATGGCTCGTTAGTACGGCAACATTATATATGAACTATATAAGGCAGGTTATACGCAATATGTCATGCACATTTATATCATGCACGTTTTTTAGCACATTTAAATCATACATTTTGAAATCACTCAAACCCCCTTTTCTCTACAATCTCCCCTTTTGATGATTTTCAAAATAACCTACTTTCATGATTTAAATCCTATCGCTCCCCCTTCAATCATGCATAAATTTGAATTTTAAATTTCAAATCCGCTCCCCCTTGATTTATGCAATCAGTATCTCTCTCCCCCTTAAATCATGCTTTCTCTCCCCCTTTATTTTGGAAAGTCAATCAAAAGCGCATGTAAAGATGAAAAGAAAATCATGCATTTTGAATGATCTCAAAGGTGCGTTCTTAAGGGTTATTTATTCAACCCTTTGAAAATGTCCCTTTTGGTACCCAAATTTGGGTGACCCTTCTAGGTCTTCTAAAAGGTGAGAAAGGTGATGGAAGCACAACATAATATACTTTAGGTGCAACTGCATTTGGCCTTTGGCCAAGAACTCCTTTATACGCATTGTATGTAGGACGTTTTTGATATGTCCTTGTGTTAGTGTGCGTAGTGTGTGATCTAGATGCGTGTCGTATGATGTGCCAAAAATGTTCCATGTGTTGTGTACGTAGAAAACCGAATTTTCGATGTTTATCGATTACCCGATTTTTCTCTAATTAAATTCCAACTTTTTGCACATGTTATATATATTATGTTACACATAATATATATAACATGTGCAAAAAGTTGGAATTTAATTAGAGAAAAATCGGGTAATCGATAAACATCGAAAATTCGGTTTTCTACGTACACAACACACATAATATACAGAATATAAACTTTAATTTTCAGCACTTGGCTGGTCTAAAGTGGCACCATTTACATGTGACAAAATTGAAATTGGAATCTCCACAATTTGGTCTTAATGTGGGGTGATTTGTGTGTGTCAACATGGAATGATTTTATGGCTTGAATTATCATCATAGCCACGAAAATTATAGTGATTTTTGAGGTGTAAGGGCTGGCCATCTATTTATGGCAAGTACGTGACACGTTGGCGAAGTTTCGGTATTCGCCCGATTCGACAATTTTTGGTTTAGAACCTTTTAACGTGTCGTATTTAATTTGTCATCACCATGACTATATCATATGATATAAGACCTGAATATACTCATAAATATGAGTTAGGTATGATGGTGTGTCGTTAATGTACGTACATAAAATATATAACGTGTCGGTAGTACGTTAGAATACATGTGTATGTGCCTTTTTCAAAAAATCTGAATATATATATATTTATATATATATATGCCGTGTATATGAGTGTGGTGAGAGGAGGAGGAAACTTTCCTTTCTTAGTCTTGTTGCCTTTGTGCCTTGTCCAAATGTTGCTTCCTTTAATGAACTACTTAGTTTAATTAACTAAGTACTTCACTTAATTAACAAATGAACTAGTTTAGTTCATTAATGGTGGCACCTGAAAATAGTATAAACACAACAAATGTTTGCCATTTGATGTAAGCTTTAAAGCTTCATGGCTCGTTAGTACGGCAACATTATATATGAACTATATAAGGCAGGTTATACGCAATATGTCATGCACATTTATATCATGCACGTTTTTGAGCACATTTAAATCATACATTTTGAAATCACTCAAACCCCCTTTTCTCTACTTTTCTGGTGTAGTAGGTCAAAGAATTGGAGATGGAGGTCTATCCAGTCCTTGATGAGTTGGCATCCTCTGTAAGTACTCTTAATCTTGAACAGGTTCGCAGGTTGAAGGGGCACCTCCTTGCCTTGACTCAGCGAGTTCAAAAGGTGAATGCCACATAGTTTAAGATGCTTTCCTCAATCCTCATCAATCTTCTGCTCCAATGTACATCTTATATGGAATGAAATTTTCACCCAAACCTCCAGGTTTCTGATGAGATTGAACATCTTATGGATGATGATGGAGATATGGCTGAGATGTACTTGACAGAGAAGAAACAGAGAAACGAAACTCTCATCAACAATGATGAGCAAGGCAGGATCGGCAATTCTTCTCGTGCCAGAGTTGAGTCCATATCAGCTCCTGTTTCTCCTGTGGGCTCAAGTACTGGACTGCCAAAATTGCACAGGACTTTCAGTTCTATCAGTTCAAGTAAGCATGGCAGCTTTATTAGCTCATCAACTGGTCAAGAGAACGTTGATCAACTCGAAATGTTGCTAGAGGCTTACTTTGTCGTCATTGACCACAGCCTCCATAAATTGTTATCGGTAAGAAAGCCTGGTGTTGCACATGATAGTACTCACATGGTCTTTTCTTTGCTTTTTTGGTCCATGCTGAAAATCAATATTTGGAAGCATTTACTATTTGCCTTATCTGGTACTTCAGTTCACATTTATGTTCACCTTCGTTTATCAAGAATTCTTTTTTCATGAATCCAATTGTTTGGGAGCCTACCAAACATGAATGGCAGATCTTTATGTAGTAAATTTGTTTTTCATCAGAAATTAAGATCTCTAGGTAACTTTGTTTGGTAGGATCAAGCCTTGATGTAGTAAAATGTTCTCTGTTACAGCATGAGAAAGATAGATCATCAGGTGCCAGTTTATGGATAAGGCCTGCAGTTTTTATGCCTTTTTTTTTCTTATTCTTTCTGATAGCTATTGCTTTCGCCTATCATGGATTCTAAGTATTGTTCTCATATCTTTTCTGGTGATGCAGCTTAAAGAATATATTGATGATACCGAGGATTTAATCAATCTAAAACTGGTAATGTTCCAATCTCACTGATTAATAAGACTGTTGTTTGCAAATGTATTGTTGTCTGTCTGAAAAGTTGTCGGTGTGTTTCATTTGTATAAACAGGGTAATGTGCAGAACCAACTTATACAATTCGAGTTGCTTCTGACCGGGGCTACTTTCGTGGCAACTTGCTTTGCTGTTGTGACTGCTGTATTTGGAATGAACTTCAATGCTGCAATATTTGATGAACCCAAGGCTTTTCATTGGGTACTATTTATAACTGGAGTAGTCTGTGGTATCTTGTACCTGTGTTTTCTGATTTATATCAAACACAAAAAGATATTCTCTCTTTAAGCTGTGAAAGCAGTAAACAATAAAATTTGCTGTCATCTTTTAGCATGTTCAGAGCTCTTCATAACTTCATATGTTACATTGATTTAACATTCATATTGACTACCGTATGTAAGTTGTGCAGGCACCGCATCATGGTATAAGTATTAGTAAGTTACATTATTATTTCTGTATTGTATGCGTGCATCCATGTTAGTGTATCCATATACACACACATGAATGCGTACATCTCTATACACACACATAGATGCTTGTTTGATGTATCCATAAAAAGGCAACTGGTGCAGCATGAGGTCTCATAACCAGAGAGATATAGATGGGTTGTAATATATAAAGGGTTATCTTCATTCAAAATATTTAGCGGAAAGAGGTAAAGATCTGAAAGAAACTGCTAAGGTATGGTAGATAGTTCACATATTAAATATGCAGGTGGGATGGTTGGTTTCAAGATTCTCAAAGGCCAGATGAATGCACTTATATAAATTACAAAGAGTCATAGCCATCATTTAAGAAAGTTGGTCAAAGCCTGATGCCAGATGCCAGAGACAAAATGAAAAAGTAAAAGATTTCGAGTCATCGGAGTAAAGGGTCACCCGGACAATGGTGAATAGGTGATTGGTCACCTGTAACTCTTTCCACATAAGAAACCATAGTAGTGACCTTGACATCACAAAACGAACTATTTCTTTTGGCTTCAAGTAAGCATCCTGTTCAATTTAGCATTACTTTGATGCAGTGTGTTTACTATCGAACATGATTCTCCTACTATTTAGTGCCACCTGGGTCTTAGCAATGGCAGTAAGGGCAAGGTGGAAGTTGGATAGCTTGCTGGGATGATTAGGTGATGAAGGGCTCCTTTTGCATCAAGGATGATCGCTAGAGCATATCATGCATTAGGTTATATAACACACATCAAGATTGTCAGAATGTGGCGTTCTATTTAAAGACAAACTAACCAGAATATAAATAGGCAGTAGACGAGTTTGACATAACCAGAAAGTAAGCCAAGCATTCAAGATTTGTCAGAATGTGGCGTTCTACCGTTGACAAGCCACAAGAAAGTAAGGCAACATTCATCATAGTTTCGACCTAAAAAGTGCTACTTCTTTACATTAATGCCAAAACATGCTGCGACAAGCGTGTACGAGTATTTGGTATGACCACGTGGCCTGCGTTCCTTTATCTTCTGTTTGTGATTTTTTCCCTTCAATATTCCTCTTCTGGTATCAATATGCCTCTTCTGAGTCTTCAAATTGAGTCCACTTTTGTCTTTGAAACGAATTTTTTTTCAATTTTCGTGTTCGTCAACAAGAAGACTAATTAAGACACTTCTTGCACGCTAGGAAATAAAGTTGCTACATAAAACTATAGACTGAGGTTTCCAGACTTACTACTACAATAACATGGCAAGTTATCTGGGCACTGGCAAAATTTTTTAGGTCTTGTCCTTGAAATTCAACGACCCCAAAAAGAGAAAAGTTCAGCAGCACCACCCTTGACCCCTGGTATTCTACCCCCAATCCTCCCCCCTCCCCCGTCTTCTTGGGTACTTGAACTTCAAATACAAAGACTGAAGAAAAACCTAGGTGCATAATGCAACTATAATTTGCTACATAATGGGATTATAGCTAACTACTACCTAATTGCTACTGGGAATCATGCGCTGGTTCTTCAACAATTTACACAGAAATAAACGGCGTGCTTCATTTACTTCCATTCCTTGAGCTCTTTTTGCGATACAACATGCAGTTCCTCAGTTAGCTGGTACTTACATCTTCACCGCTTCTAATTCCAGTGAAGAGGATTGGGACGCGGCATTGCGAATGGATTTGCTCGCTTTTATGCGATGAAAAACTCCACACATAAAGTAATGGCCATCCAACTCTGAGACAAACAGTGGATGAACGATCAGATGAGCCTAGCAAAAATATTGTAATGATGTAAATAGACTCTTGCACAAAAAAGAGTAAGGTAAGACTGCATCCCTCCCCGGACCATGCTCAAACGCGGGAGACTAATGCACCGAGAATGCCCTTATCTCTAACAACTAAGTTGACCATTTACTTGATTAAAGAAAACAAATCCCGAAATCTAAGAGTACTGCATTTCCCAAAGTCTAACAGCCCGAATTCTTAAAGCGCAGTACTTTCTGAATGCCTGTCTCAGCACAGGAGATTCATTATGGAACCTAAATCACCAGGCTGCTTCAAAATTGTATTTAAAAACAAATGACTAGCAACAAAAGTACACATAGTGCGAGAATGCATGACTCGTCTTCATCAAATGAATGTAAAACAATGGTATCTCATAGATTAAGCGTCAAACCTTACACATGTTACAAACCAAACCAACATAAACATCCATAATATACTAATTATGAGTTGATAAATTATCACATCATCAAGGAGCTTAAGCATTTCTCCAGTTGTTTATTTAGATGCAAAAACTTTGCATCTAACAAGAGTATGTTTTAGACATTAAAACAGGCCAACAGATTCTGTCCACTCACAAATTTCACTTATATGCCCCCACTTGCCTAATGACTAGTTACATTTTGGACGTCACTGACAACTAGCCCCAGTTAAATACAATGGACCTAACAAGGCTGCCACCTTATTTAAGTTTAGATCAATTAAGCAAAACCGTTTATTCTGATAATTCCAAAAAAATAGATATTTCAGATTAACACAAACATATTTGGGCACTGATTAGGACCAATGGACATACAAGCAAAACTATCTAACACACAGGGCGCAGAACATACAGATGAATCAACATAGTCTGGAGAATGTCCTTTTTATCCTTTTTTCTTTTGAGAGGTAAACATGTCAGTTGAACTTTTGCAACTGAGAATGGACTAAACGAAAAAAAAGGAAGAAAGAAAAAGACAAAGCTGTTGCGAAAAGCAGCAAGAAAAAACTTACTCCTTGATTCCCCATCCAGCAACGTAGATGGAATAACCAGTAACTCAATAGCTCCAATCCTGCTTCTTAGCATAAAAGCTTTCCTCTCCATAAATTTCAGCAACAAAGAATATTGCCTTTTGGATCTAAAAGGAAAAAAAAAGAATGATAACGCAATTTGAAGCATCAATAGTCTAAAAAACCAAAAGGACAGCTATACTCACCTTTCGGATTTGCTGGGATAAAAGTACAAGGCTATGTCATCTCTACTGGGACGATGGCTACCAAATATATGTGAAGAAAGTAATATTACAGCATGAAGAGAATAGAATGCACTTAGAGAAATGGAAAATGCAGAACAGTAATTCTGCTTGTGTTCTTATTCATTGAAAGTAGTATATATACAACTGTACAAGAGAAAGACAAATGAGTACCCCAACGGTAACTTTCCTAGCTAACGGCTATAACAGAATACTAACATATATATTTACACGTATAAACATATATACAAGTATTTTCAACACCCTCCCTCAAGCTTGGCATATATGTTTGTGCATCCAAGCTTGGATAGTAATTTATGAAATATTCCAGGAGAGACAGCCTTGGTTAGGATATCAGCAACTTGCTCAGATGTAGTGATGTGCTTTATAGTCAGTGTCTGATCTTCTATCTTTTCTCTAATGAAATGCCTGTCAATTTCAACATGCTTCGTCTTGTCGTGATGAACAGGATTTTCTGCCATATGAATAGCAGAGATATTATCACAATAAGCATAAATTTTTATATCAGAGATTAATTGATGCAAATCCTTTAAAACTCTTTTAATCCATATCCCTTCACAAAGACCAAGTGCTAATGCCCTTAGTTCAGCTTCAGCACTGCTACGTGCAACAACAGTTTGTTTTTTACTTCTCCATGTAACTAGATTGCCCCAAAGAAAAGTGCAATAACCTGACGTAGATCTCATATCACTTTTAGACCCCCCCAGTCGGCGTCAGTATAGACGTGTATATCTCTACAGGAATGCTTGCCAAAGAATAATCCCTGGCCAGGAGCCCCCTTTAAATATCGTAGTATACGCATGACAGCTTGTAAGTGTCGAGTAGTTGGTGCATGCATGAATTGACTTACATAACTTACAGAATAACAAATATCTGGTCTTGTATGAGACAAGTAAATTAGCTTACCCACCAGTTTCTGATATGCATGTATATCTGAAAGTAATTCATGATCCTGAGTGTTCTTACCAGCGCTTGTTGGTTCCATTGGTGTAGAGACAGATTTACACCCAATCATACCTGTTTCCTGTAGGAGATCAAGGACGTATTTGCGTTGGGAGATCATCATTCCTGCCTGACTTCTCCCCACTTCCATACCTAGGAAATACCTCAAAGAACCCAGGTCTTTAATTTCAAATTTGTTAGCAAGATACCTTTTTGCTTTATCAATTTCTGTATTACAGTTACCCGTTAGAATTATATCATCAACATATACTATGAGAATAACACTAGCAACACCTGAAATATAGACAAACAAAGTGTGATCACTGCTGGCCTGTCTGAATCCGTATGATCTAACCACTGTGGTAAATTTGCTAAACCATGCCCTAGGTGATTGCTTTAAACCATAAATGGATCTTTTTAACTTACAGATTTTTCCTTTATTTTCAGCTGTTTCATATCCAGGGGGAATGTCCATATATACTAACTCCTTTAACTCTCCATTTAAAAAGGCGTTTTTGATATCCAGTTGTATTAACTTCCAGTCCAGATTTATTGCAATTGAAAAAATAATTCTGATGGTGTTTAATTTGGCTACAGGAGCAAACGTTTCTAAATAATCAATACCATAAGACTGAGTGTACCCTTTCGCTACTAGTCTAGCTTTGTACCTATTTAGTGTACCATCAGAGTTATATTTTAATGAGAAGACCCATTTGCAGCCTACAGGTGTGATGTTATCTGGCCTATTCACTACTTCCCAGGTGTCATTTTTTACTAAAGCTGACATCTCCTCATTCACAGCTTGTTTCCATCCTGGATGGTCTAATGCTTCATTAATAGAGTGAGGAATAATCTGATTATCTAAATTTACATGAAAGGATTTGAATACAGAGCTCAGTCTATTATAAGAAACAACCTTGTCCAGTGGGTGAACAGAAGTAGTGAGGCCTTTGGGGTTGAGGAATTTATGATACCTGACACACTCCCGGGAGCCTTTCCTCTTAGCAATGGGCGGAGAATCTGGAGCATAGGGTAGTGAATCCAAGTGGGTCCCAGATTCCTGCATAACAGGTCCAACATCAACAGGATTAGAAGGATTAGGGACATTCTCACCATGTATTACCTGTCCTCTTTTTCTGTAGTAAACTTGGGTGATGGGAGGCCTGACTTGTTCTGGGACTTCAGCAGATGGTTCTGACCCACGTACACCCCCTTCATCTAGGCCTTTATTACCTGTGTGCAACTCTGGAATAGTGACTTGATCACCTCCCATGGGTGATACATCAATAATACTCCAAAAATGATCTTGGCCAGGACTGTGGCAACTGTGACTTGAACCAGAGAAATAGGGTGTAGACTCATCAAATGTAATATCCAATGTCGTATACATCTTCCTAGTGGTTGGACAAAAACACTTGTACCCTTTTTGTGAGCCAGAGTAACCAAGAAATACACATTTAATAGATTTCCTATCCAGTTTGCCCCTAAGTTGAGACTGAAGGTAGACATAAGCAACACACCCAAAAATTTTAAAAAGAAGTTCAGATAACAACAAGCAATGAGGGAATGCATCGAGTAATTTTTCTTTTGGGCTTGCAAAGTTCAATACCTTAGATGGCATTCGGTTAATAAGGTAGGTAGCTGTGAGAACAGCTTCACCCCATAGATATTTTGGAACATCCATAGTAAACATCAGTGACCTAGCCACCGAGAGGATGTGTCTGTGTTTCCTCTCAGCAACTCCATTTTGCTGAGGGGTATACACATTAGACGTTTGATGGTGAATCCCCTTTTCTGCAAGTATAGCTTTCATAGCTTTATCCATATACTCACTCCCATTGTCTGTCCTGAGATTCTTGATACAAGTATTAAACTGATTATGAACAAGAGATAGAAACATTTTAAAGACTTGTGATAACTCAGACTTATGCTTCATCAAATAAAGCCAAGTCACCCTAGTATGATCATCAATAAATATAACAAACCATCTGCTCCCACTAACATTAAGGACCCTAGAAGGTCCCCAAATATCAGAGTGAATTAAATTAAAAGGCTGACTTTCTGCATAAAGTTTTGGAGGGTACTGTACCCTTGATTGTTTCCCATACAAACATGTCTCACACTTAAGAGAGTCAAAAGAGATATCAGAAAAAAGTTTAGGCCTAATCTTCTTTAAGTACAAGAAGCTAGGATGCCCTAACCTTCTATGCCATAGCAAAATAAGGTCAATTCTAGAATTGTCTATTCTAGAGACATTAAGTCTGTCAGTGGTAGAATACACACTAGAATTGCCCCTGAGACCGTTTGTTTGTCCATTGACCAAAATGTACAGCCCATTTCGATGATTAGCACTGCCAATCATCACCTGGGAAGTATGCTCCATCACTGCTTTCCCCTGAAAGCATGAGGAAGTAGATGATAGAAAGTAGCATTGATCAGGAGAAAAAAAGGTCAAACAGTTGTTATCTGTCATAAGTTTCCTAACTGAGATGAGATTACAGTCAAGTCCAGGCACATATAGAACACATTTTAGACTAAGGGTGTGTGAGATCTGTACATTTCCACAGCCTAGAATATCAATGTTGTCCCCATTAGCTATTTTTACCTTTCTGGGATGAGGAAAAAGAGTGAGGTTTTCTAAGATGGATTTGTTAAAAGTCATATGGTTGGTGGCACCAGAATCTATAATCCAGTAATGTGACTTACCTAGCATACCTGCATTGGCCATAGTTGCTCTGGCTTGGTCACTGAGGGCAGAGGTCCGTTGATAGTCCAGAACCTTTAGCATGGCTTCAAACTGTGCAGGAGTGAATGAAGCAGAGTCAGCATTGGAACTATTTGAAGCGAGCTCTGCACTTTGACCATTTGAACCAGATCCACACTCAGCAACCGCAGCTCTTGAATTTCGCCAGGAGTTACCATCAGACCTCCAAGACCCTGCAGACTCAGACTTGTTGGAATAGTTAGATCTCTGCTTATTTTGTCTAAAGAACCCTGGGGGAGGTTTTACGGTAGCTCCAGGTCTCCAATAACACTCTTCAACATTATGATTTTCCCGATGACAATATTTGCAATATTTCTTAGTATATCCACCAGATTTAGAGCCAGATCCTACCTTCCTAGTGAGCATGCAGTTATCCTTTTTGTTCTCATTTTCTTGTGTGATTAGTGCAGAAGACTCAGATGAAATTATAGTGACAGATGAACCCATCATAACTTTCAGACGGCTTTCTTCTTGCCTCACATCAGAAAAAGCAGCAGTCATAGTTGGTAAAGGTTTTGTACTTAAAATTCTTCCTCTTACTGCGTCTAAGTCCTTATGCAACCCAGACAAAAAACTAAACAACCTTTTAGTTTCTTTGATTTTCCTATAAATAGCCTCATCAGCAGAACATTCCCATTTGTAAAGTTCTAAGGAATCTATTTGTTGCCATATCTGAGACAAGTTAGTAAAATATTTACTCACAGTTTGGTCTCCCTGTTTGATATCCCTTAGTTGCATCTCTAGTTCATATAGTTCGGATATGTTATCCTTTTGAGAAAACATCTCTTGGGCCGCTTTCCAAATAGCAGCAGCTGTGGGGTAAAGCATGAAAGTATAACTCACCTCGGGTGTCATCGAACCCAACAGCCAAGACATGATCATGGAATTTTCGGCTTCCCAGATGGGGTATTTCGCATCAGATGCAGCAGGGACCGTCATTTTCTCAGACAAGTAGTCTTTCTTCCCCCTCCCCGTAACGAACAGCTCTACAGCCCTACTCCATGGTAAGTAATTGTTACCATGTAGTTTCTGATTTGTAATTGAAACAGGTATGGAGTCTAAAATGGCCCCAGAGGATGACCCAGAGGTCTTATCATTTGATGGTGCAGAGGTTACTTCACTCTGGTCAGTCATGATGGTAAAGAGATTTTAACAGAGAGAAGTTTCGGCCTTTCAGACAAGGGTATGGAAGTGTGAATTAAGGACTAGACGGAGCGGATATTTAAGAAGAAGAGGGAGATCTGAGGGAAGATTTTCGGGGAAGATGAAGACAAATTTTACAGAGACGGAAGGTTGTACTATAAAGAAAGTTGGAAGATTTTGGAAAGATTTAGAGGGATCTTGAAATGATCTTGAAATGAAATGGTTTTGACTGGTCGGTGAATTAGGCCAGGAATCGTACGTGTAAAAGCAGGAAAAACAGATGGAGTAAATGCAAGTGGACAGGTGTAATAGTAGCTATATGGCTATTCCGTGTAATAGTTTAATTTTGCTTTTCCTTGTTTTGTTCAAAAAATGCTATTTCCGTGTAGCATTTATTTTTCCTTGCTTTTCGTATTTTGTGGAAAACAAGTTTCGATTTTAACAAAGCAACCAGCTGTCTTCCACTGAGACAGACGAAGATAAAATTGTGTCCACAATTTATGAGAAACACGTGTCGCAGAATAATTGGACCAAATGCCCACTATTTTTCCTCCCCCCTTTTTTTGTATTTATATATTTAAAATAAAATACCAGATCAAATCTTCTTCCTCAGTAGGTTCTTCTTCCGCCGAAGCTTTCGTCTTCCTCTGTTTTTCGTTGTTCTTTCTATGTCTTCCTGTATGAAGGAACGGCCACTTCTGTATCAATTTCCTTGGAGGTATGGCAGTATTTCAAGTTTAAACACTTCTTCTGAATATATAAAAGGAAGTATGAGAGAGTTGTTAACCAAGATTTGCTGAGATTTAATATATATAGAAATCAGAATTTCAGTATGATCCTTGATCACAGAAGGATTGGATTCTCAGCTCTGATACCATGAAGAAAGTAATATTACAGCATGAAGAGAATAGAATGCACTTAGAGAAATGGAAAATGCAGAACAGTAATTCTGCTTGTGTTCTTATTCATTGAAAGTAGTATATATACAACTGTACAAGAGAAAGACAAATGAGTACCCCAACGGTAACTTTCCTAGCTAACGGCTATAACAGAATACTAACATATATATTTACACGTATAAACATATATACAGGTATTTTCAACAATATGTGGCAAAATCTGGTTTTGAGCATAGACGACAAATTGCAACACTGCTGCTAATTGTTTCGTGAAAGAGTATGCCCGACGAGACACTTTTGCAGACAGATGGGCAAGAACGCTTTCACAACATCTCATTTCTCGTGGAGAGTCCTTAATCTCAAAGTTCCCCCTGAGTGACGCAAACTGCTAATTCAGTCCAGAGTCTAGTAAAAGAAAACAGGTAATGCTGGAAGATCAGAACTTGTCAACTTGATAATAAGGGTTTATCTTTATCTGATGCAAGATTATTTGTAATAACAAAAGATTAGCTAGAAAAAAATGGAAAACTCCCACTCCTTTGGAAACACTGGATTTTCTGATGAATGATGCATCATTTTAATGCTTAAAAGACCTTTACTCAGGATCTGCTTTTTACTCACCAAATCATTCTATTCATTGGTAAGCAGTACAAAGTGTGAAATTTGGACATCATCAGAAGGGCAGAGAGATATCAGCACAAGTATGCTATCAATAATTATATTTCCTGAAATGCATCAATAGTTACCATCATGCTCTACAAAAATGCTAAGATACTGTTCTACCATGTCAACCTTGACAGAGGAAAACATCAAAAGGAAACAGTATCATGCTTCTTTTTTCACTTCCGTTGTTTTCTTTGTACAGGATCGAAGGTAGATTTCTGAAGTAAGGATTAATAATTAGCTGCTTGTAATTTGTACGTGTGAAGCCAAAACGTCAAGATTATGTCCACAGTTCGAGGAAAATGTCATTCCAGTTCAAATGCAAAGGTTGGTGTCCAGTTGTTTCAAGGTACAGGCGAAGCCATTCAACTGAATTACCCGCCCCACTCTGTAGCTTGAATAGTTAAAAGAGCAGGAAAATGTTCGTAGTGACCAGCAGAAGTCCTAATAATAATTTTACTTTTTTTTATACCATTTCAATTTAGTAATTATCCAACAGGAAGTTCAATCAGTCATGCATAAGAATGGCTACACTTACTTCCATACAAGTTTAGACCAGGGCCCATTTTGATTACATGTTCTGATAGATATAGGCATCTGCTCTTGTTGTCTTTCTTCTGAGCTAGACTGACTAGGAGTCCCACCAGGTAACTTGTGTCCTGCAAACCATTTAATTCTGGGGGTGTAAAGAATAAAGAGGTAATAAAGACCTGGAAAAAATTATTTAGAAACTTGTCATGCTAGTACCCATTTAAGAAGTTTCAACTATTCACCAAGGCAAGGATACAAAATAGTTTTGAGGTGTTGAGCTGAATAAGAATGAACTTCGAATTCTCCTTTTCTTTTTTTGAATATGCAAGAAATGTTTGTGTTACTATTTCCAATACAGTGAATGACACACTATTCTTTGACTTCAGAATATTATAGAATAAAACAAAATGATTCACTAAATTGAATAAAGCAAAATGACTTACTAAATTGGCTGCACTTCTTATATTGTGACGTAGAAGTCGATCAACAGAATATTCGACACAATTTTCATTATGGGTTATTTAGAAACAACCTCTGTGAGTTTTCAACACATGAATAACGTTGCGTATATTTGACCCCCCTTACCCCGCCACAGGCAGGGCCTCTAAGGCAATGGGGTAATGTTGTTGTTGTTGTATGCAAGAAAATGCTTGTCCTGTGCCAATATATATGGATATTTTCAACATATCAATGACATTCGGAGCTTTCTTTGAGGCAGTTGGGGGTGCGTACCGGCTATTGGATGTATTAATCTACAAGTAAAACCACTAGGACCTGTGGCAAGGACAGATGCTTGTCCCCTCAGAAAGCAGAGGTTATCATAAGCATGAATTCTCAAAATTTCCACATCAGGCATCCAACTCGAAGACAACATGACAGAATAACAGTAAAGCAACTTAACAAAAAGCAAAAGATAAAAAAGTAGAGGTACCAGTATCTGCAATCTTAGAAACCGAACGCTTCTCAACAAGTGCTGATAAGCTCAGGTAACTGCAGGACATATCTGTTGACTTATTGCTGCAAGGCGTGCCATCCTTTGAAGGGGATGAATCATTTTTACGTGTTCCGTGTGATTCTTGCTCTTTGGAAAGTCTATTCGCCTTTGCTGAAAAAAATTCACCAGACCATGGTGAGCTATAAGAAAAGGCAACTAGAAAAAGTCAATATGAGAATGATAATAATTGCTTATGTAATCTGATATATATGAAACAACTTCCTCTCAGTTTGACATTTCCATATGCTATAGGAGTTTCAAAGACTTGCTATAGGAGTTTCAAAGACTTGCTATAGGAGTTTCAAAGACTTCTACATCCTGGAATTATTTAGTCCAGACTGACCATATAAAGCGTAAGAAACTCAATTACCAAATCCTTCTTCATTTCCTATCACACATTTTGCACATTCCAAACTCAAATCATCAGAAGAATGGCAGAATGTAAAACTTCTAGAACCAATTGGAAATGAAAAACAGCAATCTTTTAAGCAACAAAGTACATGATTGATTTAACTACAAGGGGAAGATTATGATTGAAGAAAAATGGGTTGTAGATAACACTTACAAGAGCTCATAGTAACAGAATCAGATAAGTCTGTTTTCTTTTCTAGCGACCTACACTATTAATGCTTAGCACCAAACGTCCAAACCCCATCATCACTTCAAAGCTTTAGAGCTCCTAGTAGTCACGAGAAGAAATGCATAAATTAGCATACAGTTTACATCTAATCATAAGCAATCAAATGCCTAATCTGAAGGAAAATGGGATATGGGACTTGGTTTCAGTGGCAATTAAATTTCCGAAAAATAGGAAATAAATTATTTTAAAAATCAGATACATGCACACTCCTGAACTTGAGGAAATTATTTACATGTGGCTCATACATCAAGCAAAAAAGATCCATTTTTTTTCTGGATTTAAGCAAAGAAAAGGAAACCCAAAGAAAAAACTAATAGGTCTAGTAAACCCCGTCTCAGAAGAAAATGCATAGTCGGAACAAATGAAATGATAAAATACTAAACATCGAATAGGATGAAAGCCAGAAACGATCACCAGACTAGAAAACCTGTAGTTTTAGAGTGACTGTTTCTAGCTAAGAGTCTGTACATTTTAAGTGACTACAAGAAAAGAGAAAATTTATTGGTCAAAATAAATAACTAGGGTTCCAATCCATTCAATCACCATAACAAGTATTATGAAATCGAAGATTAAGAAAGAGAAGTAAGAACACACAGAAACACGAAGAAACAGAAAGAACCATCAAAGAAACGTAGTAGTCGACGGGAGCATGCTCACACGGCCGTAAAGTTCATCACCTTTGACTTTGAGAGTTAATTGCACCTAGTATCCATTCTTTTCCACCAAGTTTTAAGTAGCATCCAATGTTTCATGAAACACACTTTTTCCTTCTTTTTTTTTCACTTTTTCCCCAAGTGACGCCAAACTTTTCCTAACCCTGGTTAATTTCATCTTCCCTCCATTCCTTCCAATAACAACAACCAAAACCACCGTGCCATACGCTCCTTTGTTCTTCAGACTCTGATATTTCCGGCGAAATTTCAATTTCTTGTACTCGGGACTATGGGAAACCAAGAGTTTTCTTCGATATCGCGATCGGCGGCAAGGCCGGGCGATGATTTCCTTATCGACGGAGGATCACTGGCAGCCGGTTTAGTTACCGTTTCTGAGAAACTAAGTTTACTGAGCTTACTATAAACTTCATCCAAGGTCGGTAAATCCCCATTTTTGAAATTTGGCTCATGGGCCGGATTTTCTGGAGATATTTGTTTCTGGGATTGATTAGAAACGAAATCTGAGTGTTCTTCTTCGTGGTTCTCTCTTCTTACCCATTTTATTAGTCTTTAAATCCTCCGCCATCACGGTGAATTCACACAGCAAAGAGTACAGTGTACTGGAATTTTCACTGAGTGTGTGATAACAAAAGCTGATTTCCTTTTAAGAATATGGAAATCTTTAATTCCTTGTATGGAATTTCCAAGAATTTACGGAAATAAATAAACTTAGAATCTGTACTTTTTGAGAACTGGACTCCATTTCACAGGTAAACGGCGACGCACACGGAGAAATTTAGCCGCCGGTATTTGGTTGTGAAGGTGGGAAGGTGGGAAGTTTTTGATTTTGTTTAACGGGAAAATGAAGGTGGGAAGTTTTTGATTTTGTTTTTCCTTTAATTTTGAAGGTAAAATAGTGAACTTTGGTTAAAGTCGGGTTAAAAGTATGGTTAAGTCCGGTCAAAGGTCGATTTCAGCGATCAACGGTCGACTAGCAGGTCATCCGGATGCCAGGTGTCTATTAACCTATAAGTCTGGATGGCAAGTGTGTTTCATGAAACATTGGATGCTACTTAAAACTTGGTGGAAAAGAATGGATACCAGGTGCAATTAACTCTTGACTTTCATATTGAAAAAGATGGGAATCGTTTGCACATTACAAATGTTGAATGATAAAGGGGAGATTAAAAAAAATAGGTGGTTTTTGGTTCGCATTTACTATCGGAATCGGAATCAGAATTCGTATGACAGAGGGTTTGGATTATATGGGTTTGAGCCTAAAATAGTAGTTTTTTGGTATTCAAGTAGGAATGGGTATGATAGACATTGATTGTGTTTGGAACGTATCGGAATTGAAATGGATATCGAATGTGGGCGGCCGGAAAAATTTGACCGGCCGGAATAGTCACCGGCGGCCGGTGGCGTTGCAGCATTGACCGGCTATACCCCTCATTCCCCATATTGATAGACAAATGGGCTAGTATACAAAAAACGATATTCATTACCAAATATTTGAATATCAAACCGAAACACATATCTCATTTCTCTAAACAAACAACTTTTATGGGTTTGGATTCCTCCAAACTTGTATCCTTAATGAGAAACCCCAACCAAACACTTTCTTAGTTTTAATAACAAAAATCACATATACTGTATGAATAGGAAAAATTCTCAATTAGCTGATGTAACATTCTAAATTACACTTTAGAGTCTAAAATGCAATTTAAGTGGCAATTCTGAATTGAGCTTTAGTTTTTTTTTTTTTTTTTGTAATTGTCTTTATGCTTAATCTTTTCTCTAACTTTTTAATACTTATTTTATCAGTTTTTTGATTATAGAATTGAATTCAAACTTTGTAATGTGCTATATTTTGAACTTTATTTGAATTGATTTACGTTCAATTTCTTGATAATAGTAAGAATAAGGAAACTGTTTATAGATTTTAAAACAGATAAGACGAACTTATGAAACTAATAACATTGGACAAGATCACTATCTACTGAAAGAATAAACAGACACCCACAATAAATTATCGAAGGAATGTTAAACTTGTGTTTGGGGGCTCATTATTTGAATTAAGTCCCTCAAATAATTGTGTTTAAACAATAATATGAATCAAAATAAAGTTACTTTTTCGTATTGTATTTCTAATCATAAAATTTTGGGAAAATTGGATCTTTTATTCATAAATTGTAAATGTACATCAGAATTATTTATACAATGCTTACTATTCTACTGCCAGTATCCCTAGCCCTATTATCGTTCAAAATAACTCCCGGTTCGTTCACTCTGCGAACAGTCTCACGTACAAATATATTTTCTTTGCACTTTTAATTTTGAACTTTTATTTTCTTTCCTAAAGTTTAAAATTGGTGATATGTCGGGTCTCACATATGACTGAACTGAACTGAATTGATCTGATCTAATTTACACCGATAATGAATTTTTTCCCTATGATATGAAAGGTAGAAAGTAGAAAGGGGGGTTAGAAGAGGTATTTTTCCGAAGGCTCTTTAACGCCAAGGAGGTGTTTGGTTGGGGGTTTCTTCATAATAAGTATGGATTTGGAGGGCCTCCAAACTCATTCACGTTGTTTGGTTGTTAAAATTGGAGGTATAAGTTTCGAATTGATATCTGAGTATTTAGTAATGGATATCGTTTTTTGATATACTAGCTCCCTTTGTCTTTCGATATAGGGGCATAATATGGTAAGTATGAGTTTCGAGCTTGACCACCCTCAACTCACTTCGCCTGCCCCCACCCACCCCCAATGGTCAAACAGGCCGATCAAAGGTCCCCCGCCGATCAACGCCGCCGGACGGTCACTATTCCAGCCGGCCAAATTTTTTCGGCTAAGTTTTCGGCCGCCCACCTTCAATACTCATTTTAATTCCGATACGTTTCAAACACTATCAATGGCAATCATATCCATTCACACTTCAATACCAAACAAATATGGCTTTTACGTCCAAACTCGTATAATGTCAAATTCATACATTGTCATATCCATTCCGATTTTGATACCCAAGTGCGAATTAAAGGCCCCTAATTCAATACTCTCGTTAATATTTAAAAGAAGTTGAAATCAGAAAGACTTATTTGAAGCTGGAGAGTCCCTTCCATAATAGGGTTATATTAGATTCTCTTTCTTTACTCTCATATTGTCTTTTGAGCATCTTTTTATGGAAACAAATCATAAATGAACTTTAGCGTATCAAAGAGACTCATCAGAAAATCAGACAAATCATAAATGAACTCCATCATATTGAGGAGGCCTATCCGTTTTACTAAGATCAAAATAATAAGTAATCATTTGTTACTAAATTAGCTGTGCTTCTTATATTGTGAAGTAGCAGTTGATCGAGACAGTTTGACATAATTTTTACCATGGATTATCGATAAACAACCTTTATGTTTCTAACAAATGAGTATAGTTGTATATATCCGACCCTTTATATTCCGCTATAGGCGGGAGCCCCTAAGACAATAGGATAATGTTGTTGTTGTATACATAAAAACCATCTCAATACCCCCATCAACAACACAGAGTAATCTTTTGCACTTTATCATACGTTTTAGGATTATACAATATGCATAGTTAACTCATCTGCCTATAAAAGTCATACGTATGATTTTTTATAAATGAAAGAATCATACATGATTGGGAAAGGAAAAAAGGCAGAGAATATTAAACTTACATCAAGTGGGAAATTATAGGACATCAAATATACAACAAAAGTCATAAAGAGAATCATTGATCGAAAATCACCACAGCTGTAGTTAGCGACAGAGACACATAACACAACTTTCTATCATTATTATTATGAAAAAATTAATTTCCATGACATATTTGTAAAAATAAAAACGTAGTTTCTTTTTTTAAAGTGAAAAGAAATCAGTATGTAATACTGTAATAGAAAGATACTAAAGCGTTGATCATTCTTAAGGTATTAATAATTCCAAAAATCTTTTTTTTTGGGGTAATGTGCCTTAATCTAGACGATACGGAGAGCCAATCCACCTATAGACAAACGATTCAAAGTTACATTATTGACTCACATCTGGACTTCACTTTGTCTTTTGTTTCATTTCTAGTTACTTGTATTCACTGTTTCCAAGCCAAAAAAAAAATAGAAAAGAAAACTATCGTGGGATGCTTTCTACTTTATCTAGTTAACGTATCAAAAAATAACAATGATTTTGCCCATAAAAAAAATATATGTGCATGGTACAATATAGTTTATTACACGTTTAATCTCCTAAATACAAAGGCTAGGCTCCATATATGGCGTGTAATCAAGAGTTTGACCTTGTTACGGATTAGTCAGTACCATAAAATAAAAGAGAAAAGAAGAATGAATTTGATACCGAATTAAAATTTCAAGACAACTACTTATGGTGTCACAAAAATATAGATAAATGTACCATCTCTTGACTAAAATCAGATGAAGTGAAAATTTCATGAATTTACAAGTTTATGTATTTGTAAGTTTTTGAATGTACATGTTCATGAATGAACTAGTTAATTCAAGAGGTTTATGTATCTAGGAAGGTTGACAAAATCTTCATGATACAGTGTGCGAAAAACCTTTAGGTCTAGCGGTTGAGTAGCATTTATCCTAACCCCGGGTCTCGAGTTTGATTCTCCTCCCCAATTTTTTTTTTTAAAAAAAAATAAAAAAAATCTTCATGATACAGTGTTTAAATTGAACAATGAAATGAAGCACAACAAATCAAATTGTCAAAAGAAGAAAACAGAACATAAAACTTGAACGAAAGGCGAAAATAAAGCAAAAGAAGTGAAGGAATAAAACTACTAAGCACAAGTACAAGAATACTGGAAATTTTTTCTCATTTTTCTATATTGAATATGTAAAATGATGAAGCCGGATCTTCACCAAGGGTCTGGATGACCTCAAATTAGCTTCGTCAGTTAACTTGAAGAGTTGTTAACTGGAATTGAAACGGTTGTAGCCGGAATAGTGCCAAATATCCTGCACAAAGAAGCACAGGTCAGAGGTCCCGGGGGGTTGGCCCCGGAAAAACCCTCCGACGCTCAAGTCAGTTTGGGCCATATCTCACTGAGATTATAATTCGAAGGGCGAGTTAGAAATTTCTCACAGTATTTTCCGAGGAGCAGAGTGTATGAATTGACTTTAGGGTATGAAAGATTGAATTCCGGATTCGGGCTCCCCTCATTTGTCTTGGTTGGCTTGCCTTTATAGATCTTTTTCCAGCTTTAAGACTCTAATAGTAGCTTGGAGAAGACGCTTTGTTTAGGACAGAGAGCCTAAGACGTAATAGGTCTACTGATGTGATCAATAGGCTGACTGATGAGATCAATAGGCCGGCTGTTGTGACCTTGCCGTGTTCAGGAAGAATACCCAGCTGTAGTCACTATATTTGAATTGCATCTCTGTCTGAGGGTCCTACGAAGTATTATCGTAATGGGTTCATTTGCTGTGGCACACAGCTGAACCCTGCCGAAGTGCGTGACTTGCTGTGGTACACAGCTGAACTCTACAGAAGTGCGTGACTTGCTGTGGTATACAGCTGAAATTTGCCAAAGTGTGTGAATATGCCTCTTCGAAGTGCATGATTAGGCAGTGCCTAAATGAAGTGGTCCGAAGCGCAACATTTGAACATATACCGAAGTTGATGCTGAGGTGCAACCCTTGGCATATTTTTCGATGTTATAAAGGCGTTGTGTTGTCCTGCTGAGGTGCAACCAAGGATGATCAGCCATGCTTGGGTACTGAACCACTGAACTGTGGTACTTGCTGAATTGCAGTACTTTGAGTGCTGAGCTACTGAAGTCGAACCGTTAACTATTGCTGGCTAACGGACGATTAATTATGGTTTATCATTTGCCCCCAGATTTTGTGTGGCTGAGCCGAACTGCGAAGGCGGACAAATCTTGTTCCTATGATGTGGCAGTCCTTCATTGATTGCGTAGTTATCCTTTTACGCGCTCAGTAATTCCAACTTTCAATGTAAGCGCTATTTTCGATACCTTATTATTGCTTTTTCGGCGGTTTCATTCCCCGAGGGAGGGAAATGCGTGAACCTTTTGCCCTTTCGAATTTTAAATTTCAAATGAAAAGGAGCGCCTTTCCGTCCTCCCTTGCTTATAAATAGAGATGACTTTCTCCTCCTCATTCTGTATTCTCCATTTAACTTCCCCGTCTTTGATGCCTGTCTTGGTTTTCCACAGCGTTGCTCCTTACAATCCAGTCCTTCACTTCTATGTAATCATTTCCAAAACATGTATACTTCCTCTCACCCAGAGATTCTTGAAGGTGATCGTGAAGTTCAGTCCTTTTATGAAGAATTTGATTCTAATGGGGATGATCCTCCTTCAAGGGGGTTGCGTCTTTCTAACAAACCTTTTTTGGTTACTGTCATATCTTTCGCTTTAGCGCCCTTGTCATTTCTTTATAGGGATTCTCCTTTAACACGTCCCTTTCTAGCAAATAATTCACTTTTCTGCACTTCAAGGATGGATAGGATAGATAAATCAGTCCTCCTTTCACTTTCTGCAAAACAAGCATCCCCCTCTATGGTTACACGGCAGAGCAAAACTTTGCTGCTTCCATATCTTGAAGATGGCCTGCGAAGAATGTAACCACAATTGTTTCTTGCTTCACTAGAAGAAGAGGGATTTGTGTGACTGATGTCTGTCAAGGAATCTTGTCCAGATCTGTATAAGGAGCATTCTGAGCTTGCTGACCTTCATAGTCTTAAGACTTAAGCTGTAGTTGAAAACCGAAGTGCTTAGTCCCAAAATGGAATTGATCTCAGAGAAGATGAAGAAGTTGTAACGTAGAATAAGATTTTCTGTAGTTGTAATAGATTTTATACTTCAATGAAAATCCATTTTTTCCAACTTTTTTCTCTTCAGCTTCTTTAAATGTCTTTGTCTTCAGCAGACGAAGTTGTATTTGCTTCGTCTCAATAGTGAATGCAAATATTTGTATTTGGCTCTGCAAAGTTTTACTTGCTCTTCTCGTAGTTGCAAGTGTTTGTCTTCAGCACTGTGAAGTTTTACTTGTTTTCGACTTGCTCTATTTTGATAGTTCGCAAGCATTTGTCTTCGGCACTGTCAAAAGAATATCTTTCGTTTGATGGCTTTTAGCTTGGCTATTCAGCTCTGCTGTGCCTTGATGAATTTCAACATGTGGGAAAATTTTCATCCCCTTTTCATCGATCCTTTAAGCAAACTTGTCTTATTGTTGAGACTTGTTGAACTCCTTAGTTCTGCTGGGGTGAAGATATAGGGAAATCTGTCCCCAGATGTTTGAGATTTGCTCAACCTCTCAATCCTGCTGAGGTGAAAATATAGGGAACTTATCCCGCTGTTGAGTCCTGCTCAACCTCTCAGACCTGCTGAGGTGAAAATATAGGAAACTTATCCCGCTGTTGAGTCCTGCTCAACCTCTCAGACCTACTGAGGTGAAAATATAGGAACTTATCCCGCTGTTGAGTCCTGCTCAACCTCTCAGACCTGCTGAGGTGAAGATATAGGGAACTTATCCCGCTATTGAGACCTGCTCAACCTCTCAGACCTGCTGAGGTGAAGATATAGGGAACTTATCCCGCTGTTGAGACCTGCTCAACCTCTCAGACCTGCTGAGGTGAAAATATAGGAACTTATCCCATCCTGCTGAGACCTGCTCAGCCTCCCAGACCTACTGGGGTAAAGATAATGTCGAGACCTGCTCAACCTCCCAGACCTGCTGGGGTAAGAATATCGGGAAACCTGTCCCATCCTGCTGAGACCTGCTCAGCCTCCCAGACCTGCTGGGGTAAAGATAATGTTGAGACCTGCTCAACCTCCCAGACCTGCTGGGGTAAGAATATCGGGAAACCTGTCCCATCCTGCTGAGACCTGCTCAGCCTCCCAGACCTACTGGGGTAAAGATAATGTTGAGACCTGCTCAACCTCCCAGACCTACTGGGGTAAGAATATCGGGAAACCTGTCCCATCCTGCTGAGACCTGCTCAGCCTCCCAGACCTGCTGGGGTAAAGATAATGTTGAGACCTGCTCAACCTCCCAGACCTGCTGGGGTAAGAATATCGGAAAACCTGTCCTATCCTGCTGAGACCTGTTCAGCCTCCCAGACCTGGTGGGGTAAAGATAATGTTGACACCTGCTCAACCTCCCAGACCTGCTGGGGTAAGAATATCGGGAAACCTGTCCCATCCTGCTGAGACCTGCTCAGCCTCCCAGACCTGCCAGGGTAAAGATAATGTTGAGACCTGCTCAACCTCCCAGCAGGTATCGGGAAACCTGTCCCATCCCGCTGAGACCCTGCTCAGCCTCCCAGACCTGCTGGGGTAAAGATAATGTTGAGACCTGCTCAACCTCCCAGACCTGCTGGGGTAAGAATACTGGGAAACTTGTCCCATCCTGCTGAGACCTGCTCAGCCTCCCAGACCTGCTGGGGTAAAGATAATGTTGAGACCTGCTCAACCTCCCAGACCTGCTGGGGTAAGAATATCGGGAAACCTGTCTCATCCTGCTGAGACCTGCTCAGCCTCCCAGACCTGCTGGGGTAAAGATACATATGCCCCCACTTTCGCCGTGGGTGATATATAGGCATATTATTGATCCATGCACCATAGGATGACTTAACTTTCCTGGCTGAATGCCAAATAAGAATATCCAGTTGAATAATAGAAACTGGTCCCTTGATAACATAAGGCTGAGCCAGAAAATACCAGATGAGCGCAGGAAGAGATAAGCCATGATTCGATTGAATCAGGAACTATTGCCGTTATATCAGCCTTATATGCTCAAGAACCCGTATCCCCCTTTCATCAGAATCTGAATCCTCATCACTTAGGAAACCTTGATGAGACCCAGGTTTACAACTCTCATTTGGAGGGGGTCTACCAAAGTCTAGCCTGTTGCGGAGCCTAGACCTTGGATTATAAAAACGTTGCAGGTGACCCAACTCAATAAGATGCCCAATCTCTTGCCCGAGCTGTCTATAATCTTCTGTATCATGACCAATATCATGATGATAAAGGCAGTACAGTTGATGGTTCCTTTTATGGACTGGTCTAGCAAGGGGCTGGGGCTCTTTTGCCAGAGATTTTTTCCTCATGTAGGAAAGGATATGAGCTTTTGAAGCCAGCAGAGAATTCCTTTCCTTTCCTCGGCCTCCTAACCGAATCTTGACAGAGCACCTTTCTTGCAACGGTGCTTTGCCTTTATTGTCAACTTTTCTACCATGTTTGAAAGGCAGGAAAACTTTTTGTTTGCATTTCAATCTCTGGTGGCCAAGCTTTTGTTCTGGCCGTCTTGCCTTGGCCATAGACTCAGCCTGACACCTGGGACAATAACCAGGCCGAGTAGGAGAATATTCCATATGATCCAGCGGGCGAGAGTTATTGGAATGTGATCCACTTGGCTTTGCTACAGAGGCCTTTCCCTTCATTTCCCTTACTACAGCTTGAAAGACCTCTGGGTTTTGAGCCACATATCGAATGGCTCGTACGTGCTCTTCATATGTGAAGGCAATGGGAGTTGAAGATTCTCCCGGCTCCGTAGAGCATTGATCAGTTTGTTGCTGAGAAGACCTTTGGCTCCTCTTGGATGTCGTCGGTTGCTTGGATCCTTGACTATCTTTTTTACTCATCTTTCTCTCAATAGCTTCCAAGGATTGTTAAAAAAGCTTTGAGTAACGGTTTTCTGGGTTAAGGGACTAAGGGGCCCTCCTTCTAGCGCCAAATGATGAATCCGGATCTTCACCAAGGGTCTGGATGACCTCAAATTAGCTTCGTCAGTTAACTTGAAGAGTTGTTAACTGGAATTGAAATGGTTGTAGCTGGAATAGTGCCAAATATCCTGCACAAAGAAGCACAAGTCAGAGGTCCCGAGGGGTTGGCTCCGGGAAAAACCCTCCGACGCTCAAGTCAGTTTGGGCCATATCTCACTGAGATTATAATTCAAAGGGCGAGTTAGGAATTTCTCACAGTATTTTCCGAGGAGTAGAGTGTATGAATTGGCTTTAGGGTATGAAAGATTGAATTCCGGATCCGGGCTCCCCTCCTTTGTCTTGGTTGGCTTGCCTTTATAGATCTTTTTCCAGCTTTAAGACCCTAATAGTAGCTTGGAGAAGACGCTTTGTTTAGGGCAGAGAGCCTAAGACATAATAGGTCTACTGATGTGATCAATAGGCTGACTGATGTGATCAATAGACCGGCTGTTGTGACCTTGGCGTGTTCAGGAAGAATACCCAGCTGTAGTCACTATATTTGAATTGCATCTCTGTCTGAGGTTCCTATGAAGTATTATCGTAATGGGTTCATTTGCTGTGGCACACAGCTGAACCCTGCCGAAGTGCGTGACTTGCTGTGGTACACAGCTGAACTCTGCCGAAGTGCGTGACTTGCTGTGGTACACAGCTGAACTCAGCCGAAGTGCGTGACTTGCTGTGATATACAACTGAAATTTTCCGAAGTGTGTGAATAGGCCTCTTCGAAGTGCATGATTAGGCAGTGCCTAAATGAAGTGGTCCGAAGCGCAGCATTTGAACATATACTGAAGTTGATGCTGAGGTGCAACCCTTGACATATTTTTTGATGTTATAAATGCGTTGTGTTGTCCTGCTGAGGTGCAACCAAGGATGATCAGCCATGCCTGGGTACTGAACCACTGAACTGCGGTACTTGCTGAATTGCAGTACTTTGAGTGCTGAGCTACTGCAGTCGAACCGTTAACTATTGCTGGCTAACGGACGATTAATTATGGTTTATCATAAAATGTGTCCCTATATATACACAACTGAAAACCACTTAATTACACACGTGCTATATACAAAATAACTAACTAGCTTATGGACTAAGCTTCTTCTTCTTCAACCCAATTGCAAGTAGCAACTATTTTGATAACATGGCAAGTCGTTCACCTAGCCATGATCGTATGCTTCACGAGTCTTCTTTTCTTTAGTTGCACCAGATAGCTCCCTTCTCAAAGCTGGAGTGCACCGCACCTGTTTTGGTTTAACTGTTGCTTTGGCCTAACTCCTTCTGATGTCACTTGTGCTATCCTCATGAATACAAGCTATATGATTGCCAACTACAGCATTGAGCACTGCACATTTTACCATGTTGCTCACATTTGTCACCTTGACACGTCGACTTAGTACTGTTGTCCTTGCATTCACCTCGGCACCTTAGCACCTTGCTATTGTGCTTATGTTTAGCACGCTATTGTGCTCCTCCACCTCATCATCTTGGTTCAGCACATCATTAACGACACCTTCAACATCTACAAATCCCCAATCATGATTGCCTAAAAATGTTACACATCCCCAAGGCTTCAATCAGGTTGTATAGTCTCTGTGAACACAATGCCTTTGTGAACACATCATCCAGCTAAAACTCATTTCTCATAAGCATGAGCTTCACTACTCTCTCTTGGAATTTTTCTCTCACAATGTGACAATCTGTTTCAATGTGATTTGTCCTCTCATGAAATACTGAATTCTCAACAATGTATATAGCACTATTGTTATCACAAAACAACTCAACTGAATCAGAACGTACCAAATGTAACTCCTTTAAAAGATAGAGCATCCATTGTACTTCACTAGTGGCAGCTGCAAATGCTCTATATTTAACTTTCAATGATGACCTTGACACCTAGTTTGGTCCTTGGCCTTCTAGAAAATCAATAGGTACATACAATACCTTTTAACTAATCTTTTGGTTTTAGCAAAACCTCCCTAGTATGAATTAGCATAGGTTTCGAGTCTCAGATCATCCTTGCTAGGAACCATAAACCTTGTCTTGGAAATCCCATTAAATATCTTAGTAGTATGTGTGTTTCCTTGAGATGCAACTTTGTAGCATTGTCTAAGGATTGACTACGCTCTTGCACAGCATACGCAATGTCTGGTCTAGGGATGATTAGGAATAGAAGCTTTCCACAACCTTATGTAGGTTGATACATCTTGAACCAAATCAGAATCATTATGGCTGAGTTTTAAGTTTTGTTAGGTGTTTTGGCAGGCTTAGAGCCTAAAAATCCAGCTTGTTTTAGCAGTTCCATTGCGTATTTTTTCTGGCATATTATGATCTTCCCCTCTAACCTGGCTACTTCTAGGCCAGTGAAGTATCTCAGGTCACCTAAATCCTTAATCTCCAAAGCCTAGTTTAAGGTTATTTTAAAAGAATGAATGTCAAGTAAAGAATCACTAGCAACAATAATATCATCAACATAAACCAGTAAAACCAAAAATGAAATAAGAGTTTGCTTGGTAAACATAATGTAATCATTCTTAGATTTCAAGTACCCTTCAGAAAGGAGAAACTAAGTGAGATTCTCATTCTATTTTCTGTTGGCATGTTTCTGCTCATAAAGTGATTTGTGTATCTTGCACACAATGTTAGAATCTGAGGTAGGCACTCTTTAAGGCATTTTCATATAAATATGATGCTTAAGATCGCCATGAAGAAAGCATTATTCACATCAAGTTGATAGACATGCCAGCCTTTGATAGCATCCAAGGAAAGGACAAGCTTGACTGATGTCATCTTTTCCATAAGAGAAAAAGTGTCACTGCAATCCACATCCATCTGTTGTGTATATCCTTTTTCCACAACTCTGGCCTTATACCTCTCAATAGTTCCATCAGCTTTATGTTTGATATTAGACACCCACTTACAGCCAATGAGTTTCTTGTTATAAGGCAACTTCACTGCATACTAAGTATGATTAGCCTCTAAGATAGCTAGTTCAAGCTGCATAGCCTGCTGACCTGCTACTGACTTGGCTGCTTCTTGATAAGATCCAGGTCCTGTTCCTAGCTGATATCGAGAATTTAGTTCTTGTACCTAGGACCTAAAGTACTTAGGATTTAAGGTATGAAAGGACATGTAAAATTGAATATAATAAAAGATTGATTTGAAAGAAGATGGACATTGAGAAATGAAGCAAAGCCAATCAAGTTATCAGGGAAGCAAACAGAAACAAAAAAACTTGAAGCAAGGGCGTAAGAAATAGAGCAAATGAAGTGAATGAATAAAACGGCTACGAACAAGTGCAGGAATGCTGAAAATTTCTTCTCAGTTTTTTATATTGGATCTGTACAATGTATCCGTACATATACATAACTGAAAAGCACTTAATTGCACATATGCTATATACAAATAACTAACAAGCTTAGGAATTAAGCTTCTTCTCTAGCCCAACTGTAAGTAGCCACTATTTTGATGATGTGACAAGCCGTTCTCCTAGACATGATCGTGTGCTTCATGCGTCTTATTCTCTTGAGTTGTATCAGATAGCTCTCTTTTTCCAACTAGGTGAACTGTGCCTGTGTTAGCTTAATCGTTTCTTTGGCATTGCTTCTTCTGATGACATTCGTGAGGTCCTCATGAAT
The DNA here is from genome assembly GCA_036186865.1 of Eustoma russellianum. Classification (NCBI taxonomy): domain Eukaryota; kingdom Viridiplantae; phylum Streptophyta; class Magnoliopsida; order Gentianales; family Gentianaceae; genus Eustoma; species Eustoma russellianum. The sequence continues at coordinate 27,619,517 of AP025053.1, read as the reverse complement.
ACAAGCTGCAGGATTACCATCTAAAGTATTGAGCATTGCGTATTTTACCATGTTGCTCATCATTGTCACCTTAGCACCTTGACTTGGTACTGCTGTAATTGTGTTCAGCTCAGGACCTCAACACCTTGCTACTTATGTGCTTGTGTTATCATGCTATTGTGCTCCTCTATCTCATCACTTCGGTTTGGTACATCATTAACGACATCTTCAACATCTGCAACAAAAGTATCAGATGGTAAGAATACTAAAGTTGAGGGAATATTCCAGTAATATTTTGTATATGATGAATACTGATTACAAGGCACTTACGTGACTCGTATACAATCATGACATACTAAATATATTAAAGAATACACAATATAATGCAAAGTTATTAAGTCATAATGCTGAGGTCAGATTGTTTTCAGAGTTTGATTCGGATAGATAATATTCTAGTCTTAGTGACCAACATAAACTAGTAGTACTATATTTGTGAACATTTGAATTAACTTCCTTAATCTCATAGTTGAAGACCAAATCATCTGTTGAAGGAACATTAATTACAAAAAGCACATTGGTTAACTCTAAGGAAGATAAACGACCAGCCGACATCTTGCGACTTGTATTTTCACTTGTGTCTCCTTAGTGAGTATGAAATTATATACATTCAATCATCGACCAATAAAAACTATTAATCGACTAAAGAAAATATATTAGAGTTGACACCAAGATGGCATAAAATCAATGAAAATTTCAAACATATTTTCTTTTCTAATTTCTAACACGTCCAGTTCGATGAGCTGCCATAGGTTTGAGATCATTTTTAGCGTCAGTTGACTTTTCTGGTATGATATTATAATCAATGAGTAATAGGAGTTATATCTCGAGCAATATTTAGCCATTTTAATACTTATTTATAGCCATATATATAAGATTGATATGTCAATGAAGATACGCATGCTTAAAATCAAAGTGTCGCCTCGAATTGCTTATATCTAAATTCGTTAATCGACGAGTATTAGGATACTTTATAGTTAGTGTTAATGACTTTAAAATTTGTGGTGAGCTACAATAAGCAGAAGATCTTCTGGTCCTGATCATACCAATATATTAAATTGAGAAAACTAAATACATGTGACATGTTTTTATTAGATACATTAGATGATTACATTAGGATTTGTTGACCCAACCTTTATCGATACACGGCTGACCGGCGATCATGGAGTGCCACGTCGGCACTTCAAGTAAAAAAAATTTCTTAGTCGGGTTGCCGATATAACACCTCTTTGATTGAACAGTCAACATAACAGGCTTGTTAGATGATGTGATAAAAGATTGGCGAGAAGAATTTTTTCCATTTTAATGTTTTAATTACTTGCCCCACCTGTTTTGACTGGAATAACAACTTTGATTGTTTTGTTTATCTTTGCAATTAACGTTTTACGGTAAATTTTATGATAATCATTGAATAAATCTTACTAGTTATTTAACCATCAATAGAAAACATAATAATTGTAGATGGACTCTCTTTTTAGTACATTCATCATTGTCACATGTCAATTACTTTTTATCTTATCGGTCCATAAATGCCCACTAGTTAATCATTGACCACCATAAAATTTCCTAATGTCCCACTCATCCAAATCCATGTATATATATATATTGGCAAAACTGAAACTTGTCAATCCACTTCAAATAAAATTTACGGTTCTTATTACTGCAATGGAGATTCTGATAATATTAGCATGCGTCCCATTGGGAATCCTCATAATCTGCAAATTCTTGTTGCTATGGAACGAAATGTGGTATGGTAGAAGAAAAAGGGTTGCCCCTTGGCACCATGGGTTGGCCAATTTTTTGGTGAGGACAATCGAATTCGTCAAGAAAGGACCACTCTTCATGAAGCAAAAAAGAGCAAGGTTTTAACTATTAATTAAAATTTTTATTTTCCTTTCGTACTTGCACATATAATTTTCTTCTTTTGTTTTTGAAGTTTTAAAATCTTCTGAATGATGTTGGTATCAATCAGTCTTTGTGTGTGATGCAAATGGACATTTTGTGAATGAAAGGTTTTCTTATGATTCATTCACGTAGATGACGTGATTTGAAGCAACTAATAAGGTTGTTTTTTGTGATTTTTGAATCACGGATTCGACCATCAAAAACAGACTCTTGTACAATTGTGGAGAGTAAGACTACGTATATTAGATATCGAAGCAGTCCGACCCCTTTCTAGACCCTAATGTTGCGCAGAAGACTAGTTTAACGAAAACGTCTAATATGATTCACGTTAGAGATATCGTCATTTTGATTTCGACGTGTCCCTCGTATACGAAGCATCATACACGTGTATCCGTCTTTAATGTAAATGCATCAGAAACATAGTTTAAAAATTTTAAATGGAAATTGACACACCACCACAGATGATTTTGTTACTTAGTTCAATATTTTTGGGTTAAATACTTATACTAGCCTTCATGCTTTCAAGTCTATAAGCTTGCCGTCTTCTTCTAATATGATTATGTTGACATATCTACGAGGTCGAGAGTGATACCAGTGTGTGTGTTTTTTGGTGAAGGAGACTCTGGACACGAGTCGTGGGTGTAGATGAAAGTAGTCTCTTACATAAAAAAGTATAGTGGTAAGGCTGTGTACATCAGATTGCAAAGCGATCGGTTTTTTTTTATGGACCTATACAAACGCAGCATTCTAGTGCAATAGGAACGTCCTTTTTCTTATATCCTCACACTTAGCGGTTTTTTTTTAAGTGATTGTTTCTTATATTTCCATTCTTGTAGAAGGAAAATCTTTGTTATCTTAAGTCTATTAAGCTATGAACTTATAGCACTCCTTAAAGGAGATACTCCATTATTCTAGATGTGTGTGGGGTGGAAGGGAGAAAAAAAATATAGCCCATGTTCCATATTGTTGAAGAGACTTTTATGCTACAGGATTTATTTCCTTATCTCAAGCCATGTAAATCATACCATTTGCCCACTTTTACTGAACTGAAGGGTGATGAGAAGATAGCGATAGAAAATTATCTTATCTAGAACTAGATCAAGAACATGTAAGATATTATTTTTCACATTTTGTGTAGGTAGTAAGATCTAATGAGGAATCAAGATATTATTTTCAACGAGAAAGGAAAGAAAAATTTTAACTAAATGAAAATTTAGCTAAATGGGACCATTCTGAACAGTGACACAACACAACTCCTCCTGGATTGAACTCATCTTTTTTTTTTTTTTTGTGGTTCACTTTCTCCAATTGTTAGGAGCCCCCACAAATGGATAATGGTTTGCCGATAGGATCTGCCGATCTGCTACCCCAGTTTTTGCTGCATTAACTTGCTGACTGAGAAATATAATTATGCCTTTTAGAAAACACACGTGGAAACTCTGACACATATACGTATGTTTATATATCTTTATTAAAAAAAATTAGTTTCTTCACCTCGTGTTTTGATGAATTTGTTATAGTTTAGTTGGTATTCAATTAAAAGAACTGATAACAGTCAGTCAGAAATTTAGCAGCAGATGCCGTCACAAATCGTTTGATTTTCGGTGCTTCACTGTGTTCAATGACTTGAAAACCTTCACCCTTTCTCGTCCCTGGTTGTGCAAATACTGCAACAAAAAATTGCCAACTCAATAAAACGTCCTTACTGTACCTATCATTCTTTTGTAGGCCCTTAGTTTATCTTATTGCTTATTCAAATTTTTTTATATTTTCCTTTTTTAGGTGTTAATGTTTGATATGATCATTATCCGAAGTATAACAAAGAAATCCAGTACGTATTTGATTTAACTTGTATATAAATAAGCAGCTATAATCATTTTTTCTTGCGATTCATCATGGTCATAAATCATTGTGTTGAGTTAGATTATAGCTAGCCCTTATGAACATGCAAACATCCATTATATTTATATAAAAATAACCTAATTAACACACGTGACAATTGATTAGAGAAAATCAGATGACATCATGATGTGCAAATTAAATGTTTGATTTATGATGACGATAATCTTATGGATGGACAGATATGGGGACGTGTTCAAAACACATATCCTTGGTTCTCCAACCATAATCTCAATGGATCAAGAGCTCAATAGATATATTTTATGAATGAAGCAAAAGGGCTTGTACCAGGGTACCCAAAGTCTACACTAGACATACTAGGGAGGCATAACATTGGTGCTTTAATAGGGACTTCTCACAAGCAAATTAGAGCATCAGTTATGCTGCTCATTGGCCCTTCCACTCTCAAGGACAAATTACTTCCCAAGATTGATAGCCACATGGATCTTTACCTCCAAGATTTCAATGATGGCAAAGTTGTTGACATTCAAGAACTCTCCAAAGATGTAAGTATAGCACCATCCTGTATCTCAAAAAGATTACGTAGTTGACTTTTTGATATAGTTTCTATTTCCAATGGAGTTTAGAACACATACTTCCTTAACTTTGAAATATGATGAAATAAAGCAAAATGACTAACTAAATTGGCTATGCTTCGTATTGTGAAGTATCAGTTGATTGATACAATCTGACGTATCATTATGGGTCATTATGAAACAACTACACACATGAGTATGATTGCATACATTCGACCTCCATACCCGTCATAGACAAGAGCCTCTAAAGTAATGGGTCAATGGGTAATGTTTTGTTGTAGTTAACTTTTGATATAGTTCAAAATGAACTATTTAAAAAAATCGACTGTCACAATATTTTTAGGATGATGGGAACATTTGTGTCTAGTTCAGATGTCTTTTAATTGCCTATTGAAAGCGAATTTTTTTTTTTTTCAGATGGTGTTTTCTATGTCCTTGAAGCTGATTATGGAACAGGAATCAGTGTTGGATATGAAGCCTTTAAAAGTGAGTTTGATAGATTAGTTGTTGGAACACTTTCTCTTCCAGTCAACTTTCCTGGCACACATTACCATCAAGGATTTCAGGCATGTCCCTCTAGAAATTTCATCAACTTACCAAAAAAGAAAAAAAAAGAAGAAATTGTGCTGATTTTAATTTGGTTATTTGGTGCAGGGAAGGAAAAATGTGATCAAAATATTGAAAGAAGTATTGGAAAAGAGAAGGGCTTCCAGATCTATGATTCATGATGACATATTGAATAGTCTACTAATGAACGATGACACGAGATATAATCTGAGTGATGAAGAGATAATTGATCAAATTATCATGATTTTGAATTCAGGCTATGAAACAGTGTCTACTACAACAATGATGGCTATTAAGTACCTCCATGATCATCCAAAGGCTTTACAAGAACTCAGGGTAAGACAGCATCCCTTTTAGTTTACAACAACACTACTCCATTGCCTTAACGCTTCTGCCTATGGCGGGGTATGGAAGGTCGGATGTACGTAACTATACCTATATATTAAAAACACACAGAGTTGTTTTCCGATTACCCATAATGAAAATTGCGTCAGACTGTGTCGATCAACTGTTACTCTTACAATATAAGAAAAACACACAATTTACACTACAAAAAAAGCATATAGCGACAGACAAAAAACGTCGCTATTTTGTCGCTACGCAGATAGCGACGAAAAATGAATGTCGTTATACGGCTTTGTCGCAAAGCAAATTTCGTCGGCAATGCGTCGCTGTATTGCGCGAAAAAAAATTGCGTCGGTGTATCGTCGCAAAACTGCGACGAGAAAATGTCAGGTCTGCGACCTTTATTCTGTTGTCGCTGTTTCGTCGGTAAATTATTTCGTCGCTATTTCGTATTTTTTATTTTTTTTATTAATGTTCTGCGACAAAGAATTTCGTCGCAAAATTTCGTCGGTATATGTTTTACCGTCGCTATTTATTATTTTTTATTTTTTGTTTCCGTTTTATTTCGTCGCAAAATGTCGTCGTTAATATGTCTTTTCGTCGCTAATTTTAAAATTTTGTTTTTTATTTCCGATCTGCGACAGACCAATTTCGTCGCTGGTCGTCGGTATTTGTTATTTTTAAAATATTAAATTTACTAATAATTATTGTAAATACATTATTTAATATTAAAAGTTTAAATTTTTTTTTGATTTATTATAATATTAATACATTATTAATTAAAAAGTTTTAATTATTATTATTTAATTTCTATCATATATTTATTTTGTATATTAAATCATTTGTACAAATATTATACAGTAATACGGTATTTGCGCATTCAAGTTCGTATAATTAAACAACACAAACGAAATAGAATCCGTAAAATTGTCAGATAGAATATATAAAAGTACAAAGAAAATGTCAATACAACAAATGAAATAGACTGTACAAACAATGAAAAAATAAAAAACTATGAAGAGGAAGATGGAGGGGGATCATTGCGGAGAAGAGTGACCATCAGGAGGGCGGGGCTGAGGCTGAGGCTGAGGCTGAGGCTGAGAGGAGTTGGAAATGAAAGTCATGACGACCTGCGACAGCTGGAAGATTTGCTGGTTCGTTGCCTGCTGCACCTGCATCGTCTGATGCTGCGCCTGCTCAAACGCATGCTGAAGCGCCTGCTGAAGCGCCTGCTGCATCGCCTGCTGCTGCGACTGCAGTGCCTGTAAACTCTCCTCTTGCCTCGTCCTGATGGACTCTATCTCACGCTGCAGCGCCGCATTATCTGCTTCCAGGCGCGAAATATCCTCTGGCGTCGCAGAAGGCGCGGAGGTGCTGGCCTCAGAGGAAGCACCTGGATGCAGAACTTCGGAAAGAATCGCGGCGCTGCTGATCCAACCCCGTACACCTCCTTCTTCTTCTTATTCTGAGGGCCGACGGTCCGAACCGCATCCCAATAAGCGCGGTTCTTGTCGGCCTGTTCGCCCCTATCTGCGAGTAATCTGTTGTACTCGTCCTGAAATGAGAATATGAATTGTTATGGTTTAGCAATAAAACAAACTAAGGAAAAAACAAATGAATCGTAGTCTACTTACACTGATGTCGCGGGCCTTCGTCGTGATCCAGTCCTCCGTTCCGTCGGAGGCTCTCTTCCGATGCGTCTTGTAGAAGAGATCGTAGGAGGCTGGCCACTCCCCCGTCTCCTGTTGCTGAAAGAATGAAATAAAATATGTTAGTGATATGCAGAATTTTTAAAAATTTCGGCCTGACCTATTCGTTTATCGGAGGTATCCCGGCCTTAAGGCCTCTCCCAAGTCAAATCACATGTACCAACTTAAAGTAACCATATACGAATACCAAAAAACAACAGCGCAACATAAGTAATCAACGAATATAGATAATCCACTTAACTCACTGAATGTAAATATCCACTTAAGTCGATGAATGTAAATAATCCAATGAAATCAATGAAGGTCGTTATAATCCAATATTAAATACTCACCATAGACTGCATCGTGGGTGGCGTGGGAAACCGAACCACCTGAGTGTGTGGCAGGTGCTGGGCCCTGTACGTTGCCGCCTGCGCCGGTTCGCCCGCGTTCCGGGCGCTGCGGGCTTGGTAAGCAGGGTCCCTCCCCACCCTTGTACCCACGCCGCCCAGACGGCCTCGGATACGTAGGCAGGCCTTATCCACGTGGGGTCACGCTCCGACTTGGTCTTGAGGGAGTTGACGAAGTCCCCGTAGCGTTTGGCGGCCCTATGCCGCCAGGCCTGCTCCACGTCGCGGGCGATGTCGGCTGGCCAGCTGTACGACTTCTGCAATTATCATACGGAGGAATAATAAAAGTGTGGTTAGAAAAGTAATGATTGATTACGCATCAAAAAGTGAAATTCATCAAATTTGAATACCTGAAACTCATCCCAGTAGAACCTACGTGTCTCCGGGGTGAACCGGCCCCAGGTATATCCAGATGGGTCAAGCCTCAGGTGGAAGGACCGGGTGATGCAACCGGAAAGCGCGCCATTGTCCGATCCAAACCTGAAAGAGTTAAGTGTGTTAGGAAAAAATAACGCGTGAATATATTTGAAAACATGTTAATAATTAACTCATTACCTACGTATGGGTATCAGTTTGCCCAAGGGATGGGGACGACGCCCTGATATGACCACCATGGTACGACCTAGCCGCATCAGACGCCGGATGAGGTGCTGAAACGCTGGGTGTGGGTGGCGTCGTATGTCTGGGGGGTGCGGACATGTCGGCAGACCGTAAAAGGTCTGAGTCCGCAGCCAGAGCGGCGGTCGAAACCGAGGCATACGTATCATGCTGAGAATGAACGCATCGAACTCTCCTTGAAGGTCCTGTGTAGATGGTGGGTATGTGGATCTCGTCGGTAAACCGTCACTAGCCATCAGATCTGAGAGGAACATATTAATAATTTTTAAACGGAGGTTTCCCAGCCTTAATGGCCTCTCCAAAGACAAATGCAAATCATACCGAAAATCATATGCAAACCTCTTACAAAACAGTTTGTACATGCATCATTCATTGGCCAAGCACACCACATTTCACTAATTCAACCTTAACAACAATATTGGTGCATATATACCATATATACCCGTATATACCCGTACATACATAATATACCATATACATATATACCCGTATATACATATATATACCCGTATATGCATATATATATATACCGTATATACATATATATACCATATACATATATGTACCAAAAATAGATTATATAATTATAAATATATTTAAATAGGAAAAATATATACATACATAATTCTACCAAAAAAAACAGTTTCTAATAATTTTACATATATTTATATACAAAAATTACAAAAGATATATTACAAATCTATTAAAAACAGTTTTTACAAATTTAACTATATTTAAATACGAAATTAAATATATGTACCGTATATATGTACCGTATATATGTATTTGTGCGTGTATATATGTATTAAAAACATATACATACATATACCGTATATATGTATATGTGCGTGTACCGTATATATGTATATGTGCGTGTATATATGTATTAAAAACATATACATACATATACATATACATATACATACATTTACAAATCTATTAAATACATATACATACATATACATACATATACATACATATACCATATACATATACCGGTATATACATATATATACCATATACATATATATACCCGTATATACATATATATACCAAAATAGATTATATAATTATAAATATATGTAAATACGAAAAATATATATACATACATAATTCTACCCAAAAAAACATTTTCTAATAATTTTACATATATTTATATGTAAATACGAAATTAACTTATATATATAATTATATACCCAAATACGAAAATTAACTACAAAATCCATAAATACATATATATATATACCGTATATACATATATATACCATATACATGTATACCCATATATAGATATATACTATATATACCGTATATACATATATATACTACATACATATATACCATATACATATATATACCATATACATATATACATACATAATTCTATACACATATACATATATATACCACAGCCACCCACCCACCCCAGCCCACACCACCCACCTAGCCCCAGCACCACCCAGCCCCGCACCCACACCCAGCCCCAGCACCCACCGCCCACCCACACCCAGCCCCGCACCCACCGCCCACCCACCACCCCCAGTCCCGCACCCACACCCAGCCCCGCACCCACACCCCCAGCCCCACACCCACCGCCCACCCACCCCCACCCCCACCCACCCCACCCCCCCACACCCACCCACCCACACCCCATCCCCCAGCACCCACCCCCCCACCACCCAGTCCCCCCCCCAGTCCCGCCACCCAGCCCAGTCCCCCACCCATCACGCCACCCAGCCCGCACCCGCACCACCACCGCCACACCCAGCACCACCACCCCCCAAGACATTAAAAAAAATTAAAAACAACATAACTAATTAAAATAAAAAAAACGAAATAGGAAGAGAAACTAACCGAAGTAGGGAGGTGAACGGAGAACTTCGCCGCGGGAGGGAGCTTTCGCCGGGGGAGGGAGGGAGGCTTCGCCGGTTGGGGGAGGGAGGTTTCGCCGAGGGGAGGGAAAAATGGGGAAGGAGGGAAATGGGGAAGAAAGAGGGGGAGTTCAGCTTATCTGCGTTAATTTGCGACGACCTAGCGACGAACGTTCGTCGCTATTTAGTTCGTCGCTATTTTTCATGTGTCGTCGTTATTTCAAATTTAGCGACGAAATATTTCGTCGGTAACTCGTCGGTGTCATCATTTTCGAAAAAAAAAAATACAAAATTTAAAGTAGTATATACATGAATAATTACATCAACACATACACACTTTCATATAAAGAGGTACATAAAAATTTTTGGCTAACGTCAATCTTCCTGGTCATCTGCATCCTCATACGCATCTTCATCTTCGTCTTCATCTTCATCTTCATCTACATGCTCGTCGTCCTCGTCATCCTCGTATTCGTCTTCGACTACGTCTTCAATATTGTCAGACGGTTGTATGTTGAGATGAATTTCGATAAAACCGCCGCCGTTGGGGTCATTTAGAGGGAGGTCGTGCAGTTGAACATGTGTCGTATCTAGAACGGACGGGTTTTCTTCTTGAAATGCGGCGTCCATACCATCTGAAACTGTCTGTATACTCACATCAAACTTGCTCGATTTCACTTTGCACACGGCTCGCCAGTCTTTTGAGCTCGCATTCATCCTCGTTGTTGGATACGATAGATAGTACACCTGGGACGCTTGACTAGCCAAAACGTATGGATCGTATTTTCTGTACCGTCGCCCTTGGTGTATGTCTACCAACTTATATTTGTCGTGGACCTTTGTGCCAACGCGATAACCTTCTCGAGTTGGATCGTACCATTCGCACTTGAATAGGACCACCCGCTTTATAGGCAATGCGGGATATTCGAGCTCAATGATGTCAGTAAGGTAGCCGTAGAAGTCATCCTCGTCCGGGCTATTGTCATAACGCTTGACACACACTCCGCTGTTCTCCGACGATTTTCGGCTGGCATGGGAGACTGTGTGGAATCTATACCCGTTGACAAAACACATGTCGTGTCGCGCGACTCTGTTCAATGGACCCTCGGCTACTGGCGTCAGAATGTAACCGTACTCATCGTCAGCCAGATGACCTTTGCTCGCCTGTAAAAGGACAAGTAAGTATACATCAACGGGGCAATAAATGTGTATCACATATCGTACACGTAACAGGCAAATACAAAACTTACATGCCACCTGAACCAATCAGCAAACTTGGAATCTAACTCATTGTTTATTGCATCGCTCGATATACCCGGTGAACGGTGTTGCAATAAATCAACGAACAAGCTGAAGCAAATTACGAATGAGTACCCTGTATATCTTTGTAACATAATGGATAGAGTATCGCAAGGTATTTACAAAATAAAATGGGAAATCGTTTATACCTCTGGAAACGGTCGACTTGACGGCAGTTGCGCAGAACATAAGAATGAGCAATCTTCAGCTCGCTGTCCCCCAATATCATTTCCTTTCCCTGTCCGTGAAATCTGATCGGATGTGTGAATATTGGGAGGACACCGGATCTGGAAATGCCGTCGTCGTTCCGGGGAACATCTCTGCACCTCGACGGGACATCTGGCTCGAAGTAATGAGACACGAAGGCCGATGCTTCCTCCGTCAGATAGGCATTGCACATAGAGGCCTCGACTTTCACCTTGTTCTTGATGTTCAGCTTCAAATGCCTGAGATATCTGTTCATATAGTGAATATAGTTCAAATGCATATCACTTAGACACATAAGAAGTCAGAGCACATAAAAAAGAGTACCTCTCGAACGAATGCATCCACCTGTACTGAACAGGACCACCAACACGTGCCTCGTATGGTATATGATGCACCCCTCTGACAACAATCGATTTTCTGAACCGGCAGTCCCAACGCCTGCAGCTGTTTCTTCTGTTCGTCGAATAAAACTGTCGACCATTGTTTCCCCTTCAGGAAGAAGATTCCCTCATCAGCTGACACATCCCATCGTACAATCTCTCCGTCATGCGGTGTTCCGTCTTCATGCTCGTCATCCGACCGATCATGGACATCTGTGTGTGACTACCGCAACCAGGATACAGCGGCGTGTTGGCGGCGTTCAGCATCTCAAAAAACTGTCTCGCCTGAGGGTTCGATCTTCCTCCACGAATGTACGCGGCTGTTCATTCCGGATCCTGCATTTGTAACAACTGCTCTCCGGTAAATGCGCCAGCGGCTGCGTCTGTCACCCATCTGCATGTATGGGTTGTGAGATCCCTCGCCTATTTCTTCGGCATTAACCTGACCGGGTCCCCCTTCGACGTGTACAGTTGCAAGATGTAGACGCCCCCTCATATTCGCCGTGACAGTACCATGTATGGTAATTGTGGACGAAACCTTGTTTCAATATGTGAACCCTCACGTCACCCGGATCCTTATATTTACGGTTCTTGCATTTCTTGCACGGACATCTAATCTGCGTTCCACTTTCATTACTCGTCGCAAAATCAATAAATTCTTCGAGACCTTCAACAATCTAAAACACCACTCCCCGTTGTTTACTCTCTGGTACATCCACTTCATCGCTTCTCCTCGGATCCATTTTCTCGCTACCACCTTGAACTAACAGCAGCTATCTTTTTTCGTGTGTAGAAAAAATCAAAATTCCACACTTCTGTATTTCGTTCAAAATGATGATTGATGTGTTTGAAATGAGAGAAGAATGGGAGAAGAGAAGAAGAGAAGAAGAAATACAATGGTTTTATCGTTCCCAGTATAAGCACACAATACCGACGACTTAGCGACGAACGGCGACGAACAAGAAACACAAATCCCGGAGACAAACAAACACATATTACCGACGACTTAGCGACGAACATCGACGAACAAAAAACACAAATCCCGGAGGACAAACAAACACATATACCGACGACGTACCGAACGACCAGCGACGAAACACGTCGTTTGATATGCTTTTACCGACGAAGTACCGATTACATTGCGACGCAAACACGTCTCTTCATTCCGTACGACGTGTTTCATCGCTAAGTCGTCGGTACGTCGTCGGTAAAAGACAGTCCGTCCAGTTCCCCATGCTTACAACTTACGATGTTTTGCGTCGTAATTCGTCGCTATGTCGTCGCTGATTCACTATATAGACAGTGGATCAGCGTGTGCCCACAACAACATATAAAACAACTATTTTATAATCCAAAATGGTTCGGACTAAAGCGCAAGCACGACGTGTGGACGTGGTGGTAGGGCGGCAACACCGCCAACTGAAGTGCCTTCTTCTTCAACGTTCCTCCCCCACCTCCTCCCCCACCAGAGCCCTCTGAGCCTCGCCGGGATCGACAAATTGTCGAACTCCAACAGAAGTACGAGATCTGTGGAAAATGTTAGATGAGGTGAGGGCGCGATGTCACGGTTCAGGAAGAGCGTCCGACTGCATAGATAAAAGGCAGATGCGGATTAAATCCAATCTGCACAGTTGAGACGCCAACTGAAGGTGTGTGCGGAGAGTATAGCTTCTCTCTGTTCGGATGACGAACAGTGAGTGACTACTCTTCGCTATTTAGCTTTTTTAAATATTTCTTATTATATTTTGTAATTTTTAATTTTTTATTTTATATTAATGAATTTTGTTTTTTTAATATCGTATTTGTTTTCTTAATAATTATAACACGTGTTTAATCTCTTACGAATCCTGACGACGCACCTGTATACGCGAAATGTGTGGTTAAGAAAAAATTTCTTTCCGACTAATTCACCGACTAAACATCAACTATATACCGACGAAACCTAATACAACGACGAAAACCTACTAACTATATATATCTTCGACGAAACTTAATAGAACGACAAAAACCTATTAACCGTATCGTCGAACCTAACTATATCTTCGACGAAACTTAATAGAACGACAAAAACCTACTACCGTATCGACGAAAAAGGGAAAAACTAAATACAATGAGAAGAACGGGCTTCGCGGGTTTTTTTTTGAATTTACCGACGCTTACCGACGAAACAGCGACGGAACACGTCTCTTCACATTATTCGACGCGTTTCGTCGCTATTCCGTCGCCAAGTTGTCGCTATTCGTCAGTGTCAGTTCAGTTCCCAACGGTTGCATCGTACGATAAACATACGTCGCTAATTCGTCGCTACGTCGTCGCTATAACATCCGAAAGGTCATCACTGCACACACTGCACATTCACTGCACATTCCCAACGGTTGACAAATGCGTCGCTATGTCGTCGCTCATTTCACTATTTATACCCCAAACATCCGCTGTTATACATACACACATAGAACGTTATAAATAATCAAATATGCCGCGTCGTTTTAAAAGAACCCCAAGGCGTGGTGGACGGGCAAACAGTGCCCCTCCAGAAGGGCCTCCTCCTCAACCAACATCGGTTGAGCGAGAGGGTTCTGTATCTGTCTATGGCCCACCGCCGCATCAGGATGATCAAGAACAAATGCCGGTGCAGGACGCCGACTTCCGTATGCTGATGGCAAACATGCATCAGCAGTCGCGGGCAACTGCACTACATGACTAGAAGGCTGCGGAAGATGAAATTTAGATACTACAAGCTCAAGCGCCTTCTCAAAGAGTTTGCGGAGAATGTCGCGTCCACTCTTTTCGTCCGATGACGAAGAGTGAACGGCCCATCTCCGCATCTCTTTTTAGATTTTTTTTATTTTTTTCGTTTGATAATGTAACTTCTTATTATTAATGAATGAGTATTTTTCCCCAATTACCGCTTTCTTTTTCCTTAATCAATACACGTGTTTAATTCTCGATGTATCTGCGACGACACAACGACAAACCGAATTACGAACGGAAAGTAATTCAAAACATTTGCCACATACGGGTTTCATTGACAAAAAAACGACGATACACAACTCCAAGAACTTAGTAACGACGAATTTATTTTATACTTTTAGCGATACATTTGCGACGAACATAGCGACGAACCGTTATAAACTAAATAGCGACGAACAAAAACACGCAGAATAGCGACGAGACACCGACAAATCACCGACGTAATTCACCTGACTGACTATTTTTCTTTTAGCGACAACGAATTTCATCGTACTTTCGTCGCAATTAGCGACTACATTATTTTGGTCGCAGAGTCGTCGCTATTACCGACGAAACAACGACTATACGTTGTATTTTTCCGTCGCCAAACCACAATTTTTTTGTGGTGTTAGTGAGTCATTTTGTTTTATTCCATCATGTTATCAGTCCTCGTTTACCATTACATTAGTTGGTGATGCATATCGTGTTATAATGAATCTTTCAGGATGAGCATTTTATGATTCTTCAAAATAAGTCAAAGGAGCAACCACTTGACTGGAACGAGTATAAGATGATGAAGTTTACGCGCGCTGTAAGCTGATATATAGACTACTTAAAATTTTTCTCATTTATATTCAAGACAATATATAAATTATAAGTGCAGGTTATTTTGGAAACAATGAGATTAGCTACTGTGGTCAATGGGGTTTTGAGGAAGACAATCCAAGATATTGAGTTGAAGGGTATGTTATCAAAAGTAGCGTAATAAAATTTATATAATGAATGCTAGTATTGATCTGGTTGAGGGTACTTTGTGACATGTAAGTCACGGGTTTGAGTCGCTGAAACAGCGTCTTGCATAAAATATAGGACAAAGCTGTGTATATCAGATCGCAAAGCGACCCGGCGCCTCCTAGACCTTGCACAAATGTAGAAGCCTAGTACACTGGGAACGTCTTTGTTTTAATTATTGATTTGGTACAATAAATTGTCATTCGGATACGTTTCAGTTTGGCACACTCGTTAATTTATTTTCTTTGACTTGTTTTTGCATTCCAGGTTTTGTTATACCAAGAGGATGGAAAATATACATGTTTACGAGAGAAATCAACTATGATCCTTACCTATATCCTGAGCCATTTAAGTTCAATCCCTGGCGATGGCTGGTATGGCTTTACTTGAAATAATTGGATAAAAATAACTAAATTACAAATTATGCTGAAATTTTTCACTTGGTTGATATTTTGAAGGAAAATGGAATGGAGACACATGATTATTGTTTCTTATTTGGAGGAGGGACTAGGTTTTGTCCTGGAAAGGAAATTGGAATTGCTATTATCTCATTGTTTCTTCGATATTTTGTTACAAGATACAGGTGATCCCCAAAACTTATAATATTAATGACTTGTATTTCTTGTAACATAATTTTATTTCAAATCTAGTGGAGTTTATGTATCAAATGGTTTGATACATTTATTTTTTCTTCTCAGATGGGAAGAAGCAGGAGGAGGTTGGAAGATCCATGGGTTCCCCAGAGTTGAAGCTCCAAAAGGAATGTATGCAAGGCTGTTTAAATACTAGTGAGCAAAATACATGTTGGAAATGGTGGGAGATGGGTTCGGGTCTGAACCCGACCATCTAATCGCTTTGCACTATTTCTTGTTAAGAGATGGTGAATATATTTTTCTAAGATCCTAACGGCATTTTGAATATATGAATATGTGAATGAATTTTGGATTTGCTAAAGTATTCGTGTTTGGATTAACATTTTTTTTAGATTCGGAAAGAAACCCTTACGTAAAACAAACTCTGATATGAGAGATCTATTCGTATTTTTTCGATCTATGTACTTAAAGAGATTAATCTTTGTACGCTGTATGTACCCTGAACATATGGTGCTGTCGGTGAGATACACTGAGTATGATTGTTGTTGCTAAGTTGGACATATGCTATAACTGGGAAAAAAGAATAATAGAAGGCCTGATAGGAAGCGTTGGAACCCCAAATACATGATACATAAAAACACTGTAGAATCCTGTTTATAAGTTTCTAGTAAATTATAAAGATATTTTGATGCAAAAAAAAGAAAATTCGCAGATAAACTTGGTAAGCAGTATGGGGGTGGGGGTAAAAACTTGTAGCCCCACTATGTCCGGCCATTTAAGAGTTTAGTACATCTTCTTGGCCCTCATCGATAAGTTTCTCAACTAAAGGAAGTTAATCACATACCTACCGTAGCAAAGAGACCAGTTGGCACACTCCTGAAGTCATTGTGAGTTTAATAAATTTCTTTTTAGAAAAGTTAGTATTACCTTATGGGATATAATACAATATATCATGTGAATATGACGAATATGACGAGTCAGGTTACATTACATTGTTTACCACATTACATATATGTAGCATATTCAAAATTAAGAAAGGATTTGGTTGAGTAGCATTTCCGAACCCTACATACTCGAGTTCGAATTCGAGTTCTGTTACTTGAATACATATTTACATGAGAAGATTTTGTTAGGAAATAAAAAATATACTTACCATAGATAGAGTTGATTGTGTACATAATTGTAAGGACGGAATTATAGGGGCTAAATTGATTTGTACATTTATACTGATTGATTGTTTACCATATAGAATAGAGCATCAATTGTATAAGAAGAAGGTGATGTACTGATGAAAGATGTCAATGAAACATACTGTTTCCCAAAATTGTCTCTTTGACTAATTAACATGGTATCATAGCAGGTTCATCCTACCCTGAAGTTGTTCTTCTGAGTATATGCTCAGAAAAATACTCATCATTGCCTGAAATATTTACCGGATCTCGGCCACACCCTTCTCAGCCGTTTTCATGGCTTAAACATGTGCAGGAAAACTACAATTTACCTGTCCACAAATAAAAAACATGTCAAATCCAGAAGCCAGTGAACCAAAAACTCCCAGCCTCACCGATTTAGCGGTGGAGGTGGCCAACATCCTGTAAAATACACCCCCAGATTGCCACCAAATACAACTCAGGTCTCAGCAGTACCAATTCATACTGAGAATTTATCTATCTCAGTGAAGTTAAACGGCATCAACTATGCAGTGTGGGCACCTTTGGTTCTCCGAGCCATTATTGGGAGGGGGAGGAGACATCACCTTATAGGTGTTCCTCCTCCACCCCAACCAACAGATCCGGAATTTCCCACCTGAGAACAAGCAAACAATGCAGTTTTTACATGGATAATACAAACTATTGAACCATCTTTAGTGGTTAACGTTACTAGATACCCTATTGATAGAGCATTATGGGATGGCTTGGCTCTCACATATGGATCAGGGGTTGATTCATTGAGAGCATATGATCTTCATGGGCGGGCAAGTCTAGTCCGACAAGGAGGTGGCAGTATTGAGGCTGTATGGAGCAGGCTACAGGATCTATGGACAACCATAGATGCATAAGAGCCAAATCCCATGCACTGTTCAGTGGATATCAACACTTACAACCAAAAAATGGAGGCTCAATGATTATATCAGTTTTTGAAAGAAATTGATGAGAAGTATAACAATGAAAAGAATGATTTGCTAAAAAGAGACCCTTTACCCACACTGGAGACTGCTTACAGAGAAATTCGCAGAGCAGAAGAAAGGACGACAGTTTTGCAAAGGATCCCCTCAGAAGAATCATCACAGGGGATAGGTCATGGTTTGGAAACACCAATCACGGCTACCAGAGGCCATGGACAAGAACGCGGGACTGTGCAGGAGAGAGGTAGAGGCACCTTCAGATCTGGTGGACCACGCAAGGTTGAAGACAAGGAGGCCCTTGTCTGCACTCATTGCGGCCAAAGGAGGCACACCAAAGAAAATTGCTTCCAGATAGTAAGATACCCAGACTGGTATGAGGTCAAACGGAAGCAAATCAATGGAGGCAAGGGGAGAGGGATGGCTGCAGGAGCCACAGCTCAGAACGAAGAAAGAGAAACCCCCTCAGCAGCGGCCGCTGAAAAAGGAGATACAAGGGTTGAGATTTTTAACCCCAACCCATTTTTTACTTGTTGGGACAAAAATACCCCCTAATATTATACAATGTACCCCCTCAGTTTTCCATTTGACAGGATCAGCCCTCCATGTTTCTGAAACTGTTGTTTTAAGTCCTTCAGCTTCCATAAACAACAGTTTTGTCCCTCAAGTTTTAGAAATATCATTCTAGACCCAAAATCAATCCGAAAGTTCAAATCAACCCCCTAGTCTTTACCAAAACTACAATAACATCCTTAACCTCATAAATGATTCCAAAACTGCTCATATCCTTTCTACAACTACAAAACCCACATAGATACTTGACAGTAGTGCGACAGATACCATGACAAATGACCCACATGACTTTACTCAGTGGACCACCCTAACCAAAACTCATATCGAAACATCCAACGGAATCCTTATACCAGTCTCCGGAGGCGGCACTATTTCAATTAACCCCGACTTACACTTACACAATTGCCTTTATGTGTCTGATGTTTCGACAAAATTATTATCTATTAGCCATCTTACTCGTGAGTTATATTGTGTTGCACTTATATATCCTTCTTTTTGTCTATTACAGGATGTTCGCTCGAAGAAGATCATTGGGCATGGCATTTAGAATGACAGACTATATTTTGTAGCAGATGTGGTACAACGGGTCGGTCCAATCTTGCTACCGGAACTGCTCAACAACGACTCTAGTTATGGTACCGTCGTCTTGGTCACCCCTCCTTAGTTTACATGAAACTTTTATTTCCCTCTTTGATTCCATCTAGACTTACATTACCCTGTGATACATGTTTTCGTGCTAAGCACACTCGGTCTACTTATAAACTCAATAACGCACATGTCAAACAGTTGTTTAGTCTAGTCCATTCTGATGTGTGGGGGCCTTCTCAACACCCTACGACTCTTGGGTTCCAATATTTTGTTACTTTTGTCGATGATTTTACCAGAATGACATGGGTTTATTTTCTAAAAAATAAGTCTGATGTTTACTCACAATTTGTGCATTTTCATAAAATAGATAGCACGCAGTTTCATACTAAAATTCAAACTCTTCCCTCTGATAATGGTGGCAAATACACGAATAATAACCTAAAATCATTCTGTCTCAATCATGGCATTTTACATCAGATTTCATGTTCCCACACCCCCGAACAAAATGACGTAGTTGAACAAAAAAACCGCATTTTACTTGAGATGACCCGAGCCATGATGCTCGAATCACATGTTCCAAAAATTTTTAGGCCTGAAGCCGTTGCCACCGCTGCTTACCTTCTGAACCGCTCACCTACCAAGATCCTTGATCACCGTACCCCCTTATCCTTACTTACTGAACACTTTGAAGTCCCGTCGGTCCTTACTCTACCACCTAAAGTATTTGGGTGTACCGTGTTTGTTCATATTCCCTCATTCCAATGCACGAAACTTGATGCGTGTGCAGACAAATGCGTGTTCGTGGGTTATACTATGTCTCAAAAAGGGTATCGGTGTTATAATCCTCGTACTCGTTGCATCCATATCGCCATGGATTGCACCTTCCTTGAATAAGAGTATTTCTATTCCGCCACTTCTGGGCCTCATGGGCAGACCTATGGAGGTGAGACCTACGACTGGCTTCATAACCCTGGTCAAGTGGAGGCGGTTCCAACACAGCAAGTAGGTGGCGTTGACTGTACTTTACATGACCAAGGTATAGTCCCAGCTTCTGATCCTACCAGTGACTCTTCAGCGAACGCCCTACAGAATCAGGTAACCTTTTCACCATTATTTGTTGGGCCGTGCACCTGCAATAAACACCACTAGAGGTGTGGTGGATGAATAGTGGTTAGCGGAAATTACACTACTACACTTTGTAAAAATCCCCTTTGAAAACAGAATCTGAGACCGCCTCAGATTCAGAACCCGTTTTTGAAAAATTCAAAAATACGCGTACACAACTTCAAAAATTATAAAACTTTCCAGAATTTAACTTCAATGTGTTAACAAGACTCTATCCAAAAATCAGAAAAAAATAAGATCGTTGGCCCTTCAAACAAATAAAAAGATTCAGATGGTCAATCTGGACAGAACTGGACAGAATGTTGCTGATTTTGAAAAACGTGTTTCTCTTTGAATACCTAACCAAAAAGATTGATCTTTATATCAAAACACTCCTTAGAATGTGTAGTTGATGTTTTCAAAAGGCCCTGACCTCAAACAATTCTTGATAAATATATAATTCAAGTTTTCTCAAAACTGGTCAGATTGTAGCCAGATTGGAGCAGTTATCTTGAAAAGACTGAAAGACTAACTTTTCCTTGCTCAAATCAAGTGATTCTTGTTGCAAATGAAAGCGAACAATCTGAAGTATAACTCCACCAAAAATAACGAATTTTGAAAGTGTTTAGCTATTTTTTCAAATCGTGAGAATTTGTGTGAAAACTGCAGTCAAAATGGGCAGAAAATAGAGATGAAGAAACAAGACAAGAACACCGAGAATTTATCCTGGTTCGGTCAATGTGACCTACTCCAGTCCCAAGGAACACCTTTCCTTGGATTTCACTATGAATTGAATCACCTTACAAAAAGAACCAAGCTTGATCCTTGGGTTATACACCAACCCTATTCAAGACTTGGATAATCACCTTCTAAGCAACACTTAGTTGCAACACCTCTACCACCTATTGATGTAGCCTTATAGAATTGGCTAATCAATCTTACAAACGAAGCTCAAGAGGTTTGTAGCTCAACAAATACAACAAGAACACCTTTGCTACAAATAATGGAATAAGAACAACAACAAGAAGAAGATGATAGCTAGACAATTTCAACAAATGCTTGTGAGCTTCAAGTGTGTTTCATCTTCTTCACCATTGCCTCTATTTATAGTGTGAATTGAGCCTTGGAGATAAGACTTCCAATGTGTCACCATCTTCATCATCAATTCCAAGTGTCTTCACATCATTGGTTGGCTTTGTACACTTGGCAAAATAAGATAACATAATTGGTCCACTTTGGAAACACCTTGTTGGCCAAAATTTATCTCCAAAAATGACATGGAATTATCTTGAAAATATGAAGATAATATGACCATAACAAATCCATCATCTTGTCAACTCTTTGGCAAGATAATAGGCATGTGAGAATTGACCATTTCAAACCAAAAATCAGCTCCTTTTCTCCATATATCCGTTGTCTTCAAACTTGAAAATCATAGTTGGCAAATTTTGCCAACTAGCTCCTTTTTAGTTGGTCCACTTGTCACCAACTTATAAAATGAATAATGTATCACCTCTACCTGAATATACACGTTTTTGAACATATATATATATATATATATATATATATATGTGTGTGTGTGTGTGTGTGTGTGTGTGTGTGTGTGTAGCAACTCAGATTTTTGAAGAAGAAATCAATAGATAATAGTTGATAAGATTATGTCAACGTGTAGCACCAAAATTCCAACTATTTCTTCTTGCATGTCGTGAACATTTCCAAACCTTTGACACCATAAAATTCTATGTATAATGATGATAAATATGCTTCGATAACATATATAAGAGGTTCTTCAGGAAAAAATAGAATGTGACATCTGAAATTGTCACATATCCAGCTATAGTCAATTATATCATCAGTTGAGAGAATAAGATAAGAAATCACCAAATAATCTTCAAGATAATAATAAACCAACTCCAGAATGAAGATAGTAATGTGCTCAAGAGATTCCTTGAGTGAAAATACCAAAAATACTTTTAGGGGTAAAATGACCAAAATACCCCTGGTGAGAGAAAACTCCAGAAATGACCCCGATGGTCAGAAATAATCATAATATCATCTTTGTCATGATAAATAAGATGAGAATAAGTCCTTGATATATATCCACCATATCATGTTCCTACAAAACTCAAAATACCAATTTTGCCCTTTTTGGTAAGTTGTAGAAACTTCCAAGGCATGTTAGTCACAAGACAATTATAATCACCAAAAACACATAATATGCACATAATGAACATGTATAAATCATGTACAAATGAAAAAACTATTTTAACACATTTTAGAAAAATATCTCTAAAAACCCTAGACATCGATCGATCGAAATGCCTCAGCTTCAGAGATCGATGTCTCACAGTTAGGTTCAGGTTTTGTCTATGACCTACATCGATCGATCGAAGTGAGGGTTCTATGTATACATCGATCGATCAATGTGTCTCAGGTTTAGAGATCGATGTCTGATCGTAAGGTCTTGAACTTTCACTGCCTTACATAGATCGATCGATGTGAGAAATCTATGTACATAGATCGGTCGATGTGCAACAACCTGAGAGATCTATGTCAAGTTTTTGAACTTTCTCAACTTTTAATCACATATAACAATATGTGTGACATTTTTAAGTATTCACCACTTAAAATCATGACTTTAAAAATTATCCAAACATATTTCTCAACATTCTCCCCCTTTTGGATGATTTTCAAAATAACCTAACGTGATTTTAATGTCACAACTTATAACCAAATGTTTTTACCAATTGAATTGTTTTGAAAACCTCACCAATTACCAATTGTTTCACTACTCTTATACCAAATTGTTTTCAAACTTTCAAATAGTATGCTTGTTATGCCCCGACCCTCTATAGAATGATTAAAGGATAAAAGGAAATTAAATAGGATTAATGACAGTCAATAGTAATGAATTAAGAATTAAATATTAGAATTAAGTAGTATTTAATTTAGAATTAAATATTGAATTTAATTATTAAAGAAAAAGGAGTTAAGTAAAATACAATTTAGAAATTTCAGTTTCACCCCTACCCATACTAAAACTGACAGAACGTCAGTTTGCCCCTCATTTTCATAAAACAACCGACGCCGTTCTCCTCTTCCTCTCCCATAGGCGATTCCTCCTCTGCAACCCTAGGTGAAGTTCTTCAAGAAGCAATTCTATCCTTGTTTGTTCTTCGATCCATCTTCGAGTAATCAAAGGCAAGTAATCTACTTATAAGTTCCTACGTTTTGTGAAAGAGAAAAGGCCTATTTTTGATATCTAAGTGGATCACCATGCAGTATTTTCTTTCTGTGAATCTATGTGTGCTTTATGTGTTTTGGTTTTGAGATTTGGCCACTGTATATTGAAAATCCTTTGTTGTTGTTGTTGATTACTTGAAATCTTGCAAAACGCAATCCCTTGAACCTCTCTTTGCTGCTACTTTCGGTTGAGGGGAGAAGAGAGGGAAAGGTAGGATTTTTGGGTTGTTTTGGTGGATGATTTGAGTCTTAGGCTTGAATCTTTGATTGATATGTATGTAGTATTCAATTGGTAGTTTAAGCATGAGATTATAGTAGGGATTAGGCCTGGGATGCTTGGTGTGAAGTTTGGGATCGAATGGAGTTGTGGTTCTGCAGTTTTTGCAGAAGTCGCAGAATTTCTTTGCTGGAATCGTAGACATCGATCGATCGATGTGAGGGTATGAAGTACTTCGATCGATCGATGTAGGGTATGATGTATGACAGTAAGCATTCTGGTGGACTTCGATCGATCGATGTGAGGGTTCGAAGTCACTTCGATCGATGGATGTAGAAAGGGGTGAGAGATCGATGTTCTCTGATAGACATCGATCGATCGATGTGAGGGTATGAAGTCACATCGATCGATCGATGTGAGGGTATGATGTCAAGCAGTTTTGTGGGAAAATAAGGGAAAAAAGAGGGAAGCTAGGGGACTCTTTTGGGTGACCTTAGGGACTTCTTAGGACATGGTTGAGGTTAGTCTAAGTCTTGGGAACATGACTTGAGATGGTGAATCAAATGTGGAGACTTCGTAGGGTATTCGAATCGGACTTCAACGTGAATGACCTAAGGGGTTAGGAATGAACGTATGTGGCTTTACAGAGTTCAACCGGAGGAATGTGAGGGTTCCTACATTGACCTTTGGGTTCTAGAATCAATGTTTAGGTGATGTTGACTTGCCGGGAAGAATAAGCTCGAGTGTGTAAGGGAGATGAGTCTCGTGCGACTGATTGAGATGTGAATGTGAATTAAAGAATGTGATTGATATAAGGAGTCTTGCATCATGGCACTTGTATTTGCATAATGTTTTGAAAAGAGCTGTGCTTCGGCATAGGGTATAAAGTTTGCGAAATTGGCTGTAATGTGTCATGTGATGGAAATATAAGCCGTGGCACATTACAGGGTATAAAGTTGAGCTGTAACGTGTCATGGGATGGAAATATAAGCTGTGGCACGTTACAGGGTATAAAATTGTGCTGTAATGTGACATGGGATGGAAATATAAGCCGTGGCACATTACAGGGTATAAAGTTGAGCTGTGGTGCATCATGGGATGAAAATATAAGCCATGACCCACCACAGGGTATAAAGTTATGTGACCGGACATTGTGACATGCATTGCACTGTTTTGAAAAGAAATTGCATATGCATTTGTGACTGTGTAGTGTAGTGCATATTTTGTCATGCATCACGCGAGTCGTCACGTTATGATTGGTTCATAACTGGATTTCATTGAATTGCTAAGTGCATACGAATTACAGTTCTTGTTCTGTTATGCTACTAGTCTATATTTTTGAAGTTATACAAGACATGTGCCCCATCAATCCCTTGAATTATATATTACTCATGTCTTGGCATGTGTTGATCCCGTATGTCTTATAAGCGGGTTACTTGCTAGCGTTTTTCGCTAAGGGTACTACCTTTGTGATGCAGATGAGCCTGAATATGATATGATCTTCATAGAGGATGACGGCGAGTGGGCTGAATGAGATGCTTAGAGCTCATATTGGGGACTGTTCTAGACTGTCTTTTAGTATTCCAGCTTTCTTTTCATTTATTTGTGGATTTAGATGGCTGCGTCCATGAACAATCCTTGATGGTGACATTATCTTTTGATGTACAGATTTGGTGATTTAGAATTATTTTATACATGTTTCCACTCTTATTTCTCTTACGTCATTGATAATGTGTATTCGAGGGATGAGACATCTTGTAGTCTTCTCAGTAAACTACGACGGTTGCACCGGTTCGGATCCGCTGTCTGGGTCGGGGCGCTACAATGCTCTCCCTCAACTTATACTCTCTCCCTTAACCTATGCTCAAAACTTATACCAACCAATTAAAACTTAGCATATTATACCACCCAATTAAAACTTAGCACATTATTCAACTCTTCAAATCATGACTTACCAACTAAAATCATGTTCTTATTCTATCTCCCCCTTTATTTTGCAAATCATGCAAAAGATAGAATTGTGCAATGGTATTGTAAGTCATTATACCTAACTTGGCTCGTAAGTTTTCAAAAATAGCTTGATTAAGGGGTTTGGTGAAGATGTCAGCGATTTGGTGATCAGTTCTTACATATTTTATCACTATATCCTCATTTTGAACATGATCTCGAAGGAAGTGGTATCGCACCTCAATGTGTTTGGCCTTAGAATGAAGTACTGGATTCCGTGAAAGATTGATTGCACTTGTGCTATCGCAGAAAATTGGAATCTTTTTCATTTTAATGCCAAAATCACTAAGTTGTTGTTTAAGCCAAAGTATTTGGGTAGTACACAAACTCAAGGCTATATACTCGGCTTCAGTGGTAGAAAGGGCTACACTACCTTGCTTTTTAGAAAACCAAGAGATCAAGTTGGTTCCAATGAATTGACACGTACCGCTAGTGGATTTTCTATCTACTTTTCAACCACTATAATCAGCATCGCTATAAGCATATAATTCTAACTTAGCATTTCTATCATACCAAAGTCCTAAGTGAGGTGTGTGTTTAAGATATCTAAAGATCTTTTTCACTGCATTGTAATGTGACACCTTAGGACAAGATTGAAACCTAGCACACATACACACACTAAACATGATGTTAGGTCTTGATGCAGTTAAGTATAACAGTGATCCAATCATAGACCTATAAAGTGTGTCATCAAAAGGTTTACCATTTTCATCCTTGTCTAATTTGATGTTAACGCTCATAGATGTAGGGATTGGTTTCAACTCTTCAAATCCAAACTTCTTAATCATATCATTGACATACTTAAGTTGGCTAATAGATTCCTTGAGGGGTTCGTTTGATTTGAAGCCCTAAGAAGTAATTCAACTCTCCTACCATTGAAATTTCAAATTCTGACTTCATACACTCTTCGAAGTCTTTTACTAAGGTAGGATTGGTTGAACCAAAGATAATATCGTCTATATATATTTGAACTATTAACAAGTCATTATCTTTTCTTCTTAAAAATAATGTGTTGTCTATGGTTCCCCTTTGATAATTATTTACAATAAGAAAGTTTGTAAATCTATCATAACAAGCTCTTGGAGCTTGTTGCAAACCATATAAAGCTTTCTTAAGCTTGTAAACATGGTTAGGATTCTTTGGATCTTTGAATCCAAGGGGTTGTTTGACAAACACCTCTTCTTGGATGCATCCAATCAAGAATGCACTCTTGACATCTATTTGGAAGAGTTTAATAGTACTTAGATTTGCAATTGCAAGTAACAGTCTAATTGCTTCTAGTCGTGCAACGGGTGCAAAGGTTTCTTCATAATCTATTCCTTCTGTTGATTATAACCTTGTGCAACTAGCCTAGCCCTATTTCTTGTAATATTCCCTTGTTCATCCATTTTATTCCTAAACACCCATTTCGTTCCTATTATAGACTTATTTTTGGGTTTAGGTACTAAGTCCCACACGTTGTTCCTTGTGAATTAATTCAATTCCTCATGCATAACATCTATCCAAGATATATCACCTAAGACTTCCTTTACATTCTTAGGTTCTAAGTGTGAGATTAAACTATGTCCTTCAAGTTGATTTATATTTCTACGTGTTCTAATCCCAACACTTGGATCCCCAATGATTAATTCTCTAGGATGCCACCAATTCCTAGGTTGACTAGGTTTACCCTCATCTTGTTCAAATGTTTCATTTGTATGAATATTATCGTATATAACTTGATCATTATCTTCCAATTGCAAAGTCTCTTCATTTATTTCATCTAAGGGTTCATGCATATCTTGTTCAGGGGAAGTTGATTCTAGATGATCAAGTACAGGCTCAAGTAATACAGCATCATCATCAAACATATTTTCAACATTATTATCATGTTTAGGTTGAGTTTTATCACTAAATTCAAATCATGCATTTTCATTGAATTTCACATGTATAGATTCAATTATTTTTCTAGATGCAGGATTATAACACCTATATGCTCTTGAATTAGTTGAATAACCAAAAAATATGCATTCAGTTGACTTTCGTTCAAACTTATCTAGATTATCCTTAGTGTTCAACACAAAACATTTACATCCAAATACTCTAAGATAATCTATCTTATGTTGTCTATTGTTTAACAATTCATAAGGTGTTTTATTCAATTTCTTTTTAATAGAAAGCCTATTTATAATATAGCATGCACAACTAACAGCTTCAGCCTATAAATATTTTGGTACTTTATTTTCACATAACATTGTTCTAGCAACTTCTTGAATTGTTCTATTTTTACGTTCAACAACTCCATTGAGTTGTGGTGTTCTATGTGGCGAGAATTCATGTTTGATTCCATGTAATTCACAAAATTTGATTACATCTTTGTTTTTAAATTCTCCACCTCTATCACTTCTAATTCTTTTAACATTTTCTTTGTATATATTTTCAAGTTGCTTGATAAGCGTTTCGATTGCCAATGGAGCATTGTCTTTGTGTGTTAAGAAAAATGTCCATGTGTAGCGTGAGTAATCATCTACTAACCTAGACTTCTTGTCCTACTTGGACCAAATAAGTCTAAGTGAAGCAATTCTAGTACATGACTAGTACTCACTTCATGTTTCGGTTTTAGTGTTTCTTTAATGTGTTTTCCTTTAATACATGTTTCACACATTTGAAAATTATCTAAGTCTAACTTAGGCATTCCTCTAATTAAACTCTTCTTAGATAATTTCTCAATAGTTGAAATTCCTTTATGGCCTAATCTTCTATGCCATAAATTCACATCTAAGTCATGTGATATTAGACACTTAACCTTAACATCTAAAATGTTATCTAAGGTAAGAGTATAAATGTTACCATCCCTATTTCCTTTTAATACTATTTCTCCTTTTTCATTTCTTATATCACATGAATTGGGAAGAAAAGAGACATTATAGCCGCAATCTATAAGTTGAAAAATACTTAATAAATTATAAGAGAGATTGCTTACTAACAACACGTTTCGTATTTGAAATGTGTTAGGGTCCCCAATTGATCCTTTTCCAACAACTTGTCCTTTGTTGTTGTCACCGAATGTTACTTTTCCTTCATTCTTGATTTGTTCCAACTCGGTGAATAGTTTGGGGTTTCCCGTCATATGCCTCGAACATCCACTATCCAAAAACCATTTTGTTTTTAGATTCTTTGACTTTGCCTCCTTCTTACATTTTTTGCGTTTTTCCTACAATAGAGACAAAGTTTTAAGTATCCTTTATTTGGGTCCTTGAAAGTCAGGGGCACCATTCTTGTTTAGATATCCCTTAGGTATCCAAACTTGAACATATCTTCTAGGCACATTTCTAGCATTGTTATAATTTGGAAAATGAAAAGGATTAGCATATACATGATCATTCCACATAAGTGAAGATGCATTGTTATACATGTTGCGCCATGGTTGATAATTATTATAGGATGGCCGAATTTTATATTGTGTATAAGGCATGTGACTTTTTTTCTTATATGGTGCTCTATATATATGTTCATATGCATTTCTATAAGACTTATATGATTCTTGTTTATACTTAGGTTCATAATAAGTTGAATGCATTTTATTATTTCTAGTTGTAATTGTATACATATAGGCATAATTTCTAGGTTGTCTAGATACAAAGTTTTGCCTAGATGTACGTTAATATGTATGTGCTTTTATGAGTGTAGGTTGTATTTTTTGCTTTAGAATAAACAGAAGAAGGAGTAGAAGAAGATTTAGCAGGCAAAGTTGTTTTTATAGTTTTATAAGGTTGCTTAGTAGTTGAAGATACAAACTTAGTCTTTTTACCTACTTTGTCATCTTCTTCTTTGTATCCTAATCCAGTTTTATCATTTCCATATTTTTGTGATGATATAAGTGTATCTAACATATTTGCACCCGATTTAAATTGTTCTAAGATTTTTTCTATGGTAAGTTTAGAAGACTTAAGTTGCATTATCTCATTGTCACAACTTTCTAACTTAGAATGTAACATGCTATTTTCCGTTTTTAACTTTTGTTCATTTTTCCTAAGTGATTCAACTTTAGTCCTTAATGAAGAGCATTTGATGACTCTTGTTTCAAAGACTCTAATTGATTAGAAAGTTCCAAGTTGGTTGTCTTCAACTTGTCCTTTTCTTCAATTAGTTTCTTCTTCTCTTTTGACAACCTTTTACAATGAGCATGCATTTTTATGAATTCATCATACATTTCTTCAAAAGTCATCTTGTTATTAGAATCAAAATCGGAAGTAGACATTACCTCTTTCGTAGACTTTGAGTTCACTCCTTTATGACAGATTGATGACATGATGTATGATTTTAGATGAATACATTGAATCCTTAATCAACTAAATACAAATGCTCCAAACCTTATTGAAGTGTTCAAATGCTCCAAACCTTTGATTTGAGATGTGCAGGCTACTATGAATTCTTGTTTCTTGGCTTTGTCTTGTTTGTACGGTGTTGAATCTTGCTTCATTGAGTGGTGTAGACCTTGCTCTGATACCAATTGTTGGACTATACACCTGCAATAAACACCACTAGAGAGGGGGTAAATAGTGGTTAGCGGAAATTACACTACTACCCTTTGTAAAAATCCCCTTTGAAAACAGAATCTGAGACCACCTCACATTCAGAACCCGTTCTTAAAAAATTCCAAAATAAGTGTACACAACTTCAAAAATTATGAAACATTCCAGAATTTAACTTCAATGTGTTAAAAAGACTTTGTCCAAAAATCAGACAAAAATAAGATCGTTCGACCTTCAAACAAATAAAAAGATTCAGATGGTCAATCTGGACAGAACTGGACAGAATGTTGCTAATTTTGAAAAACGTGTTTCTCTTTGAATACCTAACCAAAAAGATTGATCTTTATATCAAAACACTCCTTAGAATGTGTAGTTGATGTTTTCAAAAGGCCCTGACCTCAAACAATTATTGATAAATATATAATTCAAGTTTTCTCAAAACTGGTCAGATTGCAGCCAGATTGGAGCAGTTATCTTGAAAAGACTGAAAGACTAACTTTTCCTTGCTCAAATCAAGTGATTATTGTTGCAAATGAAATCTAACAGTCTGAAGTATAACTCCACCAAAAATAACGAATTTTGAAAGTGTTTAGCTATTTTTTCAAATCGTGAGAATTTGTGTGAAAACTGCAGTCAAAATGGGCAGAAAACAGAGATGAAGAAACAAGACAAGAACACCGAGAATTTATCCTGGTTCGGTCAATGTGACCTACTCCAGGCCCAAGGAACACCTTTCCTTGGATTTCACTATGAAATGAATCACCTTACAAAAAGAACCAAGCTTGATCATTGGGTTATACACCAACCCTATTCAAGACTTGGATAATCACCTTCTAAGCAACACTTAGTTGCAACACCTCTACCACCTATTGATGTAGCCTTATAGAATTGGCTAATCAATCTTACAAACGAAGCTCAAGAGGCTTGTAGCTCAACAAATACAACAAGAACACCTTTGCTACAAAGAATGGAATAAGAACAACAACAACAACAAGAAGATGATAGCTAGACAATTTCAACAAATGCTTGTGAGCTTCAAATGTGTTTCATCTTCTTCACCATTGCCTCTATTTATAGTGTGAATTGAGCCTTGGAGATAAGATTTCCAATGTGTCACCATCTTCATCATCAATTCCAAGTGTCTTCACATCATTGGTTGGCTTTGACACTTGGCAAAATAAGACAACATAATTGGTCCACCTTGGAAACACCTTGTTGGCCAAAATTTATCTCCAAAAATGACATGGAATTATCTTGAAAATATGAAGATAATATGACCATAACAAATCCATCATCTTCTCAACTCTTTGACAAGATAATAGGCATGTGAGAATTGACCATTTCAAACCAAAAATCAGCTCCTTTTCTCCAAATAGCCGTTGGCTACAAACTTGAAAATCCTAGTTGGCAATTTTTGCCAACTAGCTCCTTTTTGGTTGGTCCACTTGTCGCCAACTTATAAAATGAATAATGTATCACCTCCACCTGAATATACATGTTTTAAACACACACACACACACAAATATATATATATATATATATATATATATATATATATATATCTTTGTGTGTAGCAACTCAGATTTTTGAAGAAGAAATCAATAGATAATAGTTGACAAGATTATGTCAACGTGTAGCACCAAAATTCCAACTATTTCTTCTTGCATGTCGTGAACATTTCCAAACCTTTGACACTATAAAATTCTATGTATAATGATGATAAATATGCTTCCATAACATATATAAGAGGTTCTTCAGGAAAAAATAGAATGTGACATCTCAAATCGTCACATATCCAGCTATAGTCAATTATATCATCAGTTGAGAGAATAAGATAAGAAATCACCAAATAATCTTCAAGATAATAATAAACCAACTCCAGAATGAAGATAGTAATGTGCTCAAGAGATTCCTTGAGTGAAAATATCAAAAATACCCTTAGGGGTAAAATGACCAAAATACCCCTGGTGAGAGAAAACTCCAGAAATGACCCCGATGGTCAGAAATAATCATAATATCATCTTTGTCATGATAAATAAGATGAGAATAAGTCCTTGATATATATCCACCATATCATGTTCCTACAAAACTCAAAATATCAATTTTGCCCTTTTTGGTAAGTTGTAGAAACTTCCAAGGCATGTTAGTCACAAGACAATTATAATCACCAAAAACACATAATATGCACATAATGAACATGTATAAATCATGTACAAAGAAAAACAACCATTTTAACACATTAATAAGAAAATATTTCTAAAAAACCTAGACGTCGATCGATCGAAGTGCCTCATCTTTAGAGATCGATGTCTCACAGTAAGGTTCAAGTTTTGTCTCTGACCTACATCGATCGATCGAAGTGAGGGTTCGATGTATACATCGATTGATCGATGTGTCTCAGGTTTAGAGATCGATGTATCACCGTAAGGTCTTGAACTTTCACTGCCTTACATAGATCGATCGATGTGAGAGATCTATGTACATAGATCGATCGATATGCAACAACCTGAGAGATCTATGTCAACTTTTCAACTTTTTCAACTTTTAATCACATATAACACTATGTGTGACATTTTTAAGTATTCACCACTTAAAATCATGACTTTGAAAATTATCCAAACATATTTCTCAACAGTATTGACCCCATGTACTTCTGGTTCATTTGATACTCTTGATAGCTTATTACTGATAGTTTTCCCAGTCCATCTCCTGTTTTCTATGAAACTGTTCAGGATCATTGTGTAATTTCAGCGGAACCGGGTAGAACACTACCTCCAAGGCAAATAGAGAAAACCCCTAGTGAGGTACTCACCGAGTAAGGTTTCAAAAGGAGCTCGGTATCCAATCAAAGGTGCAAAAGGTTTTCTATCATCTGTATTTGAAATGGTGATTCCCAGGACATTTGAAGAAGCTATGAGTAAACATGAGTGATATGCGGCCATGAAGGAAGAAATGAGTGCCTTGTACAAGAATAACACTTGGGAAAAAGGTCAACTTACCAACAGGAAAACATCCGGTAGGTTTCAGATGGGTATACACGATCAAGTACAAGGCTGATGGAAGTATTGAAAGGTACAAGGTGCGGTTAGTTGCGAGAGGATATACTCAGACTTACGACATTGACTATACGAAGACTTTTTCGCCAGTAGAAAAGCTTGACACTATCAGGGTACTTTTTTCTGTAGCAGCTACGAAGTCGTGGCCTCTTTATCAGTTTGATGTAAAGAATACATTTCTCCATGGAGAATTAAAGGAGGAAGTATACATGAGTGCTCCACCAGGGTTTGCAGGAGAGTTTGCTGAGAATGAGGTGTGCCAACTCAGACGATCTCTGTATGGGCTAAAACAGTCTCCAAGGACCTGGTTCGGGAGGTGTACAGGTTTTATGAAAAAACATGACTACAAACAGAGCAATGCCGACCACACTTTGTTCATCAAGAAGAAGGGGTCTCGAGTTACATGTCTTATAATTTATGTCGGTGATATGATAATCACAGGAGATGACTCCGAGGAGGTGACTATGCTTAAAGAACAATTGTTCTTAGAATTTGAGATGAAGGATCTGGGAGATCTTTGATATTTTCTAAGGATTGAGGTTGATCATCTGAGCAAGGGATTTGTATCTCCCAGCATAAGTATATTCCGTATCTACTGGTATAGGTTGGTATATTAGATTGTAAGCCAGCAAGGGCACCAATGCTAGTGAATCAAAAGATGGAGTTTGAAGAAGGTAGGTCTGACGCGGATTGTGGAAGATACCAACGATTAGTAGGGAAGTTAATATACTTGGCACATACTCGTCCTGATATCTCATTTACAGTTGGGCTAGTAAGTCAGTTTATGCACAAGTCTCAGAGCCATCATATGGAAGCCGTAATGAGGATTGTCCGGTGCCCAAAGGGGACAGCTGGACGCGATATCTGGTTCAGAAATAATGGACATCTAGATATTAAGGTATACACAGATGCTGATTAGGCGGGAAACCTGGTAGATCGATGCTCTACTTCTGGATATTTTACTCTTGTAGGAGGAAACCTTGTTACGTGGAAAAGCAAAAAACAGAAAGTGTTAGCCTTATCCAGTGCTGAAGCAGAATTTCGAGGAATCGCTAAAGGAGTAATGGAGATTTTATGGTTACGGAAGTTGCTAGTTGATTTGGGTTTTGACGTCCCTGCCCCAGCAAAGCTTTTCTGTGGCAATAAGGCTTCTATCAGTATTTCAGAAAACCCTACGCAACATGATCGAACGAAGCACGTGGAGATAGACAGACATTTCATAAAAGAAAAGATTGATGATAAAGTGGTGGAGCTATCGTTCATACCAAGTGAAGATCAACTAGCTGATATCCTAACAAAGGCTATGGTTAGAAGGGTGTTTGACGAAACGTTGGTCAAGTTGGACGTTGAAGATTTCCCGGCTCAACTTGAGGGGGAGTGTTAGGAAATAAAAAATATACTTACCATAGATAGAGTTGATTGTGTACATAATGTAAGGACAGAATTATAGGGGCTACATTGATTTGTATATTTATACTGTGTTTACCATATAGAATAGAGCATCAATTGTATAAGAAGAAGGTGATGTACTGATGAAAGATGTGAATGAAACATACTGCTTCCCAAAATTGTCTCTTTGACTAATTAACAGATTTCAGCTATAGTAGGAAGACTCCGTTACAGTTGTTTTCTCGACTATGCCTATCCATATCAATAACCTAGCTCCACAAGTTGTCAGTGGCTTATGAAACAACAACAATATTATCCTATTGTTTTAAAGGCTTCTTTCTATAGGGGTTCGGATGTACGCAACCATACCTGTGTGTTAAAAACACACAGAATTTATTTTCCGATGACCTATAATGAAAATTGCATCGAACTCTGTTGATCAACTGCTACCTCACAATATAAGAAGCGTATCAAATTTAGTGAGTCATTTTGTTTTATTGCATCATATTCCAAAGTCAAGGAAGAGTGTATCTTGACTCTATTGGAAATTGAAACTTGACTTGAGCTAAATTCTAATGTATCTTTTATTTGCGTTGTTCAGATGCTAATGAATAGTATTGAGTCAAGTATTTTTAAGCTGTGCTATTTAATTATAATTTAAACAAGTATTTTTTAAAAATGTGCTATTTAATTATTAATTTTAAACAAATATATATGTGTTACTTTGGTAGTGAACCCATTCACGGTTCTAGCTCAGTTAGGCCTTAATGTGTCTTCTGAGCGCAATTAAAATTCCAACCCCTTTACTGATGTATCCTAGTTGTCTTGGCTTATGATATACATTAATGAAAATACCTTTTATACTAAAAAAGAAATGTGGCGGTTATAAATTGCACCCACAGCTTGTACGGCAATTTGGGCGTTTGATTTATTTATTTAATTTCTTTTATGCTTTTGGCTCTCACCGACAAATTCCTCAATTAAAGAAAGTTAAGTCAGATACCTACAACATAAAGAGAATCGCTAGCACACTCTTGAAGCCACTCTAAGTTGAAGATATTCTTTTTTAGAAAAATTGGGTAGTACCTGTTGAGAAAAATAGTTTGAGTGATTTATAAATACATGATTTAAATACTAAGTGTTTACGAAATGCATGACAAATTTATTACTTGGCACGTTTCTATGATATACGTGCCTCATATGCCTTATATATATTGTTGCCACACTAACAAGCCATTAAGCGTTAAAGCTTACATCATATGGCAATCATTTGTTGTCTTTGAACTATTTTCAGTGCCACCATTAATGAACTAAACTAGTTCATTAAGTGAACTACTTAAGTTAATGAACTGACTAGTTCATTAAATGGAGATATATTTGGAGAAGGCTTGATAGCAACAAATTGAAAAATGGAAAGTCTCTTCACCCATTCATACTACACGCCATTTATACATATTATATATATATATTTATACTTTTGCTAAAAAGACACAATACACATATATTCCGACGTACTACAGACACGTTACTTATATTACAAACATACGTCAACGTCACACCACTATATACACCTCATATTTATGAGTATATTCAGGTCTTATATCATATGATATAAGTCATGATGATGATAAAGTTATAACGACACGTTACAAGGTTATAAACCGAAAATTGTCGTATCGGGTGACTACCGAAACTTCAACAACGTATCACGTACATGCCATATGTAGATGCCAGCCCATATACTTTAAAAAGAGCCAAAAATTTTGTGGGTCTCATGATATATTCAGCCACGAAATCATTCCATGTTGGCACACACAAATCATCCCCAATTAAGGCCAAATTGTGGAGATTTCAAATTCAACCTTTTTTGTCACATAGGACGCCTATACATCAGCCATTAGAGCTAAATATTTAATTTATTTTATGTATATTATGTATGACATAATATATATAACATGTGCAAAAAGTTTGAATTTAATCGGAGAAAAATCGCGTAATCGACGAAAATCAAAAATTAGGTTTTCTACGAACATAACACATGGAACGTTTTTGGCATAACATGTAGCATGTATCTAGACACTTTTAACACATTCAAGACATGTTAAAGTGTTCTAGAAAATTCAAATTAGGGCTGATCAGAATTTACCATATGTGTGTAATTATTCTGCATTATTTTTACAAAGTTTATCAAAATGAAATTCAGAACATGTCTAGCTCATTTCACACGCCTAGTTCAGCATTTTTAGAGCCTAGGTGGAGCTTATTTGACACTTTAATTGGTGGAAAATAAGCCACATATGTTTGATGACATTGAAGAAGGCAACACGCAAGGAAACAATTTAAAATACAACACATGCTGAAATTTCAGCACATGTTGCATGTTATGGCTGAATTTTGACTCCCTTTTGTCTTCAATTTTATTCCAAAATTGAAGGAGAATTAATGTGTGATTGTATGATAATATTTTCACTACTATTTGGCACATGTTTTATGAGTTTTATTCAGATTTTTACAGCACATTAAAGGATGTCAAGTTTGTTGAGAAATATGTTTGGATAATTTTCAAAGTCATGATTTTAAGTGGTGAATACTTAGAAATGTCACATATGATGTTATAAGGGGTTAGAGGTTGAAAAAATGAAGAAAAATGACGTGGATCTCTCATTCAGAGACACATGGATCGATCGACGTGCGTCAGCCCCTCATGTGGATCGATCCATGTTGAACTGAGAAGAACAAAAATTTCAGTAAGACGTCGATCTCTCACGTGGATCGATCGACGTACGTCATCCCCTCACGTCGATCGATCGATATGGTTCTGTGAGACGTCGATCTCTGAAGCTGAGGCACTTCGATCGATCGACGTATAGGGTTTTTAGGAATATTTTTCTAAAATGTGTTAAAGTGATTGTTTTCATTTGTATATGATTTATACATGTTCATTATGTGATTATTATGTGTTTTTGATGATTATTATTGTCTTGTGACTAACGTGCCTTGGAAGTTTCTACAACTTACCAAAAAGGGCAAAAATGGTATTTTGAGTTTTGTAGGCACATCACATGATGAAAATAATTCAAGGATGTATTCTCATCCTATTTATCATGACAAAGGTGATTTCATGGTTATTTATGACCATCGGGGTCATTTCTGGAGTTTTCTCACACCAGGGTACTTTGGTCATTTCACACCCCTGAGGGTATTTTTGGTATTTTCACTCAAGGAATCTCTTGAGCATATTATTATCTTCATTCTGGAGCTGTGTTATTATTATTTTGAAGATAATATGGCAATCTTATATCTTATTCTCTCAACCAATGATATTATTGACTATAGCTGGATATGTGACGATTTGAGATGTCACATTCTATTTTTTTCTTGAAGACCATCTTATATGTGTTATAAGAGAATATTTATCATCATTATTCAAAGATATTAAAGGTGTCAAAGGTGTGGAAATGTTCTTGATATATAAGAAAAAATATTGGGGAATTTCGGTGTTACACGTTGACATATTGTTGTCAATTGTTATCTATTTATTTCTTCTTCAAAAATCTGAGTTGCTATACATATATGTATGGTCAAAAACGTGAGTTTGCAGTTGAGAATGGTACATTATTCATTTTATGAGTTGGAGACAAGTGGACCAACCAAAAAGGAGCTAGTTGGCAAAATTGCCAACTTGGAAATTTTAAATATAGCCAACGGCTATATGCTACTTCTTGGGTGTTTTTTTAGCAGATTTTTGGAAGTCAAATGGAGCTCTCACATATCCTATTATGGTGTTTGAAGTTGGGGATAATTTGGAAGTATTATTCTTTCTTATTTTATTAAAGAAAAATCAAAGTTTTTTTTGGAAAATTCAGCCTTAACCAACGACTACTAGGCTGAAGTTTTGGAGCTGAATTTCATTTAAAATGGTCAACGCCCACATGCCTATTATCTTGCCAAAGAGTTGAGAATATGATGGAGTTTTTATGGTGCTATTATCTTCACATTTTCAAGATAATTCCAAGTCACTTTTTGTTGAAAATTTCGGCCAACAATGTGATGCCAAGGTGGACCAATTATGTTGTCTTATTTTGCCAAGTGTACAAAGCCAACCAATGATGAGAAGACATTTGGGATTGATGATGAAGATGGTGATTCATGTGCATTCTTATCTTCAAGGCTCAAATCACACTATAAATAGAGGCAATGGTGAAAAAGATGAAACACACTTGAAGCTCACAAGCATTTGTTGAAATTGTCTAGCTTTCATCTTCATCTTCTTGTTGTTGTTGTTTTGTTCATTGTAGCAAAGGTGATCTTGTTGTATTGTGGTGAGCTACAAGCCTCTTGAGCTTCATTTGTAAGATTGATTAGCCATCTTTATAAGGCTACATCAATAGGTGTTAGAGGAGTTGCAACTAAGTGTTGCTTAGAAGATGATTATCCAAGTCTTGAGTAGGGTTGGTGTATAACCCAAGGATCAAGCTTGGCTCTTGTTGTAAGGTGTTCATTTCATAGTGAAATCTAAGGAAAGGTGTTCCTTGGGACTGGAGTAGGTCACATTTACCGAACCAGGATAAATCCTCGGTGTTCTTCTCTTGTTTCTTTATTTCTGTCTTCTGTCTGTTTTTGACTGCAGATTTCACACAACTTCACACAATTTGAACAAATAGCTAAACATTTTCAAAATTCGTGAGTTTTGGTGGAGTTATACTTCATACTGGTAGCTTTCATTTGCAACAAGAATCACTTGATTTGAGCAAGGTAAAGTTAGTCTTTCAGTCTTTGCAAGATAACTGCTCCAATCTGGCTGCAATCTGACCAGTTTTGAGAAAACTTAAATTCTATATTTTCAAGAATTGTTTAAGGTCAGGGCCTTTTGGAAACTTCATCTACACATCCTAAAGAGTGTTTTTATATAAAGATAAACCTTTTTGGTTGAGTATTCAAAGAGAAACACGTTTTACAAAATCAGCAACATTCTGTCCAATTCTGTCCAGATTGACCATCTAAATCTTTTTATTTGTTTGAAGGGTCAAACGATCTTATTTTTGTCTGATTTTTGGACAGAGTCTTGTTAACTCATTGAAGTTCAATTCTGGAAAGTTTCATAATTTTTGGAGTTGTGTACAATTATTTGTGAATTTTTTAAAACGGGTTCTGAATCTGAGGTGGTTTCAGATTCTGTTTTCGAAGGGGATTTTAACAAAGGGTTGTAATGTAATTTCCGCTAACCACTATTCACCCCCCCTCTAGTGGTGTTTATTGCAGGTGCGCGGTCCAACATTTGGTATCAGAGCCAGACCAACACCACTCAAAAGAAGCAAGATTCAACACCATACGAACAATACAAGGCCAAGAAACAACGATTCATTATATACTGCTTGTCTCAAATCCAAGGTATATACAATGGCTATTGTTTCTCACAAAGGTGAGTTGGAAGGTATGTCTACACAACGCCCTCCTATTTTTGATGGCAATAATTTTGTTCATTAGAAACTAAGAATGAGGCTATTCTTAATGGCTATAGACATCGATTTATGGTCTATAGTTGAAGATGGGCCGTACATTCCAATGAAAGTTGTACAAGTTAGTGGAGTCACTCAAGAGGTTGAAAAATATAAAAGTGAATGGTCATCGGATGATAAAAAGAAAATGTCCATGAATGCTAAAGCTATGCAATTACTTTTGAATGGACTTACAACTTCTGAAGCAGGATATGTGTCAAATTGCACAAGCGCACACGACATGTGGAAATCACTTGTATTAAAGCATGAAGGTACTAGTGGTGTTAAAGAGTCAAAAATAAACATGCTTATGACTGAATTAGAGACTTTCAAAATGTTGCCAAACGAATCCATAACATCTATGGATTTGAGGATTACTAATATTTTCAATGCCCTTGAAGCTTTAGGGAAGTCATTTTCGAACAGTGAAAAGGTTCAAAAGGTGCTACGAAGCCTTCCTGCTGAATGGGATCCAAAGGTGACTGCAATCGAGGAGACAAAGTCAATCACCAAGATGGATGAATTGATCGGGTCTCTTAAAGTCTATGAGGTTAAATTAAACCAACGAAAGTCTGAATCGTCTAAGTCATCCGGTAAGTCAATAGCTTTCAAAACAACCGAAACACATGCTAGTAACGATGATAGTAATAGTGATACTGAATTAGACGATGACTTGATATTGATAGCTAGAAAACTTAGAAAGTTTTTCAAACGTCCAAATAGGAATAGACAACGTAAATTTTCTTCTTCTTCTTCTCAACCTAGGAAGAATAACACAAACAAATGGTATAATAAAGAATTAAAGTGTTATGAATGCGGTCAAAAAGGACATATTTCATACGACTGTCCCACGAAGAAAAATAATAATAACTACAATAATAAACAAGCCAAGGACAAAGAGGCACAAATGACAAAGCCAAAGGAGTCTAAGGCAAGAAAAGGGAAACGAGCAATGAAGGTGAGCACATGGAGCGACTCATCCGACTCAGAATCCGAAACTGAGAAATCTCAAGTCTGCTTCGTATCCAACGAGATATGTTCTTCTTCTAATAGTGATTCTGATAGT
The DNA here is from genome assembly GCA_036186865.1 of Eustoma russellianum. Lineage (NCBI taxonomy): Eukaryota > Viridiplantae > Streptophyta > Magnoliopsida > Gentianales > Gentianaceae > Eustoma > Eustoma russellianum. The sequence goes on along the minus strand of AP025053.1, from coordinate 27,578,045 downwards.
GACATGACATTTGATGAAATGTATGAAGAATTCTTAAGAATGCATGCTCACTGTAAGAGGCTCTCTAAATAAAAGAAGAAACTAATTGAAGAAAATAACAAGTTGAAGACGTCCAACTTGGAATTTTCCGATCAATTAGAATCTCTTAAACAAGAGTCTACTAATACTCTTGATTCTTTAGAGAATAAAATTGAATCATATAGAAAAGATGAACAAAAGTTACAAATGGAAAATAATATGTTAAAGTCTAAGTTAGAAAATTGTGAGCATGAGATAGTACAACTTAAGTCTTCTAAACTTAACTTAGAAAAAATGTTAGAACAATTTAAATCCGGTACGAACATGTTAGACACACTCATCTCATCAAAAAAGTATGGTAATGATAAAACCGGTTTAGGCTATAAAGAAGAAAATGAAAAAGTGAATAAAAAGACTAAGTTTGTTTCATCTAGTACAAAGTTGCCATAAAATAAAAAATTAACTTTGCCTGCTACATCTTTTTCTACACCTTCTTCTACTCATTTCAAGGCAAAAATACAACACACACCCACCAATATATACACACACATAAACATACATCTAGGCCAAACTTTGCATCTAGACAACCTAGAAATTATGCCTACGTGTATACAAATGCAACTAGACCGAATAAAATGCATACAACTTATTATGAACCTAAGTATAGGCAACACTTTTATAAGTCTTATAGAAATGCCTACAAACACACTTATATAGCTCCATATAAGAAACAAATTCACATGCCTTATACACATCATAAATCTCGGCCATCCTATAATGATTATCAACCATGGCACAACATGTATAACAATGCATCTTCACTTATGTGGAATAATCATGTATATGCTAATTCTTCTTATTTTCCAAATTATAACAATGCTAAAAATGTGCCTAGAAGGTATATTCAAGTTTGGATACCTAAGGGATATCTAAACAATAATAATGCCCCTAACATTCAAGGACCCAAATAAAGGGTACCTAAAACTTTGTCTCCGTTGTAGGATAAACGCAAGGAATGCAAGAAGGAGGCAAAGTCAAAGAATCTAAAAACCAAATAGTTTTTAGATAGTGGATGTTCGAGGCATATGACGCGGAACCCCAAGCTATTCATCGAATTGGAACATATCAAGAATGGAGGAAAAGTAACATTCGGTGACAACAACAAAGGACAAGTTGTTGAAAAAGGAACAATTGGGGACCCTAACACATTTCAAATACGAAATGTGTTATTAGTAAGCAATCTATCTTATAACTTACTTAGTATTTCTCAACTTATAGATTGTGGTTATAATGTCTCATTTCTTCCCAATTCTTGTGATATAATAAATGAAAAAAGAGAAACGGTTTTAAAAGGAAATAGAGATGGAAATATTTATACCCTTACCTTAGATAACATGTTAGATGCTAAGGTTAAGTGTCTAATATGACATGACTTAGATGTGAATTTATGGCATAGAAGATTAGGCCATATAGGAATTTCAACCATTAAGAAATTGTCTAAGAAGAATTTCATTAGAGGAATGCCTAAGTTAGACTTAGATAATTTTCAAATGTGTGAAACATGTATTAAGGGAAAACACATTAAAGAAACCTTAAAACCGAAACATGAAGCGAGTACTAGTCATGTACTAGAATTGCTTCACTTAGACTTATTTGGTCTAAGTAGGACAAGAAGTCTAGGTGGACACTACTATGTGTGTGTCATAGTTAATGATTACTCACGCTACACATGGACATTTTTCTTAACACACAAAGACGATGCTCCATTAGCAATCGAAACCCTTATCAAGCAACTTGAAAACATTTACGAAGAAAATGTTAACGGATTAGAAGTGATAAGGGTGGAGAATTTAAAAAAAAAAGATGTAATCAAATTTTGTGAACTATATGGAATCAAACATAAATTCTCACCACCTATAACACCACAACTCAATGGAGTTGTTGAACGTAAAAATAGAACAATTCAAGAAGTTGCTAGGACAATGCTGTGTGAAAATAAATTACCTAAGTATTTATGGGCTGAAGCTGCTAGTTGTGCATGCTATATTATAAATAGGCTTACTATTAGAAAGAAATTAAATAAAACGCCTTATGAATTGCTAAACAATAGACAACCTAAGATAGATTATCTTAAAGTATTTGGATGTAAATGTTTTGTGTTGAACACTAAGGATAATCTAGATAAATTTGAACAAAAGTCTATTGAATGCAAATTTGTTGGGTATTCAACTAACTCAAGAGCATATAGGTGTTATAATCCTGCATCTAGAAAAATAATTGAATCTATACATGTCAAATTCAATGAAAATGCATGCTTTGAAGTTAGTGATAAACATCAACATAAATAAGAAACAAATGTTGAAAATATGTTTGATGATGATGTATTACTTGAGCCTGTACTTGATCATCTAGAACCAACTCCCCCTGAACAAGACATGCATGAACCCTTAGATGATATAAATGAAGAAACTTTGCAATTGGAAGATAATGTAACTAATGATCCAATTACATATGATAATGTTCATACTAATGAAACATTTGAACAAGATGAGGGTGAACCTAGTCAATCTAGGAATCGGTAGCATCCTAGAGAACTAATCATTGGGATCCAAGTGTTGGGGTTAGAATACGTAGAAATATAAGTCAACTTGAAGGACATAGCTTAATCTCACAATTAGAACCTAAGAAAGTAAAGGAAGCCTTAGGTGACATATCATGGATAGAAGCTATGCATGAGGAATTGAACCAATTCACGAGGAACAATATGTGGGACTTAGTACCTAAACCTGAAGATAAGTCTATCATAGGAACAAAATGGGTCTTTAGGAATAAAATGGATGAACAAGGAACTATTACAAGAAATAAGGCTAGGCTAGTCGCACAGGGTTATAATCAACAAGAAGGAATAGATTATGAAGAAACCTTTGCACCCGTTGCACGACTAGAAGCAATTAGATTATTACTTGCAATTGCAAGTCTAAGCAACATTAAGCTCTTCCAAATGGATATCAAGAGTGCATTCTTGAATGGATACATCCAAGAAGAGGTGTTTGTCAAACAACCCCCTAGATTAAAAAATCCGAAGAATCCTAACCATGTTTACAAGCTTAAGAAAGCTCTATATGGTTTGAAACAAGCTCCAAGAGCTTGGTATGATAGATTTGCAAACATTCTTATTGCAAATAATTATCAAAGGGGAACCATAGACAACACATTATTCCTAAGAAGAAAAGATAATGATTTGTTAATAGTTCAAATATATGTAGACGATATTATCTTTGGTTCAACCAACCCTACCTTAGTAAAAGACTTCGAAGAGTGTACGAAGTCAAAATTTGAAATGTCAATGGTAGGAGATTTGAACTACTTCTTAGGCCTTCAAATCAAACAAACCCCTTAAGGAATTCATATTAGCCAACTTAAGTATGTCAATGATATGATTAAGAAGTTTTGATTTGAAGAGTTGAAACCTACAACTACCCCCATGAGTGTTAGTATCAAACTTGATAAGGATGAAAATGGCAAACCTTTTGATGACACACTTTATAGGTCTATGATTGGCTCATTGTTATACTTAACTGCATCAAGACCTGATATTATGTTTTAGTGTATGTATGTGTGCTAGGTTTCAATCTTGTCCTAAGGTATCACATTACAATGCAGTGAAAAAGATCTTTAGATATCTTAAGCATACACCTCACTTAGGACTGTGGTATGATAGAAACGCTAAGTTGGAATTACATGCATATAGTGATGCTGATTATGGTGGTTGCAAATTAGATAGAAAGTCCACTAGCGATATATGTCAATTCATAGGAACCAACTTAATCTCTTGGTTTTCTAAAAAGCAAGCTAATGTAGCTCTTTCTACCACTGAAGCCGAGTATATTGCTTTGAGTTTATGTACTACCCAAATACTTTGGCTTAAACAACAACTTAGTGATTTTGGCATTAAAATGAAAAAGATTCCAATTTTCTGCGATAGCACAAGTGCAATCAATCTTTCACGGAATCCGGTGCTTCATTCTAAGGCCAAACACATTGAAGTGCGATACCACTTTCTTCGCGATCATGTTCAAAATGAGGATATAGTGATAAACCATATAAGAACTGATCATCAAATTGCTGACATCTTCACCAAACCCCTTAGTCAAGCCACTTTTGAAAACTTACGAGCCAAATTAGGCATGATGACTTACGATACCATTGCATAGTTCTATCTTTTGCATGATTTGTAAAATAAAGGGGGAGATAGAATAAGAACATGATTTTAGTTGGTAAGTCATGGATTTTAGTTGGTAAGTCATGTTAATCATATGCTAAGTTTTGATTGGTATAAATTTTGGAGCATAGGTTAAGGGGGAGAGTATGAGTTAAGGGGGAGCAACATACTAACATACTATTTAAAAGTTGAGAACATTTGGTGAAATTTTTGGTTATAAGTTGTGACATTAAAATCATATTAGGTTATTTTGAAAATCATCCAAAAGGGAGAGAATATTGTGAAATATGTTTGGATAATTTTCAAAGTCATGATTTTAAGTGGTGAATACTTAGAAATGTTACATATGGTGTTATAAGGGGTTAAAGGTTGAAAAAATGAAGAAAAATGATGTGGATCTCTCATTCAGAGACACATGGATCGATCGACGTACGTCAGCCCCTCATGTGGATCGATCCATGTTGAACTGAGAAGAACCAAACTTTCAGTAAGACATCGATCTCTCATGTGGATCGATCGACGTACGTCATCCCCTCACGTCGATCGATCGATGTGGTTCTGTGAGACGTCGATCTCTGAAGCTGAAGCACTTCTATCGATCGACGTCTAGGGTTTTTAGGAATATTTTTCTAAAATGTGTTAAAGTGATTGTTTTCATTTGTATATGATTTATACATGTTCATTATGTGATTATTATGTGTTTTTGATGATTATTATTGTCTTGTGACTAACGTGCCTTGGAAGTTTCTACAACTTACCAAAAAGGGCAAAAATGGCATTTTGAGTTTTGTAGGCACATCACATGATGAAAATACTTCAAGGATGTATTCTCATCCTATTTATCATGACAAAGGTGATTTCATGGTTATTTATGACCATCGGGGTCATTTCTGGAGTTTTCTCACACCAGGTATTTTGGTCATTTCACACCTCTGAGGGTATTTTTGGTATTTTCACTCAAGGAATCTCTTGAGCATATTATTATCTTTATTCTGGAGCTGTGTTATTATTATTTTGAAGATAATATTGCGATCTTATATCTTATTCTCTCAACCGATTATATTATTGACTATAGCTGGATATGTGACGATTTGAGATGTCACATTCTATTTTTTCTTGAAGACCTATAAGAGAATATTTATCATCATTATTCAGAGATATTAAAGGTGTCAAAGGTGTGGAAATGTTCTTGACATATAAGAAGAAATATTGGGGAATTTCGGTGTTACACGTTGACATAATGTTGTCAATTGTTATTTATTTATTTCTTCTTCAAACATCTGAGTTGCTATACATATATGTATGGTCAAAAACACGAGTTTGCAGTTGAGAATGGTACATTATTCATTTTATGAGTTGGAGACAAGTGGACCAACCAAAAAGGAGCTAGTTGGCAAAATTGCCAACTTGGAAATTTTAAATATAGCCAACGGCTATATGCTACTTCTTGGGTGTTTTTCAGCAGATTTTTGGAAGTCAAATGGAGCTCTCACATATTCTATTATGGTGCTTGAGGTTGGGGATAATTTGGAAGTATTATCCTTTCTTATTTTATTAAAGAAAAATCAAAGTTTTTTTTTTTGGAAAATTTAGCCTTAACCAACGGCTACTAGGCTGAAGTTTTGGAGCTGAATTTCATTTAAAATGGTCAATGCCCACATGCCTATTATCTTTCCAAAGAGTTGAGAAGATGATGGAGTTGTTATGGTGCTATTATCTTCACATTTTCAAGATAATTCCAAGTCACTTTTTGTTGAAAATGTCGGCGAACAATGTGATGCCAAGGTGGACCAATTATGTTGTCTTATTTTGCCAAGTGTACAAAGCCAACCAATGATAAGAAGACATTTGGAATTGATGATGAAGATGGTGACACATGTGCATTCTTATCTTCAAGGCTCAAATCACACTATAAATAGAGGCAATGGTGAAGAAGATGAAACACACTTGAAGCTCACAAGCATTTGTTGAAATTGTCTAGCTTTCATATTCATCTTCTTGTTGTTGTTGTTGTTGTTTTGTTCATTGTAGCAAAGGTGATCTTGTTGTATTGTGGTGAGCTACAAGCCTCTTGAGCTTCATTTGTAAGATTGATTAACCATCTTTATAAGGCTACATCAATAGGTGTTAGAGGAGTTGCAACTAAGTGTTGCTTAGAAGGTGATTATCCAATTCTTGAGTAGGGTTGGTGTATATAACCCAAGGATTAAGATTGGCCCTTGTTGTAAGGTGTTCATTTCATAGTGAAATCCAAGGAAAGGTGTTCCTTGGGACTGGAGTAGGTCACATTGACCGAACCAGGATAAATCATCGGTGTTCTTCTCTTGTTTCTTTATTTATGTTTTCTGTCCGTTTTTGACTGCAGATTTCACACAACTTCACACAATTTGAAAAAATAGCTAAACATTTTCAAAATTTATGATTTTTAGTGGAGTTATACTTCAGACTGTTAGCTTTCATTTGCAACAAGAATCACTTGATTTGAGCAAGGGAAAGTTAGTCTTTCAGTCTTTGCAAGATAACTGCTCCAATCTAGCTGTAATCTGACCAGTTTTGAGAAAACTTAAATTCTGTAATTTTCAAGAATTGTTTAAGGTCAGGGCCTTTTGAAAACTTCATCTACATATCCTAAGGAGTGTTTTTATATAAATATCAACCTTTGTGGTTGAGTATTCAAAGAGAAACACGTTTTACAAAATCAGCAACATTCTGTCCAATTGTGTCCAGATTGACCATCTGAATCTTTTTATTTGTTTGAAGAGTAAAACGATCTTATTTTTGTCTGCTTTTTGAATAGAGTCTTGTTAACTCATTGAAGTTCAATTCTGGAAAGTTTCATAATTTTTGGAGTTGTGTACAATTATTTGTGAATTTTTTAAAACAGATTCTGAATCTGAGGTGGTTTCAGATTCTGTTGTCAAAGGGGATTTTAACAAAGGGTTGTAGTGTAATTTCCACTAACCACTATTCACCCCTCCTCTAGTGGTGTTTATTGCAGGTGCATGGTCCAACAAATTTGGACTAATCATCAAGTGACAAGTAAGCAAGGTCAAGTCATTCTTCCAATCATAGTGTACCAAGTAAGCAAGATGGTGTCATATCTACACAAGGTAATTTTTCAAGGGCATTAAAGAAAATTCTCAAGAAAGAAAGAAGGCCCATAGGGAGCAGACACACATGGTTAAAAGAAGAGAATAGTGAAAACAAGAAAAAGAACACAACTCTCATTCTCTCAAGATCAAGAAGCTCTACTACTTTCTTCTTTTGTTTTTCTTTCTTTCTTCTTCTTCTCTCAAGCCTATTGTTCATATATTCAAAATATTGTGTAGGATTTGATTATACCACCCACACTCGTACATTGTTGCAAAAGGTTGATCAAGGTGTGAGCAAACCTTCATTCGATTGGCGGTGGTGTTCGTGATCGGTTTGTTTGGTTGTTTTGGTTGTATTGGTTGTAAAAGAGTGGAGTTTGTGTATAACTCTAGTAACCCTTGTGTTAAGGTGTTTTTGGTGTTTAGTGATAACCGAGGAAGGTGTCCTCAAGGACTGGAGTAGGTTGTTTTAACCGAACCAGTATAAAATTCTTGGTGTTCTTATTTTCAGCATTTTACTTTCAGTTTTCTGTTTTCTGTATCGTTTTCATTGCAACAATAAAAATAGAAAACGATTTGAAAAAATCATAAAACTTTGCAAAAACATAGCCACACATCATAGTTTTCATTTGGCGCAAGTTTCAACTTATTTGGATAAGTATAAGTCAATCAAACTTGAATAATTCTGAGACTAGTGCAATCTGATTTTTAGAGTTGCAAAGGTTGAGAACATCAACGTGAATGATGTACTTCCCAAAGGAATTTTTGAAAACAGTTTCAACCCACTAAAATAAATATATTGCAGGTGTTGTCATTAAATTTTTAGACCATTTAGAGTCACCAATTAATCGGAATAAAATTTTCAAATCGGAGTACTGTTTCTGGCAGATTTGCGCAATCTGACCAAAAACGTATTTTCAAAGGGTTAGGAGTTGAATTTGAAATTTTTATGAGATACTCAGAACATCAGAGAGTAGAATCTCACCAAATTTCAATTTTTGGAGGTCTGTAACTAGGTATTTAATTTGTTTCAAATCAGCATCTGAAAACATAAACTGTTTTTAGAAGTGAGTTTTTTTGGTTCAAAAGTTTTTAAAAACCAAATTTTTCGCACCACTGTACAACTCCCCTTCTAGTGGTGCTATACAGGCCATGCTAATATAATATAATGTATCATCTCAAATATTACGAGTAATATTAAAACACATTGTTTATATTATAAACTTAACTCACACAATATGGAAAATATGGAAGACAAAAGATATACAATAAAGGAAGAAGATTTTCTTCACTATTCAAAGTTATTTTTCATACAATGAGGGGTTGTCCCATATATAGGACTTGGGGGATAAGAAATATTAAATAGGTTAGTGCCTTTTGTGGTTCCCAATGTATAGGATATTAGAAAGGTGACATTGGACATACAAAGGTTACATTGGACATCCACCTCTACATTTTTCATAACACTCCCCCTTGGATGTCCAAATTTAATAGAATATGACTCGTTAAAACCTTGCCAAGAAAAACGCAGTGGGATAAAAACTTGGTCGAAGGAAAAAGAGTACATATTCATAATAATTGGTATGTGTGATACACTGCCTCGTTAAAACCTTGCCAAGAAAAACCCTGTGGGATAAAAAACTTGGACGAAGGAAAAAGAGTACAGTGTGTATGTGGTAGTCACACTCCCCCTGATGCTGGCAAGAGATCTTTGAGTCAACACATTCCAATGTGGTAGACCAACTCTCTCTAAATATAGTCGTGAACGAGTCGGCAACCTTATGACTTGATTGTAACTGTTGTATATCAATGTCATCATTTTTCTCAAGGTCATACGTGTAGACAAATTTTGGTGATATATGCTTCATTCTTCTTTGATGTAGCCATTTTCAACTTGAACAACACATCTACCATTATCCCCAAACAATGTTGTCGGCGTCTTCGATATCATGGATCTCAACCCAATATATTTACAGCTTGCTTCATACAACACCAAAATCTTATAATGATGAAGAGATAGTTGTTACTGTCTGTTTCACTCATCTCCATAATATGACCGCACGAAAACTTATCCATTCTGTGGTCTTTCCTTATGCTAGTCAGATATATAGTCAGCATCAGCATAACCCACTAATTGTGGTTCTATCTTCCTTAAGTAGTATAAACACCCTTATGGTGTTCCAAGAAGATAAAAATGTGTTTGACATCATTCCAATGTCTTCGTGTTGGTGTTGAGCCATACTTTGCCAATAAATTCACTAAAAAGGCTATATATGGTATCGAAATTTGCAAGATACCTTAAAGCACCAACAACACTAAGATATGGTACTTTATGACCAAATGATTCTTTGTTATCTTCTGGTGGTCGAAATGAGTCTTTCTCTATATATAACGATCGTACCATGCTATGACTACTCAAGGTTCGATCTACAGGCCGAGAGTACATTTGGTCGTTTCAAAGTTTTTCATCTCAAATTCTTTCATAAGATAATTAGTGGTTTTAATGAGCTCTTCAGGAGTTCCAACACGATTTAAATCATCAGCATATACCGCAATTATTTAGAATCCACTATCAGATCTCTTGATAAATACACAAGGACAAATTGGATTATTGATATAACCTTCTTTGAAAAGGTACTCACTAAGACGATTACACCACATCCTGCCAGTTTGTGTTCATCCATACAAGGACCTTTGTAATTTGATTGAGTATAACCCATGCGTCCTTTGATTATATGCTTCGGGCAATTAAAATCCTTCTCGGATTTTTATATAAATATCATTATTCAATGATCCATATAAGTGTGCGATAACCACGTCCATTAACCGCATATCAAGGTTTTTAGTTACTGCTAGGCTGGTTAGATATCGTAATGTTATGGCATCAATAACTGGGGAATATGTTTTACCATAATCAAGCCCATGTCTTTGGAAAAAACCTTGCGTAACAAGACGTGCTTTGTATCGCACAACCTTATTTTTCTCGTTACGTTTTCGTACAAAAACCTATTTGTATCCAATATGTTTGATCCCTTCAACGGTTTGGATTGCAGGTCAAAATAATTTGCGAATGCGACTTTCCCTTCAAGGGTTTTGGACTACGGGTCCAAGTACTTTTCCAATGAGCATAGTTCTGCTTGTATTGCATCATTCAATTTTTGGCCAGTTATTTATTTGTTGACACATTCCAATGGACCTTCAAGATCCTTATTTAGAATTCTTCATGAAATTCTTCAAGCAAAAACTATGATCAATAAAGACCTTTTTGTTTATCCCAATTGTTTCTTGTATTTATAGGTCAAAGAGATCTCTTCATAATCTTGTTCACTTGTTGTGAACATCTTTTCTCTTCTGGAGTATACTCTTCTGGAGGATTATTTGTACCATTCTCTTTCGAGAGCTTTTATCTTTCACACCAACTGGGCGTCCACCTTTTAGACTTGTTTTGGTATACCATTATCATGTCCTTCAGGGACATCAAGTTGAATCGGCATATTCATCACTGAAACGTGAGATTTTGTATTTACTTCTTGCTCGCATCGATTTGTCTGTTGATCAAGGTGAGATAGTGAAGGAACGTTCCATGTAATTTCACGCCGTTCTTCAGGAACCAGCACTTTCTCTCCCCCTAACGGCGGGAAAACTAGCTCACCAAATCAATGTTGATGCATGTATAATTGTATGTCCCCAAGCTCATGTGGGTAAATTGGACCTTAAAATCAAACACTGAAAACGTTGAATAAATAACACTGCTGGGCCATCTTAAGTGTGCACACCTGCAACTGAATGCTTAACGGCAATCTTAAGACATGTAATAATCATTGAAAGCTTGGGATATAACTTCACATGTATTATCTTCGGATAATCATATAATCTGAGCAAGAAGCTTGGCAAAAGCTAATGTGCTCTTCGGGAGCAAACTCTTAGGAATAAACAACACACACAATCACAAGATAATGTAATCTTTTTGTTCATGAAAGAGTTTCTATAATCTTCTGGTTCTTTAAAGAGTACACATATAAGTGTTGTACAATTGTACGTAGCATTATTTTGTCTGGGTGACCAAGTCGATTATGTCATAAAGAATTTCAGATTTTGGGAACTTCTGGTTCATCACAATATTACGTTCGACTAGATGTATAGTCGCATAATACAACCCAGATGAGAAAATTGAGAGTTTTTCTTTAACAAGTTTCTGACTTGAATCGTTTTCTATAAAAATTTTATATTCCACTCATTCATGGTTCAATATAAACGCCATTAATACATATATCTTTAAAACTCAATAGTTTCCTGTCGACTGGGTGGGAAATGATACCATATTAACAAAAATGTGTACCTCCGTTAATAAAATGGATGCTCTTCTGGAGCCTTTCGATCAATGCCGTAGTACTCGAATTGGTACAAACATTTGCTTTTGTCAATTAGAACTCTTCTGGAGCCCTTAGTCAATCTTGTGTGTGTCATTCCACTGTCAACTGGACATATGCCCATATCATGCATCGTGGATGATATGTTAGTATCAAAATTAATTTCAAAACATAAATTCATAAATAATCAATGGTGTTTCTTCAGAAACACTATTCATATATTAATCAATGTAATGTTACCAACCTAGGCATAAATGCACTAGTTGTCTCGTGCTGTTATCCTACTGGGATGTTTTGATAAAGATCAAGAAAATTTCTGAGTGGCAAGTACGAACCATTGGCCTTGGGCTCAACATGAATAACAAGTCCGTTTAATCGGTACACCATTTTTCATAGTTTTGGCATTTTCTTAAGGCTTTTCCTTGTTTTACCACTTCAGATGGTATGATATAAAATTTCTATAACGTCCACGACCACGACCACAACCACGTAGATTATTATAATTACTTCCATTCTCTTCAGGGAATAATGGTAATCCAATCTGGTGAGAATTTTGGTTTTTCAGCAACAGTGCATATACGAGAATTCATTTCAAACTTTCTTTCCTGATATTGCTACTTTAGGAGCACAGTGGATACGTGAAAAGTGGGAAACACATGTATTTATTTTGCCATATACAGGTAAAATATCTGATAAAACAAGATATTCACTCAAAACGACAGATTTGAGTTAATGTTATATGCTTCAGGCATAAGATGCTTTAGGCATAAATACATCATAATAAAATCATACTAATACAATTTAATAAAAAGAAACTGTATATATGATATCAACAAAAGACAAAAGCATAATGAATATGTAAAGTGAACTAATTTGGTAATACCCAGGAAAGATGACAATCATTTTCCTAGACAGTATTACCATTCCACATAAAATCATAGACAGACGGTGGGGGCAAAGACGGTCTCGCTTAAGTACCGAAATTACGGGTACAGTATATTTATCACACCTTCATTATATCAATAATTCACCTATTCTATTTGCCACAAATTTTCTCAATAGAACAATCCGTAGTCGAGTTAAGGATAGTCGAGTTAAACGTACACATGCTTTAGGCATGTCGACTATTCATACTTCGGGCATGTCCACTACTCATGCTTCAAGCATGGCAATTATTTGTGCCTTCAGACATATCCGCTATTCATGCTTCAAGTATTTTGACTATTCGTGCTTTCGGCATGTCGACTCCTCATATTGCTGGCATGTCTGCTATTTATGCTCCATGCATGTCGACTACTTATGCTTCTGTCATTCAGATTACTCATGCTTTCGACATGTGAACTATTTGTGCTTTTAGCATTGAACTATACATGCTTCTGACGTGTGCATTACACATGCTTATGGTATTTCAACTATCAATACTGTGGATATATCAATTATTCATGTTTACTGGCAACTATTCACACTCGCAATGTCATCTATTCATGCTTTGATCACAATTATTTATGTTTCAGGTATAACAATGATCCATGCTTTAGTCATGATTATTCAGCAGTAAGGTTGCACAAGTAAAGAAAATATAATGACATAATAGAATTCTGCCAGTGATCTTTAGTTGTCATCAAAATAACAATAAGAACTAAAAAGAAAAATAAGAACCAAGGATGTTGTAGTAAAAAAAATGATTACGTAAGTGACCCGAAGCTGCATATCCATGTGCTTCCACAAATCGTTTTATTTTTACAAAGTTCCACTAGAACTTATAACATAGGTTATAGGTAGTTATCCTAAAGTAAATCAGTAGCATGATCATCACAAGTCTTGTAAGAATTCCAAAGATCCATGAAACATAAGTGCAGAAGCAAGATGTCAACATGGTAAAACACTCCAAGGTCACATCATAGAGGGCATTTCACATGCTTATGAACATATGTGTATGCACATCATAGCAATGATACATGTACGGTACAATGAGTTTGCAAAATAAACGGGAACCAAGGATTGTGAAATACTAGAAATCTAATATTGTACTCAGTCATCCAGCAATACTCATTCACAGTGCTATTAGATAAGAAAGAGCAAATAAGGACTGCAATATAGCGTGTTCAGGCATCTAGCTATGCTTAGTGCTACTAGATTCTTGCAAATTGGTTCTAATTTCAACAGTCAACTGTCACCCGATATTGTTTTTAAAACTCACAAACATCATCCTTTCTCTAAATCTAATAAACCACCATAATAAAATTGCCGTAGCTCTCCCTATCGTAAACTATCATTTGATGCATGCTTCTATTCTCAATTTAATTTATATTAGCTTTAAATAGACTGTGAAACCATGCCTCAAACATTCTGCATTACTGGACAGAAATTTACAGGTTACAGAAGAACAAAGAAGATAGGGCCAAAAGCTAATTAAATGCACTGCACCTTAAAAGTAAAACATTGTCCAACTGGTTTGACTTGAGCGAATTAAGTGCATTTTCACCATTCAAAACGTACCTTTATGTGTTAGGAATAATCTGACAAAATTTGGTGACGATCCAACGGTAGATAAATCGGAAAATTCTGTTTTACCAGACCTGTAAGGCTGACTGCACCATTTGGATGACTGTTGACATACTCGCTGATAAACCAGAATTAATCGTCTGTTAGTCAACAACAGTCAACGGTACAACTCCTGCAGTTAAGCACTCAAGCATTGCTGTTCAGCCTTGACTACACTTCGGCTGTGCCCCATGACATCCTCTTTACTATCGAAGAATAGGCCAAGGACTGCACCTCGGCACTTAACTTCAACCTCAGCTTCAGCTTAAGTGCTGCACTCCAGATCACTTCGCCCAGATTCAACATTGCACTTCGGCAAAGCCTGGTTTTGCACTTCGGCGGAGTCAATCACACCATTACATCGTAGAACCAGCGGGCAGAAGTGCAATTCAAAGAAAGAGTACATGTTATAACCGTAGATTATTAAAAATAATAAATTAATTAATTAATTAAATTAATTAATTAAATTAGGTTAACAATTTAAATCTGGAGTTAAAAAATAATAATAAAATAAGAGGATAATGAGTTTATGGGACCAATAACTACCCCCATTAACCCCCACTATCTTTTCCCTAATTTCCCTCCCCCATAACCGATTTGCCATCATGTTGTTTAAAAAAAACAAATTAAGCCCATAAAAAGGGCTCAGGCGTTTTACCTCAACCCACATTCACACACCATCACTTTTCAACCTCAATATGCGGCTGAGAACAGAGAGAGCGACAGGGAGAAAGGGGAAGAAAGAGAAAGGAGGAAAAGAGAAATAGGAAGGGAAGTTTGGCCACCCACATCAAATCCAACACCGTGTTGTCCGTGAGTTTACGTTCAAGAGGTAGGTTACCCTCCCCTTTGTCGGATTGCTTTGGATTCCCTCACATTATGTTTTGGGAATTATTTGATAATTATTGCATGTCTATCTTTTATATGTTTATCACGAATCCTTTATGTATTGGTATGAAAATTGCATGTTTGGCCTTAGATATAGATCACATAGCACGGAAATAGGTTGGAATGGGTTCGGGTTGTCAAAAAAACGCGCACGGAGGAGGCGCGTGTGTTGGCCCCGCGCGCCCCTGCGCGGCGCGTACTGTTCACGCGCTGATGTGTCACTGGCAAAATGTTGGGGCGTTAAAATAAGACCAATGGAATTGGTTTGGGGTTAATCGAAGTTAAAACGAATAACTTATGAATTTTTGAATGAATTTAGAGTTGAAAGAATTAAAGAAATGAATTAAGAAAAAAAATAAAAGGGAACAGGCTTTGGCCTGTTTCGGTCAGCAGGCCAGCCAGCCAGGCCGGCCACTGTTCGTGGAACAGGCCAGAAAACCGGCCCAACTTTGCAGTTTATTAAAAAAAGGTGAAAGGCGCTGGCAGGCCTAAGGGTCCAGCAGGCCAGCCTGCCAGCCTCAGAGGCCAGCGGGCTGACTACTGCCTTCGCAGGCCGAACCAGCTGAAATGGAAAAGGCCCAAATCGCTGTCAAACCAAAAAAAAAAAGGAATGGGTGTAATGGCGCCTGGCAGGCCAGCAGCCAGTGGGCTGCGCTGCCAGCAGGCCTGCTGAGTAGAGGGCCAGGCTGGAGAGTAAAGGGCCAGGAAGAGAAATGATTAGGGCCTAAACATCTTTTATAAAAAAAACTGGAAACAAGATTTCAAAAAAAAAAGAAAAAAGTCAATTTATATAAAGAGTATTCAATAATTATTAAAGCACGAATCAAAAAAAAATATATATAAATATTAAATTAACAACCTGAGGGCCGAAAAAAAATGAAACATATAAAAAAATGAAATTTATATATTTTATATAATTAACTAATCTAATAATAATAACTATGCCTTAAAAATAAGAGAAAATTTAGAAACCCATTAAATAAATTATAATAAAAGAAATGAAAATAGTAGGGGAAGATAAAAATAATTAAATAAAAGATTTAAGTGATTGAAAACCTAGGAAAAATAAAATAATGTGTAGAAACCTAAAATAAAGTATAGAAAGATAAAATAACGGTAGAAGATAAAATACAGTAATGAACCCCACGCAACATAGGGTAACTACGCAATATAGGTAATACGCAACATAGAACGGAGCATGCAACATAGGTGAAACGGAAGTGTGGAAGTGTGACGCATTCATGGCATGAGCATTGCATTTGGTCTATGAGCCGTGTGGCCTGACGAGGCGTGTGATGGGTGTTGGTAATAATGGTTACCTTCACCTAATAGGACCCGGGACATGCATAGCATATCATGGAAAAGAAAGAGCATAGCGTGTGATATTAAATGACTGCGTGTGACACGGAGATAGAGGTGCATGCATCATGAAGTTGCGCATTGCATTTGTTATTGTTGAGATTATTGTTTATCTTGCTGTTAAGTTGTTTCAGTACTACGTTTTGGGATACGGATCAGGTCGGGTATGTGTTATTTCTTTATTTATGCTTTATTCGCCTTGTTATTTATCTGTTTATGCTTTATTGCTTTATCTATCTGCTCCATGCTTTACGTGCTTTATGTGTTTACCCGACTCAGTATGTGACAGTCCCTTTTTAGGAGAGACGGGTAACCTACGAGTGACTCCCATCACTCACCCCCACCTCCCCTCCACAGGTGAGCAGGACTTCAATTATATCTTTATAGAGGATGGGACCGATCGCGCAAGCTGGGGAGAGTAAGCCTGGCTCAGGCCTAGTATTGAGAACGTGTGTTCCAGATGTTTTCAGTGGGATAGTTAGATTGTTGTTTCCACTTAGACATTTTACCCATCTTCAGAGTATTTCAGTTGTTTCTACTGGATGTAGTGGATTTCATTAATCGTTGCACTTATGTTGCTTTCAGTGGACTTAATTAATGAAACGTTTATTTCCTTTCATTATCGTTTTCGCGAAAAAATTATACGTTCTTTCTGACGTGTAAAGAAGTTTGATCGACGCTTTGTAGTCCTCTTAGTAGGCTACGGCGGGTGCACTGTTCCTGAAGCTAGGGCTCGGGAGTGGGGCGCTACAGGTGGTATCAGAGCCAAGGCTTCAGATCCGCCTCAGAAACGCAGGATTAGCTAGATCACTTAGACTTAAGCTACGATCTTTTCCTAAAATGATGATTTTATCCTTAAGCAACAAAATAGAGTTAAGTGATGATCTTAGACTTAAGCTATGATCGGGTTCAGGGGTACGAGGGTGAGGGATCATTTCCTTATGTAATTAATATTCTGCCCTTAACTTTTAGCATAAATTCTGTAAACGACAGAATTTCCCAAATTACCCCTGAACATGTGCATGTAACCCCCTAAGTTGTTAGAAATTTTCAAAATACCCCCTATCTTAGCCTGTACTTAAATAAATATATTTTCAACCGTTCTAAATTCCAAAAAAATGCCTGTAAGACATGAACAAACCGGTAATAAAGGAAATGGTGGTGAGAACCGCCAGAATCAGGGGATCATCCCCAAACACTTGAAGATACCATAGTCACCATGACCAACACCTCAACACAGTAACACCAGCTGTTGAACTAGCAGGCACGACCTCCACCACCGACTCGGACAGGAGATTCTTCGATATAGAGATGCAGAGGAGTGGTGGCACAGCACAACTGACATCATCGATCACTGTGATCTAATTTCGGAATGAGTCCAAGATGTATTAAATGCCGAGAATATGATCTTCAAGGAATGGCTCTAGATCCATGACAGGAATGTAGATTTAGACTATGATATTAGAAATTAAGTTACGGTTTTACTCCTAAGCCACAATCTTAGACACAAGTAATGATTTGAACCTAAGCAAAGATCATGAAGATTGTACTACTGCTCTCAGTCAAAAGCGATGATCCTAAACATAAGTAAAAATCCCAATTAAGAGTTGACCTTGGATATCAGTATTGAAGGTAGTCATAAGCGTTGATCATACACTAAGCATGATTTTAGAAATAAGACACGATCTTAGACTTAAGAAATGATGATACTAAGAATAATCCTAAAAGTAAGTTATGACCTTAGACTTAAGGAGACAATCGGTTATGCAACACATATAACTAGGGTATCCCATACAATTCTATCTTATCTACGTTGACCATAACTCTATAAGTCATGATCTTAGTAACCCTAGTCGAATACTATATAACTAATTTGAATGAATTAAAATGTTAACCAGAACACCCTACTGTAACCGCTAGTAACATATTAGTAGGTCAAGCAGTAACTCAGGCTACTTCACCGCAACAACAGCATGAGACCTAGTACCATTAGGGTAAAGTAAAGCAGGTCCATACTCTACTTAGGCGGTAGCATCAGAGCAGATTTAGGCCTAAGTTGAGACAATAGCTATTAAGAAACGAATTATTATAGTATGATAGATACTAAGTGATGATTTATAGAATGATAGAAACTAAGTAACGATTCATAAGCATTTTATTGAGTAGCGCTTAGTAAGAGCATCATACAAAGGAATTTATAGTCTAAGGTTAAGATGTTGAAATTTGGAGCTATTAAGTAGGACATCGACATTAGTCTCATTAGAGATATTGATCGGTTGCAAAAAGCGTGAATCGGCTGTAACAAGTACATGGGAATAATGAATCTTTACAAACTTTTACGTAAGTGTTGATTTATAGAAACATCGAGGTATTTGACTTTAATTTAGTAGGCTTGAATCAAATAAGAGCATGCATGAACAAGTAGTGGCTGCTTTTCATGTGCAGTAAAATAAAATTAGTGGTTCAAATAACCAAGTAATGAGATACAGTGGATTAGTGTGGCGTGCGGAAGCATGGTGAGTTAGAACACCTTAAGTCGATCAATAATTAGTGTGCCATGCTAGGATTGGACCAAGTGAAGTTAAAGATTTTATCATGAGTAGGCAAACGTTAGACTTATAAGAAATTGTACATAGGAGACCTTATTCGAGAAAGAGGATGACCTATAGAATTATGCAAAATATTGGACTGATATTTTTCCAAACAGATAAATATTTAATATAAACACGTACACCAAAGTATAACTAAATTTTAACAAGCACCAAAAAAATGTCTTCAGAAATACCTTATTGAGTCTCATTTTTCTGTATATAGCCTACCAACTTTTACAAGACAAATTCATTTTCTTACTTACTTATCAACAAAATAAAATTTTAAAACTTTTGACGATCTTAAATAATAAAAAAAATTAAAATGTTGATGCTCTTTCAAAAAAAATGTGTTTATATATATTTCCTACCCGATATTTCAAATTTCTATTTTTGTTACTTTTATTTTTTTTAAAAAAAGTCAAA
Source organism: Eustoma russellianum (assembly GCA_036186865.1). Classification (NCBI taxonomy): domain Eukaryota; kingdom Viridiplantae; phylum Streptophyta; class Magnoliopsida; order Gentianales; family Gentianaceae; genus Eustoma; species Eustoma russellianum. The sequence continues at coordinate 27,558,538 of AP025053.1, read as the reverse complement.
ACTAATTGAAGACTATTGATATCGCAAGCAATTTATTTACTAAAGTGTTTTCGAAGTTATTTACTCGCTTGCGATAAACTAACTTAACTTTGGTGGAAAAAAATAGCTTTCAGAATATATATTTTCTTATAGAAAACAAAAAGTACCGTATTCATATAATTTTATAAAACCTTACATTATCACGTTTTCAACTGTTCTAATGTCATTTCACCAAAATACTTTGCAAACAAGTTATATCATCGTTTCTATAAGAGGTGATTTAAAACACCGCTTTGCGTAAACGAGTGTATCAATTCGAATCTTGTAAAAAAAATAGGAATGATATTATATTAAAAACGACTGAAGTTATATTTCAAATTATAGATACGTAGGTCACGTTTTGTTAAAAGGAAAGTATGGCCATACCTATATTTCGTATATTAGACTGATGATATTTTTAAAGAAGTAAGGACATGATCATAGAGTTAGATCATAAGTGTATAAGAATTGATTTTGAGGACTCGGCTTTGTGTAACAAGTACCATATTAGTGTAAATCAAGGATATTAGTTGGTCAATTAGCTAGGGAGATGAATCATATATAGTGAATTTAAGAATTCGAAATTTTAGACTGCGATAAGTTGAATGATGCACGTTAAGTGGTGTAAATGGAAGTATGTACATACTAATTATTGAGACTTAAGTTAAGGATTGAGCCATATAAGGACTAGATCACCCTGTGGGATGCTAGCGAGGATTAAATTGAATCATACTAGAGTAGAACATATCCCGAAAATACGTACGATTCAAGAGATGAGTCTTATGAACAAGGCGTTAAGTTAAAGATTGTTGTACACTTAAGATCTAATTTATGAGGGCTGCTGATGACCGCATATATAAGTAAATTATAGACCGATGATTGGGTTGTAGTACCTTTAGTTAGATGACAATACCCTTAAGTTGATTCGACAATCATAGGTAGATTAGGTTACAATCCTAAATAAGTGAAGAGAAACGGATTAGAAATTTCTTGTATGTATACAAGGAATGATTTTGAGGCCTTAGCCTGTGACAAAGAAAAGAAGTGGTTAGCATGTTTAAAAACGCAAGGGATATATTAACTTGATCATTATCTAGGTGGATGAACCAAGTAGAAGTATACTAAGTCATTGATTACACTATACACAAGTTTCGAGAGCTAAACTTTTTGTAAGGGGGGTAGAATGTTATAACCGTAGATTGTTAAAAAATAATAAATTAATTAATTAATTAATTAAATTAGGTTAACAATTTAAATCTGGAGTTAAAAAAATAATAATAAAATAAGAGGATAATGAGTTAATGGGGCCAATAACTACCCCCATTAACCTCCACTATCTTTTCCCTAATTCCCTCCCCCATAACCGATTTGCCATCATGTTGTTTAAAAAAACAAATTAAGCCCATAAAAAGGGCTCAGGCGTTTTACCTCAACCCACATTCACACACCATCACTTTTCAATCTCAATATGCGGCTGAGAACAGAGAGAGCGACAGGGAGAAAGGGGAAGAAAGAGAAAGGAGGAAAAGAGAAATAGGAAGGGAAGTTTGGCCACCCACATCAAATCCAACACCGTGTTGTCCGTGAGTTTACGTTCAAGAGGTAGGTTACCCTCTCCTCTGTCGGATTGCTTTGGATTCCCTCACATTCTGTTTTGGAAATTATTTGATAATCATTGCATGTCTATCTTTTATATGTTTATCGCGAATCCTTTATGTTTTGGTATGGAAATTGCGTGTTTGGCCTTAAATATAGATCACATAGCACGGAAATAGGTTGGAATGGGTTCGGGTTGTCAAAAAAACGCGCACGGAGGCGGCGGCCCCGCTCGCCCCTGCGCGGCGCGTACTGTTCACGCGCTGATGTGTCATCGAAAAAATGTTGGGGGCGTTAAAATAAGACCAATAGAATTGGTTTGGGGTTAATTGGAGTTAAAACGAATAAGTTATGAATTTTTGAATGAATTTAGAGTTGCAAGAATTAAAGAAATGAATTAAGAAAAAAAATAAAAGGGGAACCGGCTTTGGCCAGTTTCGGTCAGCAGGCCAGCCAGGCAGGCCGGCCACAGTTCGTGCAACAGGCCAGAAAACCGGCCCAACTTTGCAGTTTATTAAAAAAAAGGTGAAAGGCGTTGGCAGGCCTAAGGGCCAGCAGGCCAGCCTGCCAGCCTCAGAGGCCAGCGGGCTGACTACTGCCTTCGCAGGCCGGACCAGCTGAAATAGAAAAGGTCCAAATCGCTGTAAAACAAAAGAAAAGGAATGGGTGTAATGGCGCCTGGCAGGCCATCAGCCAGTGGGCTACGCTGCCAGCGGGCCTGCTGAGTAGAGGGCCAGGCTGGAGAGTAAAGGGCCAGGAGGAGAAATGATTAGGGCCTAAACATCTTTTATAAAAAAAATTGGAAACAAGATTTCAAAAAAAAAAGAAAAAAGTCAATTTATATAAAAAGTATTCAATAATTATTAAAGTACGAATCAAAAAAAAATATATAAATATTAAATTAACAACCTGAGGGCCGAAAAAAATGAAATTTATATATTTTATATAATCAACTATTCTAATAATAATAACTATGCCTTAAAATAAGAGAAAATTTAGAAACCCATTAAATAAATTATAATAAAAGAAATGAAAATAGTAGGGGAAGATAAAAATAATTAAATAAAAGATTTAAGTGATTGAAAGCCTAGGAAAAATAAAATAAAGTGTAGAAACCTAAAATAAAGTCTAGAAAGATAAAATAACGGTAGAAGATAAAATACAGTAATGAACCCCACGCAACATAGGGTAACTATGTAATATAGGTAATACGCAACATAGAACGGAGCATGCAACATAGGTGAAACGGAAGTGTGGAAGTGTGACGCATTCATGGCACGAGCATTGCATTTGGCCTATGAGCCGTGTGGCCTGACGAGGCGTGTGGTGGGTGTTGGTAATAATGGTTACCTTCACCTAATAGGACCCGGAACATGCATAGCATATCATGGAAAAGAAAGAGCATAGCGTGTGATATTAAATGGCAGCGTGTGAAACGGAGATAGAGGTGCATGCATCATGAAGTTGCGCATTGCATTTGTTATTGTTGAGATTATTGTTTATCTTGTTGTTAAGTTATTTCAGTACTATGTTTTGGGATATGGATCAGGTCGGGTATGTGTTATTTCCTTATTTATGTTTTATTCTGTTTATGCTTTATTGCTTTATTTATCTGCTCCATGCTTTACGTGCTTTATGTTTTTACCCGACTCAGTATGTGACAGTCCCTTTTCGGGAGAGACGGGTAACCTACGAGTGACTCCCATCACTCACCCCCACCTCCCCTCCACAGGTGAGCAGGACTTCGATTATATCTTTATAGAGGATGGGACCGATCGCGCGAGCTGAGGAGAGTAAGCCGGGCTCAGGCCTAGTATTGAGAACGTGTGTTCCAGATGTTTTCAGTGGGATAGTTAGATTGTTGTTTCCACTTAGACATTTTACCCATCTTCAGAGTATTTCAGTTGTTTCTACTGGATGTAGTGGATTTCATTAATCGTTGCACTTATGTTGCTTTCAGTGGACTTAATTAATGAAGCGTTTATTTCCGTTCATTATCGTTTCCGCGAAAAATTTATACGTCCTTTCTGACGTGTAAAGAAGTTTGATCGACGCTTTGTAGTCCTCTTAGTAGGCTACGGCGGGTGCACTGTTTCCAAAGCTAGGGCTCGGGAGCGGGCCGCTACAGTACATGTCTGGTTATTCAGCCTGTACACGCCAAAGTCACTTCAGCCGACCTACAAGTCACATCAGCCGGCCTACCGGTCACATCAGCAGACCTACTGCATCATAGGTCTTCTGCCCCAAGCAAACATCTCATCCGCTATCAGAGGCCAAAGGCGGGAAAAACTAATAAAAGCAAGCCAAGGCATACCAGAAAGGGGCCGATTCCTTGAAACATTTTTTCTATCTCCTGGAGCTTATACATCGAACTTTCTCTTCAGCCAAGACCTGTGAGAATTTCCTAACTCCATACACTAAACTACATTCTCAGTGAGAAATGGCCCAAATTGACTTGAGTGTCGGAGGGTTTTACCCGAGGTCATCCCTCCGGGACCTCTGATCTTTGCTTCCTTGTGCAGGACTTTCAGAAAGCTATTCCAGCTGTAATCTTCAAATCAGTTAACTTCTCTTCAAGTTAGCTGATGACGTTTATTTGAGGTCATCTTAGACCCTTGGTGAAGATCTGGCTTCATCACTCGCTAATACAAACATCTGAAATAGCGACATCTCCCTTTCACTCTGTCTTTATCCATGGGTATGTATCATTTCATGTTTTTGCTTTGCTTTGCTCTATTATCCCTACACTTGATAAAAGAATGATAAAGGCAGCGACAAGGCAGAAAGATGGGAATGTCTTCACCATCTTAGTTTTTCGAAATTTACAGCAGCCAAAAGCAAGTAACGTAGAAAAGAATTTCTTTAGAGCAATTCGTGCTGATAACGTATTATAAACTTAAGTCACACAATATAAAAAATATGAAAGACAAAAGATAGACAATAAAGGAAGAGGATTTTCTTCACTATTCAAAGTTATTTTTCATACAATGAGGGGTTGTCCTATGTATAGGACTTGGGGGATAAGAGATATTAAATAGGTTAGTGCCTTTTGTGGTTCCCAATGTATAGGCATTACAAAGGTGACATTGGACATACAAAGGTTACATTGGACATCCACCTCTACATTTTTCATAACAGTTTACTGTATTGTTTATAGCATATTCAAAATCAATGAGTTAACATTTTCACGAGTGAGTTGATGCACATTTTTACTGGTGAATCAGTCTTATGAAAGACTACTTTATACGTTTCCACCTGAGAAGAATCCAGCCAGAGTAAGAAGACTTGGTTAGACCTTGTTTCGTCGACTATATATGCCTATGACAATAAGATAGTTGCAAATGTTGGTGATCATGGGCATTTGCTAAATACTAACGCATTTTCTCATTTAATCTCAATGCTTAATTAGTAGGTATATTTATCAAACAATGAGAGTGTTAGTTTAGGGAAAAAGAAAAACTTTGACTCATCATCAATATCGTCCAATATGGCCAAGATTATATCTCGTGGAAGATAAACACCCAAATTATCTAAAAAGTAATATCTGTTAGTTGACTTATAATTTATATACAGACGATCTAACATTTTGGAAGCAACATCCTAAGGTTTGCTTGGACTCAAACTGCTCTATAATTTGGTTTATATAAATATGTAATAATTGGTCAGGTTTTGTGACTTTTTTTTCCGTTGTATAAGAAAAAAAAATATTTTCAATGAAATATACACAACAGACTGAACACAAACTTTTCGTTTTTGCTTATTGTAGTTACTCTTTTTTTTTCCTGGCTTCATTTTTGGCACAGTTGCACTAGCTGCTCTATATTGTTTGATCATACCCCGACTCTAAAAGCTCTTACTATTCAGTCTTATAATCTTTATAGAATTTATAGAAGACTCAAATCACGATTATATTTGATGAGCCTAAAACTTAACTGTTGAATAAGACAAAATTTTCTTGTTGGTCAACAAACAGTCAACGTCAAATTACTTCAGCTCGGCTAATTCTTCTGGTGGACCAAGTTTTGCACCTCTGTCCGGCAAGGTATTGCACCTCTGCCCCAAACAAGGTATTATTTGACCAAGATATCCACTTCAGCCGCAGTGAGCAAATACCCAAGTTTCAGGCAAGCAACCTTTCCCTCAAGGAGTGACTTCTGCTATGTCTTAGCCCCGAGCTCCAGCCTTGGCCTCTGTCACATAAGGGTTTACCCCTAAACAATTCAACCAGATCAGAACAGGATTTCTAAGGAGCTTCATCTGGGCCCCATTAGTACACTTGGCAGAGCTACAGTGTAAAGAATGGCTATTGCCGGCTATCTACGCATCCTAGACTGGACAACTTGTTAAAGCAGCTGTCTAATCATACTGCACACCTACAAAGGACTAGCTCACCTACACACACGTCAATCCCATCAGCTGGCAGGATTCTTGGACGATGGAAACAAATAAAATCAAGAAAGAAGGGAAGGAGAGGAAGATCCTGAACCATCTTCTTCGAGAGTACATACAGAGAAAAACTCCATACTCAAACAGTGAGATCAACTCAAACTCTTCAAATATCAATATAACTCAGAGAGAATGACCCAAACTGACTTGAGCGTCGGAGGGTTTAACCCGAGATCATAGCCCCGAGACCTCTGACCTTGGTTTCTTGTGCAGGTTAATAGGAAGAATCGCAGATACACAGACCGCGAAAGCTAACAACATCTCTTCCGAATCATCTCTGATCCTTTGGTGAAGATCCGACTTCATCAATTAGCCTCGTAGATGTGAGAAACTCCATGTGGTTTGCTTCAAACTCTGGTTGGTGGAGCAGCTAACATGAGAAATTAGAATTTTGTGCAATCTGCCTGTCAGAACGTTTTTTCCCCCCTTCGTTCCAGCTTCAGAACTCACTTTTGAGTATGAAAGCAATTAAATATTTGACTCAAGTTTTAGGTAAATGTGTCACTATTAACAAACAAAAGGAAATCCTCTATGTTGTGCCGACTCCTTCGGTATCGCATATGTGTTTGTACTTGTTTTATATGAAGTATTGTATGTGGATTTAATACTTCGTATGTTCAAGTAAAAATTGTTTCAATGCTTTTTAACGAATTTATGTATTATCTCGCAAAAAAAAAAACATATATGTTAACGAATGAATAACATTTTCAATATCTCAAAAACTTGAGTTGAGTCTCTCCCACGTCTATATATATAAATAAATAAATATATACACACACACATACATACGTGAATATCTCTTTGTATATTGAGCCGTTCTTGGTTAGGAGTAAATTTTTTCTTCCACGACTTCTGGAATTCTTTTCTCCCGTTTTTTAATCAGTTATCAAATTCTATTGTGGAAGATACATTAGTCCTTTTTGTCTTTTGTCTTTTTGTGTGTGTGGAAAGACTTGACCAGGAGTGCTTTCAAGCGAAGTAAAGGAATGAATTAGGTCCTATCTCCAAATACTTGTCTTTGTATTTAATAGTATAAGAAAAGGAAGCTATTTATTTACCCCAAAATATATATTTATTCCCCAAAATGTCTTTAAAAAGATCTATGTTAAGCTCTCAAATGATATATGAAATTCATTACTAAAATAAAATATATTAGAAGACCATTCAACTATTTTAGTGAAATGCATAAAATAGAAAATCACTATCTAAGCAAAGCACAAATTTTAAACAATCATAATCATCCTAAATTTACAAATGCATATAAAATAAATATATTTCATGACAATAATCCCTTAAAAAGATATACACGAGACGGACATATTTGTGCGACAGAAGACTTCATAAATTCTTACAACAAATACCAAAATTAAAAAACACTCATTTGCTTTTTCCTTTTCGTTGTATAAGAAAAGAAATATTTCAATGAAATACACACATAACAGATTGAAGCCCATAAATTTTGTTATTTTTGCTTATTGTTGTTAATTTTTTTAGCTTTATTTTTGAAACAGTTTTACTAACTACTTCATATTGTTTGGATGTAAATATCATAGAGTGGCTTCAACAGTCTTTATCGTCTAAGTCTCTGTGATTTTTCTGGAGGAGTCTTCTGGGTATGAGAAAGTACATGTGGTTTGCTTCAACTGTGGTTGGTGAAGCAGCTAACATGACAAGTTAGACTTTTGAGCAATCTGCCTGTCAAAACACGTTTGAGTCCTGACTTTTCTTTTTCTATGTTCCAACTTTTTTTTAATCATAAAAGGCATTTCATTTATGTTAAATCATTCTTCAAGACGGTAGATACATCCTCTCGTAAGTTGCCAAACTAGTCAAAAAAAAAAAAAAACATGAATGCTTAAGCCTAGTCGAGCTAGCTAGTGAGCTGGGGTATTCCCTTCTCTTTTGACATGGGAGAATACTACATTGTCAAAACATCTAGTCAAAGATACAATAGTCTCCACTAAAAGGCCATTCACTGAGAGGTCTTCTTCGTTCAATGTCAATCTCTGAATAGCTATCAAGCAGTCTCCCTCCATAATTATCGAGGTGAATTCGTAGATGAATGCTTGTTTAAGGCCATCTAAGATAGCTTGAAGTTCAGCGTTCTCCGCCTCAGAAGTTCTTCGCAGAGGCTTTGAGAATGCTTCAGCACCATGCCATACCTGTCACGAAAAATAGCTCCCATTGATACCTAACTCGCGTTGATAGATGCATCAACATTGATTTTAATATACCCCCTTCCAGGTGGGCACCATTTATTATCAAACTTGGTATCTTCGTGTCGAGACCCTTCTTTGGGGACGATTTCAACATATTCTGAAGCTGCACTCTTCGTGTAGGTTATTAAAGATGAGGCCATGACATTTTTCTTTTCAAAAACGTATGAGCATCTGGCTTTCCATATAAACCATAAGAGGTAAAGAAATTTATAGAACTCAGTATTATCTTTGGTCTCAGATATCAACCAAAGAAGCTCCAGTAGGCTTGTTGTTTCGACAGAGAGCCAGCGCGCTATAGTCCCTGGCAGTTTTGCAATAGCTTTAGGTAGAAGACAATGTCGAAAAAGGTGCACCACAGTTTCTCTGTCAGCACCACAGAGAGAACAGATCGGAGTAGTGAGTCCCCTTCTCTGCAGATTATCGCCAGTTCGAAGAGAATTATGTAGCAGCCTCCATACGAAATGTTTAACTCTTGGTTGAATGGATGCCTTCCAAATTTTTTAGGACTGATTTCAACATAGAACAAGAGTTTGAGGTGCTGGGCAATTGTGGCAGACCTCTTTTACTTTCCAATGCACTGTGATATCCCGTCTTCACAGAATATACCCCTCTCGGATGAAAGTGCCATATCAATCGATCCTCTCTTCTATCCCCAAGAATAGGTATTTGCAGTATTTTTTCACATTCGAAAGCATAGAAATGTTCTTTCAGCACTCCCTTATCCCAATCTCCCGTTTGCTGAGAAATGAGATCAGCCACACGCGTCCGTAGGTGAAGACTTCTCTCAGTTAATATTGGTTTGAAACTTGGGGGAGAAGGCAGCCAGGGGTCATCATATACAAAGATTTTTTCTCCTTTTCCGATTTGCTAACAGAGGCCCATTTTTAGTCGTTCACGCCCCTTAAGTAAGCTACGCCAAAGATAGGACGATTTTGCATTTTCTTCACATTGGAGCAAGTCAGAGGAGGTGTAGTACTTAGCCTTTAGAATCTGTGCAACATCGACTCTGGATTTTGGAGGAGTCTCCAAACCTATTTTGTCAACATTGTACAATTGAAGACTTCAAGATCTCTGAACCCAATTCCTCTAGCTGATTTTGGAGCACAACAACCGGACCAAGCCTTTCAACACACCTTGTTTTCATTGCTGTGAGATCTCTAGTAGAATTTCCTGATCTGTGACTCCATATCCTTTATAAGGTTCTTAGGTAGCTCAAAACATTGAATTACATATGTTGTGATTGCTTGTATGACGGATTTTATAAGTATCTCCTTGCTTGCTGGAGAAAGGAACCGCTCTTTCCACCCACTCAACTTTTTCCAGATTTTATCTCGGATGAAAGAAAAAATTTCTTTCTTTGAGCGACCTGCCATAAAAGGAAGGCCTAGATATTTTTCTTTTTCATCCCCTTTAGGAATATCTAGTAACTTAATGATTTCCTCTTGCCTATTTCTTTTCACACCTTTGCTAAAGTGTAAATATAACTTCTCAAAATTTACCTTCTGGCGAGAAAAAATTTCATAGGAGTGTAAAATGTTTTTGAAGTTGCCGCATATGGCAAAATCAGCCTCTAAGAAAATTAAAATGTCATCCGCAAAGAGTAGGTGCGAGAGCGAGGGGCCCTGAAATCCAAACCGCAAGCCTCAAATGCTAGCAAAGTACTCAGCCTTCCTCATCAAGGCTGAAAGACCTTCTACGTAAATGATAAAAAGAAATAGAGATAGCGTGTCTCCTTTTCTGATGTCTTTAGAAGGCTTGAATGAATCTGTCGGGGTGCCATTTATGATTATTTGATACAAAACTGTTCTTACGCATCGCATAATCAGTGATACAAAGGACTCTGGGAAGGCCATTTTTCGCATCACCTCTTCAATATAGTGCCATTCAACACGGTCAAACGCCTTGGTCATGTCAAACTTTAATGCCATGTGATTACTGCAACCTGGTTGGTTTGTTTTCATTGAGTGGAAACCTTCAAACGCTGCTATTGCATTATCAGTTATTAGGCATCCTTTTACAAAAGCACTTTGGTTTCCGGAGATGAGCATTGGAATAGCAATTTTCAATCTGTTTATGATCATTCGAGACACTAACTTGTATATGGAGGAGCATAAGCCGATGGGTCGAAATTCAGAAGGAAGGACAGGCGACTTTCGTTTAGGAATGAGGGCAATGAAAGTGCGATTTAGGTCCTCAATTGGGGCTCCTCTATTTAGGCATCCTAGAATCGTATTTACTATGTCATTCCCTATGACATCCCAATTTTTCTGGATGAAGACTGTTTGGAGCCCAACTGGTCCTGGCGATTTCCGTCTCAGAAGCTGCTTCAGCGCTTTCTCGATTTCCACTCTGGTGAATAGGGTTTGCAGGCTCATTTTCTGTGTTGTACTTAGGGTATTCAATTTCAAATCATCTAAGAACGTTGGAGCTTCAGGGGTGACACCAGATGTTGCAAATAGAGACCAAAAGTAATTGAGCATTATGGATAAAATCTCCTCTGAGGTTGTCGCACTTCCTTCAGCTTTAATAATCATTTGTATTAAGTTTCTTTCCTTCTGGGTTGAAGCTTTGTGGTGGAAATATGATGTTTTTTATCCATGTCTGCAAGCCATTCCGCCCTTCCTCGCTTTCGCCAATATTCCTCTGGCATTGCCATGGCTTCTTCGAGTTTGATCATTAAAAGCTTTTCCTCTTCTGGGAAATAATTTGGCCCTTCGTGTAGCTTTAACAAGCCATCCTGTATCTGATTCTTTTTGGTAAGATGCCGTGTTTATGCTTGCTCCAGCATCGTAACTTATCCCTCACCTTTGTTACTGCTGCCATGAGGCATTTTGAATCAGAGATTGTCTGATGTAAAGGCCAGCATTCTTTCAAAATTTCTTTAAATTCTTCATCGCGGAGCCAGAATGGCTCATATCTGGAAAGATAGCCCCACTTTTTTGGGACAGGAGAGATCATCAGCGCCTTCTGAAACCATAATGGGGGAGTGATCTGAATGAAAACTTACTAGGTGGAATACTCGATGCCGTTGAAAGAGATCAATCCAGGTCAGTGTTGCGACTGCTCGATCAAGGCAAAGGCGAACAAGACCCTCTACTCTACCATTTCTCCAAGTGAAAGGTGGACCATTAAAACCTAAATCAATCAAGTTGCAATCTGTTAACGCATCTTGGAATGCTGACATTGCTGTAATACTTCTATCAAGTTTCCCTTCCTTTTCATGCTGGAACAGAATCTTGTTAAATTCGCCAAATAAAATCCATGGAAGTGTAGAGACAATCCTTAGTCGACGCAGCAATGTCCATGAGAAATGCCTTTCTTTTTTTACAGGGTCTCCATAGAAGCTTGTCAATTTCCACAGCACATTAAAGGGCGAGACTATCTTAACATCAATCTGGCCACTGGAGTAACTCATCAGAGTGATGTCAACTTCACTATTCTAAAAAAGCGCTAAACCTCCACTAGAACTGACAACATCTACATAAAAATCATTAGTAAATCCAAAACGTCTACAAAGTGAGTCTAAGTATGTTTTTTGTCTCTAAGAGAAAAACTATACAAGGCCTGGTGCACGAAAAAGACTACCAAGGGCATGAACCGCATAGGGTTGGCCAAGTCCCCTGCAGTTCCAGGCTAAGAGGTCCGCAACCGTCGCCGGACAGAAGTGCATTGCGTCAGACTTCATTTTCTTGGTTGAAATGATATGGTCTTTATGGTCATATTCTCTCTTGGAACCAATTGACGGAGCAACATTCGAAATTTCACTTGGGGTTTTTGCATTTCTCTTCAGTCGTTTATAAAACCCATGTTTCTTCTTCTTCTGGAGCGTGGGTTCGAAAAAACTTCAGTAGATGTAGGGATGCCCATGATGGACAAGGGTCTATAACTTTCCTTATCATAATTCTCTAGGATATCTGTTTCCACATTTGCAATTCAGCTTCAGTCAACATAAGGGTGCTTAGGAATAGATTCACGCTTATCTCTGAAAGAGTTTGCATTCTTACCATAACACTGTCACTACTTTCAGGGAGAGCTTGAGCTAGTTTTCCTTCTAGTTTTGTGCTGCGAATAAAATTATCCTTTTCTCCTTGTTTAAGAAGATGGGAGGGGGGAGGTTCAATCTGTAAAAGGTTTTAGCTTGTATTAGTCCCAACTAGTGTTTCCAGAGAAAATTCTTGTATGAGTGCTGATCCACCTTTTGCATCAAATCATTCACCAAAAGGCATTTTCTTCAACTCTTCAGCTGTTATTTCCCTTTTTCTCAATTTACAACTAATTTGAGTATGAGAGATCATCCCACAATATATGCATAAATCGGCATCCTTTCATATTGCAGAAGGCCTCTATGTGGTTCTTGATTCGACAAGCTCAAACAGTAGAATATTCTAATAGGGCTTGTTACATTAATTGCTACTTTGAATCTAAAGAATCTGGGGCCATAAGCCCCTTGGCTTATCTAATCTGCCCAATTTTTCAACCTTCCCATTCATGCATTACTTTTTGGCATACCTTTTCTGTGTAGAAATGGTTAGGCAATCCAACTCTCTGTTCCAACATCAGAACTCGCTTTTGAGTTTGAAAGTAATTGAATATTTGACTCAATCTTTAGGTAAAATATATCACCATTAACAAACTTTTACAAGTATCTCAATTTGAAAGTTCTATGAAGTTGAGACAATAAAAATTCTAAAACTAAGAATTTGGGCTTTTGATCCCAGCAATATGACGTGCTTGAAGATTGACCAGCTTGGATGCACTTTGTTTGGTTTACTGTGTAATTTTTCATTTTTCATCTAATATAGAAAACAGATTGTCTCCTGATTTGCATTTTTTATAATGGTATTTGAGACTGATGATGTAAAAACCCCCCAACATTTTGCACAGCTAAGATTTCTCCCAATTACACGGGGGAACAGATCTCCTGACCACCCCTTTAATGAGGGTATTAAATGACCCGCTGACACGTGACACACAGAAGGGGTGATGAGGTCTGAGTGCGGGTGACCCCCACCCAGCCTCACCATCCCCTGTGTGCCATGTAGCGGGCGGTCCCAAAGGGGTGAAGGGATCAGAGGATCCCGATCCATTACACGGTGGACATGACATGCCAGGAAGTGGATTAATACGGACGAAGACGGTGCAATATAGTCCATGTAATTGCTAATCAGAGGCAGCTGTACCAACTGCTACGTGATTACCCGCCCCCGCCCCCCCCCCCCCCCCCGCTCTCCCGCCTTCTCTCCACCCTCTCTCAGACACACAACTCCTACGTGTTGTTTGGCTGTGATTGTTGAAGCAGCTAACAAGGAAAAATTACGCCACACTTTTGTGGATTCTGGCTGTCAAACAGCGTTATTCTTTTCTAAAATTCTCTTTTGTACGTTCCTACTCGGTTTTGAGTTTGAAAGCAACTGAACATTTGACTCAATTTTTACGTAAATTTTATGCATATCTCACTGTGAACCAGAAAAAAATAAAAGTATCCTGCCGACTCCCTTCGGTGTATCGCTTATTTTGGAGTTTGTACTTATCTTATACATATGTATAAGCTACTATTTTATGGATTATGTATAAACTACTATTCTCTCGATTTTTTTACTTAAGTGTGTGGAATAGCATATGCGAACTACGACTAATCTTATAGAAAATGAAGTCATCAGTCATCTAAGCTTTCGATGATTTTTTAAGAGGCTCGAAGTGGAGACTTTTGGACAATTTGAGCGATTGTTCAGTAATGGCAAATTGCATATGGGTTCAATATTTTGGTATTTGTTGTTGATTTCATCATTTTAATCATTTCTTCTGTCTTACAAATATTCACACAGATGGTTAATGTAGTTTCAGAACTATCTTCTAGGATCAAATTATCAAAATATTTTTTTGATTGAAACTGTCAAAATATTTTAATATGTATTTTTGTTACAATGGTTATTACATCATTTAAGTCTAAATTCCAAAAAAGATGTGTTGAGATACCTTGATAATTTAATTTTATATAATTTCTTAAACTATGCCTTTAATTATCTGTCACAATATTAAAAAATTGTTCTCTCACAACATTGCTGTACTGAGGGATATAAGTTTGTTCAATTCTTTTTGACGAACCCACGCAGTTGCTATTGACCAAGTATCTTGGTTGAGAGCAAATCTTTGTTTATTTTCTTCTGGTCACTTACCAAATTCTATTGTCGAAGGTACATGTCTAATGTTTTTTATTCACTTAACAAAAATTTATGCCCCAAAATGTCTTCAAGATCTATGGTAAGTTCTCAAACTATATAAAAAATGAATTACTAGAATAAAATAAATTAGAACACTATATCATGAATACTTAATAGAATACGAAAAACACTATTTCTAACAATCATAATTATCCTAAATTTATAAATACATCTAAAGAAACGAAATATATTTCGTGGCAATAACCTCTTACAAAATATATACACGATACAGACATTTTTGTCCAAAAAGAACATTTCAATGACTTATAGTAGTAAATCACTTCCAAAGATACAGAATGCACTAACCATGTATAACAGATAATTAGGACGGACAAACAATTGCATTGAAGTCAACCACCAATCTCCTTCTTTTTGGTGTAATAGGTTTCCGTATTTGTATAAAGTGTAAAGAAGAGTCGGATCGATTCGGGATCTGATGTACGCAGTCTTACCCTATACTTTATGCAAAAAACTGTTTATGCAGTTCAAACCTGTAAACTCAAGATAAAAAGTATCAACTTTATTAATTATTCCAAATCTCGTACTTCCTCCTTCTATTTAAAAAAAACTAAAACACAAAAATAAAATTATAAAGGAATTGGAAATTTTCTGTATAAAAGCAGCAGGTATCTACCCATCGCTGAGCTTAAATTTCCCTGCTTTTCTTTCGATTCTATTCTTTCCTAACTTCCTCAGAGAGAAAAATGGCAGGAGGGTTTGTGCCAGCTACTCCATTGCTGAAAGATGAGTTAGATATTGTGATACCCACAATCAGAAATCTTGATTTCTTGGAGATGTGGAGGCCTTTCTTTCAGCCATACCATCTTATCATAGTACAAGATGGGGATCCTTCAAAAGTGATTAAGGTGCCTGAGGGATTTGATTATGAGCTTTATAATCGTAATGATATCAACAGAATTTTGGGTCCTAAGGCTTCTTGTATATCCTTTAAGGATTCTGCTTGCCGTTGCTTTGGTTACATGGTGTCCAAGAAGAAGTATATCTATACTATTGATGATGATTGCTTTGTAAGTATTTAAATATGAGTTCCTTTTTTCCGATATTTGCAAGTGGCCCTTTCCTTTCTCTGGTGGAAAGATTGGAGTTTGATTTATGGGTTCTTGTTGGAATTTGATCAAATATAGAATCTTTGGGTCTTAGATGGATTTCAACTTTTAGTTATGCTGTAAGTTTAGTTTTTTATTTTGTGGATGTGCGTCTTATCGACATGTTATATTCTGCTCAGTTTGATACGCTAAGTATGCATAGTTTCTTGCTTTTGTGATCTGATTTGCAAAAGAAGTTTAGCTGTATGGCATTCTTCTACTTAGACTAACATTATTACTGTTGTATTATTGGGGTCCAGCCCATTTAAAGGTGTTTGTTTTTTTTTGCTGGCTTAAAAATTCGTAGAGTAGCACTGTAGAACATCTGAGGCATTTGACAAAAGAAAAACAGAGAGAGAAAGGGAGGAGAAAGATTTCGTGGGTGCAGAATTTTTCTGGGCAGCCTCTGCTATTTCGACGATCGCCGGAGATCCGACCGTCGGATTTTGCTGAAATTTGGACAGCTTGTTCAGAACACTCAGGGCTACATTCTGACCGTTCAGAATTTCAATCCGAGCTCTGGATCGTCCGTAATCGCTGCTGGTGTCAGACTCGATTTTTGGTGAAATTTCTGCATTTTTGTTCTCCTCAATTGTTGACTCTTATGTATGTTATTGTTGGTGGGTTGTAACATCCTTGTACACTGATTTGGGTGTTTTTACCCTCAATTTCATAATAAGAGAAGAAGAAGGGTGGACTCCTTACAAGTCCCGTGGTTTTTTATCCTTCACATTGAAGGGGTTTTTCCACGTATAAATCTCTTGTGTTGTTTGAAGCCTTATCTTTGATAATTTGCTTGAGGTTTTGATGTGAGATTGATCTTTGCTTGGTGAATCTATTGTGGTGGATTGGGTTAAGCATTTTGGTTGGTTGTCTTGAAGTTGATCCTTGTAGGTGTTGTATCCTACTTGTTGCTTCTCCCCTACAACTGGTATCAGAGCATTTGGTTAAACCGTAGATATGGAATCTGGAAATCATTCTATGGTTAAATTGACATCAACCAATTATTCCATTTGGCGTCCGATGATGGAAGATTTGTTATATTGTAAAGATTTGTTTGACCCAATTGATGTGGATAAAACCAAGAAAGATGACAAGCCCACTAAACCAGAGAAGATGCCAGATAAAGAATGGGAAAAATTAAAGAGAAAGACCTTGGGAACAATTAGACAGTGGATTGACATTAGCATATTCAATCATGTGTCCCAAGAGAATGAGCCACTTGAGTTGTGGAGAAAATTGGAGGGCCTTTATGAAAGAAAGACTGCTCATAACAAGGCATCATTGATTAAGAGACTTGTTAATCTCAAGTTGAAGCCAGGAAAGTCTATTTCTGAGCATCTAAGTGACTTTCAAGATATCATTAACAAGTTGACTGTGATGAAGATTGTTCTTGATGATGAGTTGCAGGCTTTATTCCTATTGAGTTCTCTGCCTGACAGTTGGGAAACCTTGGTTGTGTCCATCAGCAACTCAGCTCCAGATGGTACGCTTTCATTGGATGTCATTAAAGAGAGCATGTTCAATGAAGAGCTTAGAAGAAAGGAGATGGGTGTTGATATTTCACAGGCATTTGTGGTAGAGAATAGAGGAAGAAGCAAGAGTAGATATCCCAAGGGGCGTGGCAAGTCCAAGTCCAGGTCCAAGTCCAAGGATGGGAGAGAACCCACGATATGTCACTATTGTAGCAAACCTGGACATATTCAAAAATTTTGCTATAAGTTGAAAAGAGATCAACAAAAGAAGAAAAGTGATCATTTCAAAGAAGGTGAGGACAAGAATACAGCTGCGACAGCTTCTACTTCAGTTGATTCTGTTTCTTTGATTTGTACTACTGGTGATTGTTGTCATGTTGACAATTCCGATTCTGAATGGCTTGTTGACACTGGGGCTTCTTATCATTGTGTTCCTGTTAAGGAGTACTTTATTGACTACCGAACTGGAGATTTTGGTAGTGTGAAGATGGGAAACCAGAGTTCAGCTAGTATTGTTGGAATTGGAGATATTCGAGTACAAACCAGTGTTGGGTGCTATTTGACATTGAGAGATGTTCGCCACATTCCTGATTTACGCCTCAATTTATTGTCTGCTAATGTACTTGATCAAGAAGGTTACAAGCACACTTTTGGTGAGGGTAAATGGAAATTGTCTAAGGGTTCATTGACCGTTGCTCGTGGCAAGCTTTGCTGCACCTTGTATAAGACACACTTGAAAGTGTGTACTGGTGAGTTGAATGCTGTTGAGGAGAAAACTTCACCTAACTTATGGCACCGAAGATTAGGACATGTCAGTGAGAAGGGTATAAAGTTGCTGGCTGGTAAGTCTCTTATTCCTGTTGATGTTACCATCTCTCTTGACCCTTGTGATCATTGCTTAGCAGGAAAGCAACATAGAGTTTCTTTTCCGAGGAGATCCACAAGAAAGAAACTGAAGCTAGAGTTGGTTTACTCTGATGTATGTGGTCCCATGGAGGTGGAATCACTTGGTGATAACAAATACTTTGTTACTTTTATTGATGATGCTACTCGGAGAACTTGGGTTTATATGATGAAGAACAAAAGCGAAGTGTTTGGTATCTTTCAGAAGTTTCATGCCATGGTGGAAAGGGAGTCAGATTGCAAATTGAAGCGTCTCCGAACTGATAATGGAGGTGAATACACTTCAAATGAGTTTAAAGCATATTGCTCAAGATATGGCATTCGGCATGAAAGAACAGAACCTGGTACTCCACAACACAATGGTGTTGCCGAGAGGATGAACAGAACTATTGTTGAAAAAGTGAGATGTATGCTTAGGATGTCCAATCTTCCTAAGTCATTTTGGGGAGAAGCAGTTGGAACCGCTGTGTACTTGATAAATAGAGCACCATCAGTTCCTTTGGAGTTTGAGATTCCTGAGAGGGTTTGGTTCGAGAAAGATCCTTCTTATTCTCATCTGAGAGTGTTTGGGTGCAAGGCTTTTATGCATGTACCGAAGGAACAAAGATTGAAGCTTGATTTCAAGACTTCTCCTTGTGTGTTTGTTGGATATGGTGATGAAGAGTTTGGTTACAGGCTTTATGATCCAGCAAAGCAAAAAGTCGTGAGGAGTAGAGACGTTGTCTTTTATGAGCACGAGATGGGTTTTCATCTCTTAGGTGCTGGTAAGACTTATTCTACTGATTTCTCGCATGATGCTATTGATATGTCTCCTATTTCTGTTCCAGATGATCAACAAACAGGTGATGCTCCCGAAGATCGTCATGACACCGTTCATGAACATGACCATATTGAAGAGGTACAACCAGAAGTTGTTGTACCACAACCTGAAAATGAAGATGTAAATGTTGAACATGGAGAGTCTTCTAATCAGGGGGAGCAATTCAGTCCACAGGTGGAAGAGCAAACAGTTAGAAAGTCCACCCGAGTTCGACAACCTTCAAGACTTTATCCCAGTTCAGAGTATATTCTAATCACAGATGAGGGGGAGCCTGAGAGCCTTCAAGAGGTGTTGTCACATCCAGACAAAGATCATTGGCTTAAGGCTATGCAAGAGGAGATGGATTCTTTAAAGAAGAATGAAACATATGACTTGGTAAAGCGTTCAAAAGAGAAGAAAGTCTTGAAGAACAGGTGGTTGTTTAAGAACAAGAAAGATGGCCACAAGCTAGTGAGGCGGAAGGCAAGACTAGTGGTGAAGGGATGCCACCAGAAGAAAGGCATCGACTTTGATGAGATTTTTGCACCAGTGGTGAAGATGACTTCCATTCGTATAATTTTGGGACTAGCTGCCAGTCTGGATCTTGAACTTGAACAACTTGATGTAAAAACTGCTTTTTTACATGGTGATTTGCATGAGGAGATTTACATGGAGCAGCCGGAAGGATTTGAAGTCAAAGGAAAGGAGAATTTTGTTTGTAAGTTGAAAAAGAGTCTCTATGGACTCAAGCAGGCACCAAGGCAATGGTACCGCAAGTTTGATTCTTTTATGAGTACTAATGGATACAAGCGGACTTCTGCAGATCCTTGTGTTTATTTTAGAAAGTTCTCTGAAGGTAACTTCATTATCCTTTGCTTGTATGTTGATGATATGCTGATAGTGGGACAAGATGTTGAGATGATTCGCAGGTTGAAAGAGGATTTGTCAAAGTCCTTTGATATGAAAGATTTGGGTCCTGCAAAGCAAATTCTTGGCATTGAAATTGTTCGTGATAGAAAAGCTGGTAAGCTTTGGTTGTCACAAGAGAAGTATATTGAACGGGTGCTTGAAAGGTTCAATATGAAGAATGCCAAGCCAGTTAATACACCACTTGCAGGTCATTTCAAGTTGAGCAAGCGGTGTTGTCCTACTACCGAGAAAGAGAAGGAAAGTATGTCACATATTCCTTACTCCTCTGCTGTTGGTTCATTGATGTATGCTATGGTGTGTACAAGACCGGATATAGCACATGCTGTTGGTTTGGTTAGCAGATTCTTGGCTAATCCAGGCAAGGTTCACTGGGAAGCTGTAAAGTGGATCTTGAGATATTTGCATGGCACCTCGAAATTGAGTTTGTGTTTTGGAGGTGGTGAGCCTATTCTTGAGGGATTTACAGATGCTGACATGGCTGGTGATCTTGATAACAGAAGGTCTACCTCTGGTTACTTGTTTAAATTTGCAGGGGGAGCCATTTCATGGCAATCCAAGCTACAGAAATGTGTAGCATTGTCTACAACCGAGGCAGAGTATATAGCAGCAGTGGAAGCATGCAAAGAAATGCTTTGGTTGAAACGTTTCTTTCAAGAATTGGGTTTGAAGCAAAGTGAGTATGTTGTGTTTTGTGATAGTCAAAGTGCTATGGACTTGAGTAAAAATAGCATGTACCATGCCCGCACAAAACATATTGATGTAAGGTATCATTGGTTGCGTGATGTCATTGAAGAGCAACTAATGAAGTTGAAGAAGATTCATACCAACAAGAATGGTGCTGATATGTTGACAAAGGTAGTTCCTGGAAGCAAGCTTGAATTTTGTTCCAAGCTTGCAGGTATGTTCTTTTGATGAGCTTTGTGTATAGTCTTCTCCAAATTGGCTGGAGGGGGAGATTGTTGTATTATTGGGGTCCAGCCCATTTAAAGGTGTTTGTTTTTTTTTGCTGGCTTAAAAATTCGTAGAGTAGCACTGTAGAACATCTGAGGCATTTGACAAAAGAAAAACAGAGAGAGAAAGGGAGGAGAAAGATTTCGTGGGTGCAGAATTTTTCTGGGCAGCCTCTGCTATTTCGACGATCGCCGGAGATCCGACCGTCGGATTTTGCTGAAATTTGGACAGCTTGTTCAGAACACTCAGGGCTACATTCTGACCGTTCAGAATTTCAATCCGAGCTCTGGATCGTCCGTAATCGCTGCTGGTGTCAGACTCGATTTTTGGTGAAATTTCTGCATTTTTGTTCTCCTCAATTGTTGACTCTTATGTATGTTATTGTTGGTGGGTTGTAACATCCTTGTACACTGATTTGGGTGTTTTTACCCTCAATTTCATAATAAGAGAAGAAGAAGGGTGGACTCCTTACAAGTCCCGTGGTTTTTTATCCTTCACATTGAAGGGGTTTTTCCACGTATAAATCTCTTGTGTTGTTTGAAGCCTTATCTTTGATAATTTGCTTGAGGTTTTGATGTGAGATTGATCTTTGCTTGGTGAATCTATTGTGGTGGATTGGGTTAAGCATTTTGGTTGGTTGTCTTGAAGTTGATCCTTGTAGGTGTTGTATCCTACTTGTTGCTTCTCCCCTACAATTACACAATGGAGCTTTGAAATTCAAGTTTGTTTATCAATGCCTTCATGTTAAACAAGTAGATTAGTTCCTATCCCATGTTGTACCCATCTCTAAAAATAAAGAATCTTAATTAAAGTGCAATGGCTATAAATAATGCATATAATAGGGCGCTTTTCTTTTCTTGTACCATATTGCCGTTCTGAATTCTTAGCGGTGGGGAAAGGATAGTAGTCTACTATTGCTTGTGATGTGCATACCAGTCCAACTGGCCATCTCCAATGTATAGAGTCAAAGATGATATATTGTCATTTTCTTCTTGAGACTGAGTTATGGGATTTTCTATTCATAAATGACGTGAATCCTGGCTTTCCTGAAATTTAGTATGTTCAAATAAACAGGTTGCCAAGGATCCTTCTGGCAAAGATATTAATGCCCTTGAGCAGCACATAAAGAATCTACTGTGTCCATCTACTCCACACTTTTTCAATACCCTGTATGATCCATACAGGGATGGCACAGACTTTGTCCGCGGCTATCCATTCAGCCTCCGTGAGGGTGCTCCTACAGCTGTTTCACATGGTCTTTGGCTTAACATTCCTGATTATGATGCACCCACTCAGCTTGTCAAGCCACATGAGAGAAATACAAGGTATTTAAAATTATAAAGTTTTGAAAAGCTTAAGAGAATTCCAATATTACAATTTAGTTTTTAATGACAATGGTCGTTTTTGTTGCAGGTATGTAGATGCTGTTATGACAATTCCCAAAGGCACTCTGTTCCCCATGTGTGGAATGAATTTAGCATTCAACCGTGAGCTGATCGGACCTGCAATGTATTTTGGACTCATGGGTGATGGCCAACCAATTGGACGCTATGATGATATGTGGGCTGGTTGGTGTACAAAGGTAGTCCTTTTTGTCTCTGTTCTGTACATCAGTTTCTATGATGATTTTATTTGTCTCTTCTGTTGTCATTTTTCCCTGCCTAATTTAGATAAGGTTCATTTGGCACGTTTAAGTTAAGACTTTGCCTAGCAAGATCTATTACATGTGATAATCATTTTCCCCTAGCTAGTTTCCTTGTATGGGTCTCTATAGAGGAGAATCTTGGCTTCATTTTTGTATGACATGTCCCCAATCACACTCATTTGTTCCTGAAGTGAAGTTTTTCTACCATGTGCGAGGAGTTTCGTTTATAAGCTGCAAATATGGACACAAATTTGTGATTTTGTGAGTCTGTTTCTGTTTCGATTGAATAGGTTGCTAATTTCTGTGTACTTGCTTCTATATTCCTGAAAGAATACGGTTACAATAAATTTGATTCGCAGGTTATTTGCGACCATCTGGGCCTCGGCGTGAAGACTGGTCTGCCTTATATCTGGCACAGCAAAGCTAGCAACCCTTTCGTTAATCTGAAAAAGGAGTACAAGGGCATCTTTTGGCAGGAAGAGCTTATTCCATTCTTTCAAGCAGTAGCCCTCCCAAAGGAATGCACCACTGTTCAACATTGCTACATCGAATTGGCCAAGCATGTGAAGTTGGAGCTTTCGAAGGTGGATGACTATTTTAACAAGCTAGCTGATGCCATGGTTACCTGGATTGAAGCTTGGGATGAGCTCAACCCCTCGGGAGAGGCTCCTGCTAAAGTAGCCAATGGCAGTGCCAAGTAATTTTCAAATAGAGCTAGTTCAGTGAATAGTTCAACAAATTAGCGTATCGTATTGGCAGCGTACTGCAGTTTCTGCTTATTTATTTACTTGAGATACTTTTCGAGGGTTATTTCTTGCGGCAGGTTGGAATTTCGATGTTGTTTATCTTTCAAAATATTATTACTTGTTCATCGATTTTGTTCACCGTTTACTTCTCTGATCTATTCATCAAGCATGATAGATAAGTGAAGTTGATTAACTTCTTTGGATATGAAAGGTTCAACAAGTTACTTATATTCGTCCTCCTGAGTTTGGTACAACAACATTACCTATTGTCTTAGAGGCTCTCGTTTATGGTAGGATATAGAGGGGTCAGATGTACGCAAGCACGCCCATGTGTTAGAACACACAGATGTTCTTTCCTGATGACCCATAATGAAAATTGCGTCAAGCTTTGTCGGTGGACTGTTACTTCACAATATAAGAAACATATCAAATTTAGTGAGTTGTTTTGCTTTATTCTATCATATTTCTAACTTAAGAAAGAACGTGCTCTTGACTCCATTGGAAAGTTTCCTCTTGACTCCATTGGAAAGTTTCCTCTTCAGTTTGGTAAGCCTGCTAATAATGGAGTCTTTTAGTAAAAATGGTTGCTCGTCTATTGTTTTTGCATACCAACACAATGCCAATAGTTAGGCAATAGTATTTCCTTGACTATTTAACCAAATTACTGATGCATCGAACACACATCATAGACTGAACACCTACTAATTTGTCATATCAGGTCTTCCAAGGTTTTATGACTGATCGGAAGTACTAGAAGTATTTGCACCCAAAAAAAAAAAAACTTCCCCATTTAGAAATTCAGTATTACGGCTGTCTTGCTACGTTTAGCCTGATTAAATTCTTGGCTTCCATCACCATTTCACCGGGCCGCTTCTCTCTTCTGCTAAAAAATCTGGAGTTCCATTCCCACCGTATCATATATACGGTCGCAGACAACCCCAATAATACGGCTCATTCTGGAAAGAGCTCTTCCCCGTTTGCTGCCAACATACTTCAGTTCTCTGTCTCATTGTACCCCTGTTATCTCGCATACTAAGTATCTCGCCACCGCTTTCAGTATTCTACTGGAATAGGAGCATGCTAAGAATAGATGTTCATGTGACTCCATAAGCTCCTTACACAAATACCATCTATTTGACTTTACCACACCCCGTTGTTGTAGTCTATCTTGAGTGGGGAGGCGTCTAGAGCACATTAACTACATTATCATTGCATACCTTGGTACTCTTCTCTTCCACCAAACTATTTTTGCCCATGATACTTCTGTCCCTTCTTTTCCCAGTGACATCACAGCACTCTTTAACGTGAAATCATCTTGTTCCCTGGGTATCCAAATCAGTTTGTCACTTCTTCCAGTTTCTTTTCTCATGCCACTATCCACGTATTGTACAAGTCTCCTGCTTTCTTCGCTTATTCGCTTCCTTCCTTCCCTGCAACTTACAGCACAGTATAACATGCAGACAACTGAATAATCCGAGCATTTAAGCGTTCACCTCCATGTGGTAATCCATAGTTGATGTATCCACAAGGTTAAAGAATATCGTGCTCAAGTAGTGGTTCCAAGTAATTTTCAAATATAACTGGGTCATGAATGATTCAGTGTATTAGAATATTGATTTGGCTCTTCTTGATTATTTGTCAGCTTCAGAACTTTTGAGAGGGTTGTTTATCGCAGCAGGCTGGACCTTGGATCTCTTTTATCTTTCATAACATTATACTATTTATTCCTTGATTTTGTTAATTATTAACTTCTAGCATTTATTTACTTACATACCTGTGTTGTTCAGAGGCAATCAATTCTTTTTACCTGAATATTGGGGGGGGGGGGGGGGGGTGTTACAAATTTAAAGTCAAAGCGGCCTTAGTACGTCTGAAATAAAATAGGCGCAGTGCAGTTTCTGGTTGGGAGGACAGTATACCATAAGAATGAATGTGTTCTGACTTCTAGATCTTCTAAGAATATGAAGACAACTGCAGTGTCTTTAATCAAAATGGTTGTTCGTCTATCATTTTTGCAGACTATGGCAATGAGAAAAGTTAGGGGATAATATTTCCTTCGCTGCTTGATAAACAATAATTAAATCGTTTGTTAGTCAACAACAGTCAACGGATCAACTTCCGTAGCTCAGCACTCAAATACTGCAGTTCAGCAGTACAGCACTCAAGCATGGCTGTTCAGCCTTGGCTGCACTTCAGCAGGGCGGCATGACACTTATTATATTATCGACGAATATGCCAAGGTTTGCACCTCGGCACCAACTCCAGCCTTTGTCCAAGTGCCGCACTTCAGACCACTTCAGCTGGATCCAACTATGCACTTCGGCAAGGCCTAATTCTTGCACTTCGGCAAGGCTTAGATGGGCACTTCAACAAAGGTATTAAGCACAACGTTACATTGAGGAACCATCAGACAGAAATGCAATTCGAATATAATGATTACAGCTGGTTATTCAGTCTGAACACGCCCAGATCATTCCAGCAGGCCTATTATACACTAGAAGGGGGGGATTGAATAGTAGGTGCGGAAAATGTGATTTTTAAAATAGTTTTAAACCAAAAACCCAACTTCTGAAAACAGTTTCTGTTTTCAGGACTTGTTTTAAAATGTTTTGAAAACTAGGTTGTAGGTCTTCAAAAATTCTGAAATTTTGAGAGAACTTAGCCTCAGATGTTATGAGTGTCTCCTACAAATTTCAGATTTAAATTCAACCTTTAACCCCTTCAAAAATCGTTGGTGGTCAGATTGCGCGAATCTGCCAGAAACGGTAGACTGTTTTGCAAAATTTATTCCCATTTGTACTTAACTCCAAATGCTCTGAAATTTTAACCACTAACCCCTTATATGTTGTATTTAAATGGGTTGAAACAGTTTTGAAAAATTCTTTCAGGAAGTTAGTCAAATACACTCAAAGTCTCAACCTTTGCAAGCCTGAAAATCAGACTGCACTAGTCTCAGAACTTTGGATGTTTGATTGACTTATACTTATCCAAAAGGGTTGAAACTCATGCCAAATTAACCCTAAGACGTGTGACTATGTTTCTGAAAAGTTTCGTAATTTTTGAAAAACGTTTACTATTTTTACGAACATAATCAAAAAGAGTAAACAGTGCTGAAACAGAATATAAGTGCTGAAAGTAAATGACACCGAGAATTTTATACTGGTTCGGTTATAAACAACCTACTCCAGTCTTCGAGGAACACCTTCCTCGGTTCACACTAATCACAAAATACAAAAACACCTTACCACAGGGTTGATGGAGTTACACACCAACTCCAACCCTTTACAAACCTTGTATGATAAATACAATTGCGCACGAACACCACCACCTTGCAAGATTGAAGATTGATCACTCCTTGATCAATCTTTTACAAAGATATAGAATGTGTGGTGGTCTAAGATAAGCCTATTCAAGAATATGAATGTAAGTACAATAGGCTTTTAGAAGAAAGAAAGAAAGAGAGTGTAGAAGAAGAAGGCTAGAACACTTTTTGATCTTTGAATTTGCAACTCTTGTTCTTGTTCTTGTTTTGCTCTTCTTCCTTCTTTTTAACATGTGTTGGCCGCCCCCTTGGAGTCCTTCTCCTCTTGAAAATTATCTTCTAAGTCCTTGGGAGAATGTGTGGCATCATTGTGACATGATCTTGCTTACTTGGCATGTTCTCATTGGATGATCATTTAACTTTTGCTTACTTGACAGTCATTGATAGGTTGAATGTTGTCATCATTTGATGACTTGGAAAATCTGAGAATTCCACTAAAAACATGTGCCAAAATCAACATAGAATAGTTGCCACAGCTCATAAGATTATCACATAAATTAAGCAAGATCATTTCTCCACAAAAACAAGCAAGAAATCGGCCATGAATGAACTTGACATGCTGAAATTTCAGCATGTGATACATGGTGCTTTTATTCAAATTATTTCCAATTTTCTTTGATTTTTCTCTTTGAAATAAATCACCAATTAGTAGAAAATAATCTCATCATTTTTGGAAATGAATTTGGACACCAATATGGCCAAGAATTCGGCCAAGATACATTACTACACATGCTGAAAATTTCAGCATGTGTGATATTAAAAATATCACCATTTTAATTTCATAATTAATTCAAAACATTACCATAACATCCTCAATTAATCCTCATGATTCAAGATAGTAAAATGTGGCATTTCTTAGTGAAAAAATCGGCCACTCAAACTACACATGCTGAAATTTTCAGCATGTGTTTCAAATGAGATAAAATTTGAAACATTACCTTTTGTAGCTTCTTTCTTTAAATCACCAACATTGTATGATTGATTCTTGACCAATAAATATGCCAACAAGGCTCCACATATGCTCCATCTCAGCAGTATAGGTGTGTCCAACATGTATATGCATGTGCTGAATTTTATTTTTGCAAACTTTGTAAAATAGTGCACATTTAATAATACACACATGTTATATTCCAATCAGCCCTTAATTTAATTTTCTAGAACATTTTAAGATGTATGAAATATGTAAAAAGTGTCTAGATACGTGTCGTATGATGTGCCAAAAATGTTCCATGTGTTGTGTACGTAGAAAACCGAATTTTCGATGTTTATCGATTACCCGATTTTTCTCTAATTAAATTCCAACTTTTTGCACATGTTATATATATTATGTTACACATAATATATATAATATAAACTTTAATTTTCAGCACTTGGCTGGTCTAAAGTGGCGCCATTAACATGTGACAAAATTGAAATTGGAATCTCCACAATTTGGCCTAAATGTGGGGTGATTTGTGTGTGCCAACAAGGAATGATTTTGTGGCTGAAAATATCATCATATGCACGAAAATAATAGGTATTTTTGAAGTGTATGGGCTGGCCATCTAATTATGGCAAGTACGTGACACGTTGGCGAAGTTTCGGTATTCGCCCGATACGACAATTTTCGGTTTAGAACCTTTTAACGTGTCGTATTTAATTTGTCATCAACATGACTTATATCATATGATATAAGACCTGAATATACTCATAAATATGAGTTAAGTATGGTGGTGTGACGTTAACGTACGTACGTAAAATATATAACGTGTCGGTAGTACGTTGGAATATGTGTGTCTGTGCCTTTTTCAAAAAATTTGAAAATATATATTTATATATGTATGTAGGCGTGTATATTGATGAGGAGAGGAGGAGGAGACTTTACTTTCTTAGTCTTGTTGCCTTTGTGCCTTTTCCAAATGTAGCTTCCTTTAATGAACTACTTAGTTTAATTAACTAAGTACTTCACTTAATGAACTAGTTTAATTCATTAATGGTGGCACCTGAAAATAGTATAAACACAACAAATGTTTGCCATTTGATGTAAGCTTTAAAGCTTCATGGCTCGTTAGTACGGCAACATTATATGTGAATTATATAAGGCAAGTAATATGCAATGTATCATGCACATTTGTGTCATGCACGTTTTTAAACACATTTAAATCATGTATTTGAAAATCATTCAAACCCCTTTTTCTCTACAATCTCCCCATTTTGATGATTTTTGAAATAACCTATACTCATGATTTAAATCCTATCGCTCCCCCTTCAATCATGCATAAATTCAAAATTTGAATTTTAAATTTCAAAAACCGCTCCCCCTTGATTTATGCAATCAGTATCTCTCTCCCCCTTAAATCATGCTATCTCTCCTCTTTTATTTTGAAAAGTAAATCAAAAGATGCCTGTAAAGATGAAGAAGAGAAAAATCATGCATTTCATATAATGTGCGTTCGTAAGGGTTATTTATTCAACCCTTTGAAAATGTCCCTTTTGGTACCCAAATTTGGGTGACCCTTCTAGGTCTTCCAAAAGGTGAGAAAGGTGATGAAAGCACAACATAATATACTTTAGGTGCAACTGTATCTGGCCTTTGGCCAAGAACTCCTTTATACGCATTATATGTAGGACGTTTTTGATATGTCCTTGTGTTTATGTGCGTAGTGCGTGAATGGAATGAATGCCGGGTATGCATCACTCTTTTCTTTTCATATGTATATGGTACAAAATTGTATTTCGTATGATATGATGAAGAAGTGGGGCGTGATGAGAGAAGAGGTCTTTGCGTCATCTTAGACACTGTTTTTTGGCTTTGGGGTGTCTACTTTCTTAGACACAACGAACTTAGTTGGTTTGGTGGATGCTTCATTTGTCTCAACGTATCCCAAACCTGTTTTGTCTTTATCATGCTTTTGTGATAAGATAATACGATGCAGCATGTTAGATCCCGTATCAAATTGTTTTATCTTTTTCTCTACATCCGCATTCCTTGATTTCAAGTTTGAAATCTCGGATTTCAATTCAGTGTTCTCGGATGTCAATGATGAAATTTCAGACTTTAATGAATTTATAATGCATGACGACTCTTCTTTTGAACCGTTTAATTGAGACACAAGATCTTTGTTAGAAGATTCTAACAATTTCTTGTCTTCAATTAATCGCTTTCTTTTCTTTTGCAAGAGTCTTTGAAAACTTATGCAATTCTAAATATTGACTAAATAAATCATCATAAGAACATTCAGAATCGGAATCAGAGTCAGAAGATACCTCATTTGATGCTTTAGATGTAAAGCATACTTGTGCCATGTGTTCTTCCATATCATCAGTCTCAGAGTCGGATGTGTCACTCCAAGTGGACGCTTTGAAGGCTCTTCTCCTTTGCTTAGGTTCTGAGACGAGTCTATTCTTGTTCTGATCCTTGTCAGGGTATTTGTTTGTTTGCTTTTCTTTATTAGGGCAGTCATATGATAGATGTCCAAGTTTGCCGCATTCATAGCACTTTATTTCCTTATTTTTATTTTTATGATCCTTAGATGAGGTAGACTTATGTTTAATCGATTTTCTCAATATTTTTCTTAATCTTTTAGCCATCGTGATTAAGTCCTCATCATCGGAATCTATGTCACTATCATCTACGACGTATTCATTTGATTCAAATTCTATAGCCCTATCATTATTAGAAATGGACTCAGAATGTCTTAAAGCAAGTTTGTTTTCATATACCTTAAGTAATCCAATTAGTTCTTCCATCTTAATCGATTTAGTCTCTTTGCTTTCTTCTGTGGCCGTTACTTTAGAGTCCCACTCAGATGGAAGGCTTCGCAAGACTTTCTGTACTTTTTCCTGCATGGTAAAAGCTTTACCAAGAGACTCAAGAGAATTGTAGATGTTAGTCAAACGAAGATCCATATCAACAATAGATTCATTAGGCAATATTTTAAACGACTCAAGTGTGGACATAAGCATGTTTATCTTTGACTCTTTTACTTGACTCGTGCCTTCGTGTTTCATTTCGAGTATCCTCCATATTTCTTGTGCACTAGAACAGTTTGAGACATAACTAGACTCACTCTTACTTAATCCATTTAGGAGCAATTGCATATCCCTAGCATTCATGCTAAGTTTCTTTTTATCATCACTTGTATATTCTTGTCTAGGTTTAACAACTTCTAATGTGACTCCGTCTACGGTGGATAACTTAGATGGAACAAAAAGACTATCTTCTATAATCGACCAAAGATCAATATCTATTGCCATAAAGAAAAGTTTCATTCTTACCTTCCATTGAACAAAAGACTCACCGTCAAAGAGAGGAGGCCTTATGGTTGGCATTCCTTCTTGCACGGTGCTATAACTAGTAGATGTCATCTCACGTAGATCGTTGGATCCTTTTGTTGTGAGTGTTCCTGTGCTCTGATACCAATTGTAGGATCTGCAAGGCACCACTAGAAGGGGGGGATTGAATAGTGGGTGCGGAAAATGTGATTTTTAAAATGGTTTTAAACCAAAAACCCAACTTCTGAAAACAGTTTCTGTTTTCAGGACTTGTTTTAAAACGTTTTGAAAACTAGGTTGTAGGTCTTCAAAAATTCTGAAATTTTGAGAGAACTTAGCCTCAGATTTTATGAGTGTCTCCTACAAATTTCATATTTAAATTCAACCTTTGACCCCTTCAAAAATTGTTGAAGGTCAGATTGCGCGAATCTGCCAGAAACGGTAGACTGTTTTGAAAAATTTATTCCTATTTGTACTTAACTCCAAATGCTCTGAAATTTTAACCACTAACCCCTTATATGTTTTATTTAAATGGGTTGAAACAGTTTTGAAAAATTCTTTCAGGAAGTTAGTCAAATACACTCAAAGTCTCAACCTTTGCAAGCCTGAAAATCAGACTGCACTAGTCTCAGAACTTTGGATGTTTGATTGACTTATACTTATCCAAAAGGGTTGAAACTCATGCCAAATTAACCCTAAGACGTGTGACTATGTTTCTGAAAAGTTTTGTAATTTTTGAAAAACGTTTACTATTTTTACGAACATAATCAAAAAGAGTAAACAGTGCTGAAACAGAATATAAGTGCTGAAAGTAAATGACACCGAGAATTTTATACTGGTTCGGTTATAAACAACCTACTCCAGTCTTCGAGGAACACCTTCCTCGGTTCACACTAATCACAAAATACAAAAACACCTTACCACAGGGTTGATGGAGTTACACACCAACTCCAACCCTTTACAAACCTTGTATGATAAATACAATTGCGCACGAACACCACCACCTTGCAAGATTGAAGAATGATCACTCCTTGATCAATCTTTTACAAAGATATAGAATGTGTGGTGGTCTAAGATAAGCCTATTCAAGAATATGAATGTAAGTACAATAGGCTTTTAGAAGAAAGAAAGAAAGAGAGTGTAGAAGAAGAAGGCTAGAACACTTTTTGATCTTTGAATTTGCAACTCTTGTTCTTGTTCTTGTTTTGCTCTTCTTCCTTCTTTTTAACATGTGTTGGCCGCCCCCTTGGAGTCCTTCTCCTCTTGAAAATTATCTTCTAAGTCCTTGGGAGAATGTGTGGCATCATTGTGACATGATCTTGCTTACTTGACATGTTCTCATTGGATGATCATTTAACTTTTGCTTACTTGACACTCATTGATAGGTTGAATGTTGTCATCATTTGATGACTTGGAAAATCTGAGAATTCCACTAAAAACATGTGCCAAAATCAACATAGAATAGTTGCCACAACTCATAAGATTATCACATAAATTAAGCAAGATCATTTCTCCACAAAAACAAGCAAGAAATCGGCCATGAATGAACTTGCCATGCTGAAATTTCAGCATGTGATACATGGTGCTTTTATTCAAATTATTTTCAATTTTCTTTGATTTTTCTCTTTGAAATAAATCACCAATTAGTAGAAAATAATCTCATCATTTTTGGAAATGAATTTGGACACCAATATGGCCAAGAATTCGGCCAAGATACATTATTACACATGCTGAAATTTTCAGCATGTGTGATTTTAAAAATATCACCATTTTAATTTCATAATTAATTCAAAACATTACCATAACATCCTCAATTAATCCTCATGATTCAAGATAGTAAAATGTGGCATTTCTTAGTGAAAAAATCGGCCACTCAAACTACACATGCTGAAATTTTCAGCATGTGTTTCAAATGAGATAAAATTTGAAACATTACCTTTTGTAGCTTCTTTCTTTAAATCCCCAACATTGTATGATTGATTCTTGACCAATAAATATGCCAACAAGGCTCCACATATGCTCCATCTCAGCAGTATAGGTGTGTCCAACATGTATATGCATGTGCTGAATTTTATTTTTGCAAACTTTGTAAAATAGTGCACATTTAATAATACACACATGTTATATTCTAATCAACCCTTAATTTAATTTTCTAGAACACTTTAAGATGTATGAAATATGTAAAAAGTGTCTAGATACGTGTCGTATGATGTGCCAAAAATGTTCCATGTGTTGTGTACGTAGAAAACCGAATTTTCGATGTTTATCGATTACCCGATTTTTCTCTAATTAAATTCCAACTTTTTGCACATGTTATATATATTATGTTACACATAATATATATAATATAAACTTTAATTTTCAGCACTTGGCTGGTCTAAAGTGGCGCCATTAACATGTGACAAAATTGAAATTGGAATCTCCACAATTTGGCCTAAATGTGGGGTGATTTGTGTGTGCCAACAAGGAATGATTTTGTTGCTGAAAATATCATCATATGCACAAAAATAATAGGTATTTTTGAAGTGTATGGGCTGGCCATCTAATTATGGCAAGTACGTGACACGTTGGCGAAGTTTCGGTATTCGCCCGATACGATAATTTTTGGTTTAGAACCTTTTAACGTGTCGTATTTAATTTGTCATCACCATGACTTATATCATATGATATAAGACCTGAATATACTCATAAATATGAGTTAAGTATGGTAGTGTGATGTTAACGTACGTACGTAAAATATATAACGTGTCGGTAGTACGTTGGAATATGTGTGTATGTGCCTTTTTCAAAAAATTTGAAAATATATATTTATATATGTATGTAGGCGTGTATATTTATGAGGAGAGGAGGAGGAGACTTTCCTTTCTTAGTCTTGTTGCCTTTGTGCCTTTTCCAAATGTAGCTTCCTTTAATGAACTACTTAGTTTAATTAACTAAGTACTTCACTTAATGAACTAGTTTAGTTCATTAATGGTGGCACCTGAAAATAGTATAAACACAACAAATGTTTACCATTTGATGTAAGCTTTAAAGCTTCATGGCTCGTTAGTACGGCAACATTATATGTGAATTATATAAGGCAAGTAATATGCAATGTATCATGCACATTTATGTCATGCACGTTTTTAAGCACATTTAAATCATGTATTTGAAAATCACTCAAACCTCTTTTTCTCTACATATTAGTCACATCAGCCGGTCTACCAGTCACATCAGCAGACCTACGATGTCCTAGGTTTTCTATCCCAAGCAAACATCTCGTCCGCCATCAGAAGCTAAAGGCGGAAAAAAGTTAATAAAAGCAGATCAATCGAGACAAAGAGGGGGATCCGGAATTCAAACATTCATACCCTAAAGCAAATTTATACACTTTGCTCCTCAGCTCATACTGTGAGAAACTCTGAACTCACCATTAAAATTATATTCTCAGTGAGAAATGGCTCAAACTGACTTGAGCGCCGGAGGGTTTTTCCCGGGGCCAACCCCCCGTGACCTCTGGTTTGTGCTTCATTGTGTAGGATATTTTAGAAGCTACTCCAGCTACAACCTTCAACCCAGTTAACAATTCTTCAAGTTAGCTGACGACGTTAATTTGAGGTCATCTTGACCCTTGGTGGAGATCTGGCTTCATCATTTGGCGCTAGAAGGAGGGCCCTTAGTCCCTTAATCCAGTAAAAAAGCTCAAACTCAAAACAGCCAACGATTACCTATGACAAAGGGTCGTCGAGAATGTTTGAGTGAGTCATCCAACCCACCACGACGCATGGTTACGCGTTCAGCTGCCCCAGAACAGGTTTCTAGGGTACCTGAATCTCCTATGCCTAATCCTATTCCTGTCCCGCAAGTTTCGAGGGAAGTAAGGGATAAAACAATAAAATACGTTGCTGAGAACATGGAAGTGTTCGAAACCATGGTCCAGCATCTCAAAGGCAAGCAACCAGAGGTGCAGAAAATGGAGGTAGATCCACCTCTTCCCCAGAGAGAAGTACCACAAGGCCAGTCTTCTAGGCCGCATAAAATATTTATGGCGGATGCTAGAAGACACAGTTTCAAAGCTCCAACCGTGGAGTCAGAGCATATGTCCAGACCTCACTTAAGTGTGTGATCAAAGTCTCTGAAAAGCGTCCCCAGGGATGAAGAAGTTCCTCGCAGGCCGAGAGCTTACTACGAATAGCACAGGCAGGAGTTTGTGCAAGCAGTCCAGGAAAGTCCTTTTTCTTAGGATATAGCAGAGTGTTTAGCACCGGACAGCTTTAAGGTGCCAAAGATGGACACATATGATGGGACCACAGACCCAACGGACCATCTCTTCCAGTTTCAAACTGCAATGAGTTTGAAAAATATCCTAGACCCTTTGCGTTGCAAGACTTTCACTTTATATTTAAGGGGAAAGGCCAGGAGATGGTTCCAAGAGCTTCCATCGAAATCTGTGAAGTCCTTTAAACAGCTAGCACAGAATTTCAAATCACAGTTCGTGTCCAGCATCCTGTTTGTGAAGAACTCATCCCATCTAATGACCTTGTGACAAGGTCCGGAGGAATCTGTGTTGAAGTATATGCAGCGTTTCTCAGATGAGTCACTGCAGGTCAGTGACAGAAATGAGGGTGTTAAAGCTGCAGCCTTCATTAATGGACTCCGAGCTGGTCGCCTCTTCTCCCAACTGGCTGAAGAGGGTCCTACAACTCTAAGAGAGTGCTTAGAGAAAGCTCATCAGTTTGCCTGAGGAGAGGAGGCAAACAGATTAAAGAGAGAGGTCGAGCATGGAGCCCGGCACGAAAGCCAATCTAGTTCAAAAAAGGAAGATCGGCACCATGGATTAAAAAACCATGATCAGCACAGTGCGTTCAATCGCATAAGCGGAAAGGACAAGGGTGGTAAGGAGGGCTTACCACTGTTGGCCTCACAGGAATATATTCTGACCGTCATGGAAAAAGACGGTCTGAGGACAGTTCCAGAGCCTCTGTATGGGCCTAGGACAAAGAGGAATCCTAAATTCTATTGCCGCTACCATAGAGATATCGGGCATGATACAGAGGATTGCAGGCAGTTGGCTCAGGCTATTAAACAACTTATTGAACAGGGTCATTTAAAACAGTTTTATGGCCCTCGATCACGCCTGAACAACCGTCTGGATTTCCACAAAGACCCCCAGAAAGACAAATGCCGACCAGAGTCACCACCTCGGCATTGCAGGGATGAGGATGATGGGGAACAAGGAAGGCGTGGAGCTGCAGGTTAGCCCCAAGTCAATGCTATTATATATACAATCTCTGGAGGCCCACCTCACTCAGGCCAAGGAGCACCTAGTTCCTCAGGAACCTCGTCAGATCCACCATCTAAAAGAGCCAAGATGGCAAGAGAGCTGACTTATGGGCCAGAAGATCCCATTCCTCTGGACTCCAACAACACAGGCTTAGTAATAGAGCTGTCCGTACACCTTCCTCCTGAAAAGTTGTGCATGTCCGACGTGTTTATGTGGATACTGGCAGTGCCGTAAATATAATGTTCTATCGGGTATTTCAGCAGCTTGGTCTACCCGATTCCTTGATGAAACGAGTAACCTCGTCTTTGTATGGATTCACTGGAGCTGCAGTGCGGCCAGCAGGTCTGGTCACACTCAGCTACAGTTTTGGCAAACCCCCGGCCTATCGATGCATATGGATAAACTTTTTGGTCGTCAAGGACGTATCCCCATACAACGTTATATTAGGCCGTCCAACCTTAGTAGCATTGGAGGCCATTGTATCACCTTTGCACGTCAGCATGAAGTTTTCCACTCCAGGGGGAGTGGCAACCATTCAATGTGATACACAAGTGGCACAGAGTTGTTACGCTACTGCCACCAAAGGAAATGAATCAGTTCAGCAAGTCAGTCTTGATGAACTGATACCTTCAGACGAGGAGCATTTACAGTCGGATGATGCAGTGCAGGACTTCGTCCTTGATCCAAGCAGACCTGAAAATGTTATAAAGATCGGGACCTGGATGCCATCTGAACTACTAGCTCAGCTGCAGGATCTGCTGAGAGAATTCGCGATTATCTTCGCATGGACTGCGGAGGATATGCCTGGGATACCTCCACATCTGGCTGAGCATAAACTGAATGTTGATCCTTTGGCAAAGCCTGTAAAACAGAAGAGCGACATTTCGCACCAGAACGGAATAAAGTCATTGAGGAAGAAGTCAAAAAAAATTCATTGTCGAAGTGCTTTTTCCAATCTGGTTGGCTAACCCAGTGGTGGTCCCCAAGCAAGATGAGTCTTGGAGAATGTGTATAGATTACACTGATCTTAACAAAGCATGTCCAAAAGATTGTTACCCACTTCCGAAAATCGACAGGCTAGTGGATTCAACTCTTGGGCATGAAATCTTTGATTTCTTGGATGCCTTCAAAGGTTATAATCAGATTCTCATGGCATTAGAAGATCAGGAAAAGACTGCTTTAATAACTGAGTCAGACACTTATTGTTATGTAACTATGCCATTTGGATTGAAGAATGCTGGGGCCACTTATCAACGTCTGGTCAATTCCTTGTTCAGTGAATAAATTGGCCGGATAATGGAAGTCTACATCGACGATATGCTAATCAAGAGCCGGACTCTTGATCAATATATCAAAAATTTAAGGGAAGTTTTCACTATGCTGAGAGACTCACGCATGAGACTAAACCAAAAGAAGTGCACATTTGGGGTACGTACTGGAATGTTCTTGGGATACATGGTTTCCAAAGATGGAGTACAGGCAAACCCTGCTAAAATTGAAGCTATACAAAACATGCATCTCCCTAGGAACGTAAAGGAAGTGCAGAGGTTAACGGGTCGAATCGCAGCCCTGAGCAGATTTCTTTCCAAATCGGCCGAAAGATCCCTTCCTTTCTTCCAGGTTTTGAAAAAGAAAACAGCTTTCCAGTGGGACGACCAATGTCAAAAGGCCTTCGACGAGCTGAAGTCCCATTTGGCTGAGGTGCCAATGCTTACTTCACCTCTACCCGGAGAAGAGCTTTATATATACATCTTAACGTGCAAAGAAGCCGTAAGTGCAGTCCTACTCAGGGAACATGACAATATACAAAGGCCCATCTATTTCGCGAGCAAAATCTTACATGGGCCTGAAGTAAGATATCCTAATGCTGAGAAGATAGTCTTAGCGCTCGTAGTGGCAGCAAGGAAGTTCAGGCCTTACTTGTAAGCTCATCCTATTATAGTGGTCACTGAACAACCCTTGAAACAAATCTTATCAAGGCCAGACACATCTGGTCGAGCTGCAAAATGGGCTGTGGAGCTTGCAGAGTACGATATCCAATACAAATCGAGAACTTCCATCAAAACCCAAGCATTAGCAGATTTCTTAGCAGAAGGGATATCTGTGGAGGGAGATATCAAGCCAGTGGCTGATTGGACATTATATGTGGATGGGTCTTCCTCCAAAGATGGTTGTGGAGCAGGACTCCTAATCATCAATCCCAACAAAGAAGAATTTGAATACGCCTTGCGATTTGATTTTGAATCAACTAACAACGAGGCAGAATACGAGGCCCTCATAGCAGGACTAGGCCTCGCGAGAAAGTTAGGGGTAGAACGAATCATCTCCCGAAGTGATTCTCAACTGATTGTTTCTCAAGTCAATGGGGATTATGAAGACAAAGAGGAAAACATGAAAAAATATCTAGCTAAAGTGCTGCAGCTCAGACATGCATTCGAGCACTTCAGCATTGAATACATCCCCAGATCTGCCAACAAGAGAGCTGACGCGTTATCTCGGCTAGCATCATCCACTTCAACAACTTTGGGAAAAAAGATAGTTGTGGAGCTGGTAAAGCATCGTGCTTATGATGCTAATGAAGTACTGCAAGTGGACTATCACAACACCTGGATGGACGAACTTGTTAATTACTTACAACATGGAGTTCAGCCTTAGGATAAGCGTGCAGCTAGGCGTCTTAGTTTGAAGGCAGTAAGGTATGCCCTTTTCAACGATCACCTTTATAAAAAGTCATTTTCGCAGCCTTGGTTGAAGTGTATGACGGAAGATGAAGGAGATTACATCCTTCGAGAAATGCAACAAGGAATTTGCGGGAATCATTCTGGTGCTCGGTCGTTGGCAAGGAAATGCTATCTTGCTGGATATTACTGGCCCACTCTGCGGCGGGATGAAGAAGAATTGGTCAAAAAGTGTCCAGCATGCCAAGTCAATGGTCCTATGACACATTTGCCAAGTCAAGAGCTTACCTCTATTTCAAGTCCCTGGCCATTTGTACAATGAGGGATAGATCTTGTTGGACCTCTGCCCCAAGCTTTAGGATCAGTCAAATTTTTGGTTGTGGCCATTGATTATTTCACTAAATGGTGGAAGCAGAACCCTTAGCTACAATAACGGGGAACCAGATCAAAAAATTCTTGTGAAAAAACATCATATGTCGTTTTGGCCTTCCATAAGTTCTTATATCAGACAATGGAAAACAGTTCGCTGATGACCCTGTTAAGAGTTGGTGTGCAGAGCTCAAGATTGAACAACGTTTTACTTCGGTAGCACACCCTCAAGCTAACGGACAAGTTGAATTGGAAAATAGAACAATCAAGGATGGACTAAGAAAACGTCTATACCAAATTGGAGCAAGTTGGGTAGAGGAGCTCCCAAGCGTATTATGGGCGTATCGAACTACTCCCTCTACCTCTACTAAGGAAACACCATTTTCCTTATTGTATGGCACTGAGGCATTCATCCCAGCCGAAATTGGTTCCAGCTCTACCCGAACGGATTATTATTCTGCTGGAATCAATGACCAGGAGTTACGGTTGAATTTGGATGAACTGGAAGAAAAAAGGGAGCGGGCTCATATCCGCATGGCTCAATACAAAAATCTAATTGCGTAATATTATAATTCCCGAGTACGGCCAAGATCCTATCAAGTGGGGGACTTGGTATTGCGCAACAATGAAGCACGCCATGCAACACCAACTGGAACTCTCAATCCTAAGTGGGAAGGACCTTACCGGATTGAGGAGGTGCGCTCAAATGGGGCGTATAAATTACAAACCTTGGAAGGCAAAACTTTACCAAGGACTTGGCATTCCACTCATTTAAGGCTTCTACACCAGTGAAGAATTTCACCTCAGCAGGTCTGAGTGGTTTTCCCAAAGAAGTCTTTCATGGTTTTCTTTTTCTAGCAGTGCTAGAAAAATGTAAATTATTTATTACTAGTGGTACTGAATATTGAATAAAACAATGTTCGTGACAAAGTCGACTTGTGGTTCATTCGTTTTGCCTAAATGGATTAAGTAACAGGTTTTAATTTATCTAAAAATTATTGTCATCGGCAAGTTAAAGCATGGTTGAGATGCACTTTAGTCAAACGGCGAAATATTTTGGCGGAGCCAAGAGCCGAAGACAAATACTTGCATAACTATTGAAATAGAGCAAACAAAACTTCGCAGTGCATAAGAGAGATGTTTGCAAACTATTGACATAGAGCAAGTTGAAGACAAATATTTGTATAAAGCAAATGAAAATAGAACTTCGCAGTGCAGAAGATCAAATGCTTGCATAACTATTGAAATATAGCAAACAAAACTTCGCAGTGCAGAAGAGAGATGTTTGCAAACTATTGACATAGAGCAAGTTGAAGACAAATATTTGCATAAAGCAAATGAAAATGGAACTTCGCAGTGCAGAAGATCAAACACTTGCATAACTATTGAAATAGAGCAAACAAAACTTCGCATTGCAGAAGAGATATGTTTGCAAACTATTGACATAGAGCGATTTGAAGACAAATATTTGCATAAAGCAAATGAAAATGGAACTTCGCAGTGCAGAAGATCAAACACTTGCATAACTATTGAAATAGAGCAAACAAAACTTCGCAGTGCAGAAGAGAGAAGTTTGCAAACTATTGACATAGAGCAAGTTGAAGACAAATATTTGCATAAAGCAAATGAAAATGGAACTTCGCAGTGTAGAAGATCAAACACTTGCATAACTATTGAAATAGAGCAAACAAAAATTCGCAGTGCAGAAGAGAGATGTTTGCAAACTATTGACATAGAGCAAGTTGAAGACAAATATTTGCATAAAGCAAATGAAAACAAAACTTCACAATGCAGAAGAGAGATGTTTGCAAACTATTGACATAGAGCAAGCTGAAGACAAATACTTGCAAACTATTGGCATAGAACAAGATGAAGACAAATACTTGCAAATTATGGAAATAGAGCAAGCTGAAGACAAATACTTGCAAACTATTGACATAGAGTAAGCTGAAGACAAATACTTGCAAACTATGGAAATAGAGCAAGCTGACAAATACTTGCAAACTATGGAAATAGAGCAAGCTGAAGATAAATACTTGCAAACTATTGACATAGAGCAAGCTGAAGACAAATACTTGTAAACTATGGAAATAGAGCAAGCGGAAGACAAACACTTGCAAACTATGGAAATAGATCAAGTAAAGCTCTGCAAAGCTGAGGACAAATATTTGCATTAACTATTGAAATAGAGCAAATAAAACTTCACATGCAGAAGACAAAGACAGTTAAAGAAACTGAAACAAGCTGAAGAGCAGGAGTTGGAAAAAATGGATTTTCATTAAGTAAATAGTCTATTACAACTACAAAAATTACAAGAAAAGAAAAAATCCTAGACTATTGCCCCTCCTCCTGGTCTGCTTCTCTGAGGTCAATTCCTTCCTTGAATTGTTCAAGGAGCTTGTCAAATACAGCTTCGGCCTCAGTAATATGGAGATCAGCTAGTTCAGGATGCTCCTTATCCAGATCTGGATAGACTTCTTGACAGGCGTCAATTGCACAAGTCTGTCCCATTTCTAAAACAGCAGCTTGCATCTTCATCAGATTCTCTTCAAAGTACTGAGATTTCCTGAACTCAGCAACTGCAGATTTCTTAATCTCCTCAGCTTGAGACTCAAACTGAGAAATGAGCTCAGCTTTGCTCTTCTTCTCTGCTTCAAGCTGCTGAGCCAGTTCGTCTTTGATCTTTTTCTCTACTGCAAGCTGCTGAGCTAGTTCGTCTTTAATCTTTTGATCTGCTTCAGATTGGCTCTTCAGTTGGGACAGTTCTTGTTTAGCACTATGGAGTCCCTTCTGGGAGGACTCCAACTCAGCCTGGGTCTTGGCAGATTCCAGCTCTAAGTTGGAAATCACTCCTTTCAGTTCATCCATTTGTGAATTGACCACCGCCAGCTGAGTGTCAGACTCCTCTTTTCCTTCTCTCAGATGGGAGTTTTCAGACTTTAAGGAGTCCAACTCTGATTTTGTTGAGTCCAATTCTGACCTCAACGTCTTCAGCTCATCATCCATCTCATCCAGCCTGGAATCATCAGGCCTTGCCGTCTCAACAAACTCATCATTGGCCCTCTTCAGTTCAGCATTTTCCACAGAGAGCTTCACCACCAAGTTGCGCATTTCTTCAGCTCTTCTCAGCATGTCACACTCCTGGGCACGATACTGCAACAACCAACATGGTCAGATATCATTTCAACAATCTAAGTAAAAGGATTGTAGGATTCTAAAGAAACTCACTAAGGGCATGTTGCTGAAATACAGGTTAAAAGCAGATTCCCAGTCCTGGCGTGCAAACTAGGTCTCATCCACAGACAGCACGGGCAGATCAGCTAACTTTCTTGCTACGCCTGGATGAGCCGCAGTATCAGCTACTCCGTACACCAGGTTTCTCCATTCACGACGATGTTGATGGGAGGGCTCCCCCCTCTGATGGAGCTTTCCCAAGAGGATGACGGGGGAAAACCTCTCCTGAAGTAACTACAACCCCTCCAGTAAGGGCATCTTTTGGGTCCCTGATGATTGACCCCCCTGGAGGAGAGATTGAGGCCGCCGGGGCTTGAATGGAGGCTGGTACAGCAGAAATTGGATCAGCAACTGATGCAGCCAGGACTGGATCAAAAATAGGTGCCTCAGGAGCTTGAACATCATTGGTTGGCGCAGCTGGTGGAGTCGCCTTGGCTTGTGGAGCCTTGATGATGACCTTTGGAGGAGGGACAGTCTTCTTGACACTTCTCCCAGCCTATGCCACGGGTTTGGGAGGCAAGGCTGGGGCCCCAGAAGCTTTCTTCTTTAGGGACTGAGCTGCAGCCTGAAGAGACTTCTTGGCTGAAGTGGAAGTACCAACAGAAGTTTTGGCTACAATAAAAACTCAAGTTAAAAGCGCTGAAATCAAATAACAACAATATCAACAACAAGATGGTTCATCTTTACCTTGTTTGGAGGAAGGAACGATTGGGGGGCAGGTAGGGCCCGCATCTCAGTAGAAGCCTTAGAAGAAGGCTGAGCAGAGAAAGAAGGTGGTTCATCCTCTCTCTTTCTCTTCTTGGGAACCAGTTTCTTCAGATTTACAAGACGTTCAGACACCATAGTTCCTGCAAAACACAACAACAAACTAGTCAAAAGGTGTGCACAACATCAAGAAAAGTCAATATACGTCTAAAGTACGTAAACATACCCAAGATCAAGGCTAGAGCAGAAGAGCCCAATGTTTCATACTGGTGGGAGGGCCACATGTGGTACAGGTCAGCCGCCTTTACAACCGACCAGTCCACCATCTTCCAGTCTATAGCATGGGGAAGATGCAATAACCTTGAGGCTTCATCGTAGAATCTTTTGCTTGGCCTCTTGTTATCTGCAGGGCCAGATTTCCATAGGGTTCTCCCAGGTAACCCTATGGCCTTGACAAAAAAAATATGTCCTTTCAGTTCTTGACAGAAGAGGGGATGTTTATGGCGTGAGTAATAGCTTTATTAGGATGTCTCCTACTAAAGTAATACCACCTTTCTTTGTGCTTACACACAAACATCCTCCTAAAGACGTCTAAATCAAATTCAGCCTCACCTGCTCTCAGGTAGAGCAGATAGCTGGCAATGAATTTTAGACCATTAGGTATAATTTGTGGTAATCTAAGGTGATAAAAGTCAAGAATTTGGAGACGAGAGCTAGGGACAGGAAGGTCAAACCCTGACCTAAGTATTCTTCATAAACTGCCTCATACCCAGCGGGTGGATCATAAGCAGTTTGGTGAGGAAGAGGCAAAACTGGGGAGAAAATATCCCTATCAATGTTAAACTCACTGCAGAAGTGAGAGATATCAGCAATCTTTAAAGTGCAGGGTGAACCCTGCACTATCGGAGAAGGAGAACCCCTGTCAAGAGACGGCAGGGGTACTAGGGCAGAAGATGTGGCAGCAACCGAAGAAGGTCCACCAGCAGGGTGTAACCTTCTTAAAGGACGATTGTCCCCATCAGAATCAGATTTTTCATGAAATGATTGAACCTCACGGTCACCCTCCAGATCATCTGGGTAAGAATGAGTAGATATATTCTGGGAATCCGAAGAAGGAGGGGTTGAAATAACGAAAGCCATGAGTAAGTTGAAGAAAAGGTTACAGAAGAATGAAGGGTTGAGCTGAAAGGAAGAACACCGGAGTAAGATGAGGAAAGGCTTCAGAGACGGAGAAGATGAACAAAAATGCAGAATAGGCAGATGCGCAGAATAAAGGAAGAAGAAAAGAAAGGATTAGGGTAATTGTCCCTATTTATAAGTGAGAGAGAACGAAAGGTCACAACTTTTCGTTTGAAAATTCGAAGAGGCAGCGGTTAAAGTTTTTTCCCCCTCGGGAGCTGAAACCGCCGAAAAAATAATGATGAGGTGTTGGGATTAACGCTTACATTAAAAGCGGGAGTTATGGCGAAAATAAAAGGATAACTGCACAATTAATGAAGATCCGACACGTCACGGGCTTATTAGAACAAGATTTGTCTGCCTTCGCAGCTCAGCAGCCACACAAAATCTGGGGGCAAATGATAAACCATAATTAAATCGTTTGTTAGTCAACAACAGTCAACGGATCAACTCCCGTAGCTCAGCACTCAAGTACTGTAGT
This sequence comes from Eustoma russellianum, assembly GCA_036186865.1. Taxonomy (NCBI): domain Eukaryota; kingdom Viridiplantae; phylum Streptophyta; class Magnoliopsida; order Gentianales; family Gentianaceae; genus Eustoma; species Eustoma russellianum. The sequence goes on along the minus strand of AP025053.1, from coordinate 27,513,998 downwards.
TCAGTAGTACAGCACCCAAGCATGGCTGTTCAGCCTTGGCTGCACTTCAGCAGGGCGGCATGACACTTATTATATTATCGAAGAATATGCCAAGGTTTGCACCTCGGCACCAACTTCAGCCTTTGTCCAAGTGCCGTACTTCAGACCACTTCAGCTGGATCCAACTATGCACTTCGGCAAGGCCTAATCCTTGCACTTCGGCAAGGCTTAGATGTGCACTTCAGCAAAGGAATTAAGCACAGTGTTACATTGAGGAACCATCAGGCAAAAGTGCAATTCGAGTATAATGATTACAGCTGGTTATTCAGTCTGAACACGCCAAGGTCATTCCAGCAGGCCTATTAGTCATATCAGCTGGTCTACCAATCATATCAGCAGACCTACGATGTCCTAGGTTTTCTGCCCCAAGCAAACATCTCGTCCGCCATGAGAAGCTAAAGGCAGGAAAAAGTTAATAAAAGCAGATCAATCGAGACAAAGAGGGGGATCCGGAATTCAAACATTCATGCTCTAAAGCAAATTCATACACTTTGCTCCTCAGCTCATACTGTGAGAAACTCTGAACTCACCATTAAAATTATATTCTCAGTGAGAAATGGTCCAAACTGACTTGAGCGTCGGAGAGTTTTTCCCGAGGCCAACCCCCCGGGACCTCTGATTTGTGCTTCATTGTGCAGGACATTTTGGAAGCTACTCCAGCTACAACCTTCAACCCAGTTAACAATTCTTCAAGTTAGCTGACGACGTTAATTTGAGGTCATCTTGACCCTTGGTGGAGATCCGGCTTCATCACTGCTGAACTACATTACTGATGCATTGAAAAGACATCAATTTGTCCACAAGGCTAAGGAAACGAGTAATGAGTTTAATTATATCCTTTGTAGATGATCCTGCTGCCAGACTGAGTCAATTGTTGCTACAGCCCAGAGATTTTCATCTTGTTGTCGTTGGGACTTGAAAAAGGCGTGAAATATTTACATCATAATTAGCTTGAAAGCTGATTCAGTCAGAGGGGGAAAAGGATGAGCTGTGAATTGGTGATCAACCCTTTAGCTAAGAAGCTGATCCAAAATTGATCGTCATTGATATATTACCAAAAGCCAGTCAAATGGGCTTATAAACCAGAAACTGACCGCTACCACTAGCTATTGCTAAAGTGCCATTACAACTTTCGCTGGCTATTAATGATATTCCAGTTCCTGGAATGGAGAGGAAAGGAAAAGGATTAGTGAAATTCAAGAAAGACTGCACTTTGCAAGTTTATCAATCTAACACATGGGTATGGTTGTGTACATCTGACCCCCATATTTTGTCATAGGCCGAATTCTCTAAGGCAATAGGTAATGTTGTTATATACTGCGTGTTACCACACAAGAAAACGAAAAAGGGAAACAATGGAGGACTGGGGGCAATGATGTCGGATAAGAAAGTGGTTCTCAAGGATTTGAGTTAATGTGGCAAGCAACAGGATTAATACCTTTGAATTGATGTAGCTTGCCAACTTTAGTTCTTGTGGATAGCTCCCACATGTACAAAGGTAGTCCTTTTTGTTTTTGATCTATAATTCAATTTCAATGGTAATTTTATGTCTTTCTTGTGTTATCTCTTCCTATCAAATTTCAATTAGAATCACATTTGACACGCTTAAGTTACAATTGACCTGTCAAGATCATTACTTTTCATCAGGACGTTTTTGCCCGTCTACATATACTATCTTTAGGTTGAATTTACACTTTGTTGTTTTTGTTTTTGTCTTTGTCTTGTATTATATGTGTATATACACGTTTATGGCTATTTTGATATCGGAAGCTTCCTATTTGTGTTTATTGAATTCCTTCACTAACACACTAGCACATCATATCTCTATTATTGTGTCATTTATGCATGTACATATAGAGCCGGGGTCTCACTAGAAGCAAACTCTTTATCTATTGAGATAGAGGTATTTCGCCTGTCGCTTACCCTCTCCAGACTCTAACGATAGCTTTTGCTGCCGTTGGAATATACTAGATATGATTCATTGATTGATTTTCCTTATCTGGAGGTCTATAGAGGAGAATTTTGCCTTCATTTTTGTATGACATGTTGTAGCGCCCCGCTCCCGAACCCTAACGTCGGGAATAGTACGCCCGCCGTATCCCACTAAGAAGAATACAAAGCGTCGAATCGATTTCCAACATATCCGAAAAGACGTAGAAATTTTTCGCGCGGAAACGAAATACCACTCATTAAATTCTATAAATAAAAGAAAATATCTCAATAAAACACTAAACCAGTACTAACGATACATCAATGTGCCAACTGTCTAATTAGGGTAGTGAATAATGAAATCCCAATAAAATAATAATAAATGTCCGCAAGGTCGTCCCGTGTCCTAAATGCGGCCATCAATCTGTCCACTCCACCGTGTCAACCCCGTCCTCAACAAAGACATAATCGAAGACCTCTTCCTGCTCACCTGGAGGGGGGAAAGTAGGGGTGAGTGACGGAGAAATCATTCAGTAGGCACCTGCCTCCAAGTCGTACAAGACAAGCATCCAATGATGATATAACACATAGCACATAAAACATGATATCACATAAGCATAGGAAAGAATACGGAAAGGTAAAGCACTCTAGGTAAAGTATGCGCAACAACGTGATGCATGTCCCACTATGCATGTCACATGCATCAAAGTCATGTCACACAAAATGCCGATTTCTATATCGTGCAATGCATAAACCCGGGTCCTACTGAGTGGATGCAGGTCGTACACCCCACATTCACCATACTGAGTGTGCGTGGCTGCGCCACCGCACACCATCCTGAGTGTCGTGGCCCCGCCACCGTATACCATCCTGAGCGCCCGTAACCCGTACGTCACGATCCGCCATCAATACAATGCACGTGCCATGAATGCAAAAACACAAACGCCTGAGGCCACTGGCCCATCCTCACCATCCTTCGGCACTCAATTTTAAGTTCACTTATTATCCGAGTACTGATTCAGCGTTGTTCCGCGTCAAATCCATTTTCCCACTACTCATATACATTCATCGGACCTTTTTCATATTTTTTCTTATTTTTCCCCTATTTATTCCTATTTATTACATAATTATCTAAATTAGATAAATTATCACAACTACCGTAATTTAATAGAAATAGTTTAATCTTAGCATTTTATAATTTCTAGTATTTATTTATAATTTTCTAATATTTATTTATATTTTTTCTATATTTATTACTATTTTAAATTAATTACTTAATAATTAGAAATACTTTAGAATTTCAGAAATAATGAAAAGAAACCAAATACCTTAGTATTAGGCTGGCCCCTTTACCTACAACCAGCCCCGTCTGTTCGCGCGCGCAGGTCCAGCCCGCTGAGAGCTGGCCTGCAATCCCAGTGTGTTTTTTATGTTTATCTGGTTAATTGGGCCGACAGCAGCTGGCCCGGTCCGTTGGCCATTCGGCCCGGTTCGCTAAGCTGCCAGCCTCCTTTTTTTTATTTAGTTAAATGGGCTGGCTGCAGCTGCCAGCCAGCGGCCCATTAACGGGCGGCCTGGTCTGCGCAGGCTGCAGGCCGGCCCTAACCAGTGAAATTATTTTTTAAAAAAATTTTCAGGATTTCAGCAGAGGGAGACCTAGGAGGCGCGTACTCCACACGCGCGCGCGTGAAACCATGCGCTGCCATATCCGGCGGTGCGTGAAGCGCACCGGCGACCTCCAGCCTCTGTTTTCTGACCCCGATCTATATTTTGCCTATTTTCAGTCTATGGGAACCTATTCTAAGGACAAATCAACAACTAAAGACCCTAAAGATAGTAAAGATGTGATATTTTGATTATCAAATTTTTCCCTAACATCAAATTCAAAGCACGCAAAACATATACACATTTCTCACATATCAAGCGATTAACACACATACTATCAGTTTCAACAATCAAAACAATCAAAACACATAATCTACCATTAAAGCATGCTTGAATTTGTATCGTTTGGAGGGAAAAAGGGAACCTACCTGTTTGTAAACGAACTACGCAATGGAATTAACCTGGTTGCCTTCTCTTTCTTTTCTCCCTTCTCCTTCTTCTCTTTCCTTCTCTCTCTTTCCCCTTTTTCCTTCCTTTGCTGTGCCCAGCGGCTGCCCTCCCTCTTTTCTTTAAATTTCAACCCTTTTTTTGTTCCTTCTCTGCCGTTATGCGCTCCCCTCCCCCAATCCCCTTTTTAATTCCCCCAGTCATCCACGTAAATTGAGGGGCGGTTACACCCCTCAATTTAAACTCATATTATCCCTTTTTTTAATACTTTTATTTATTTAATCCTTATCTTCTACCTATTTAAATATTTCTTTTCTTTCCTTTTATTTTCTTTTCCCCCCTTTTTTTCGGCTATAACATCCTACCCACCTTACAAAAAGTTTCGTCCTTGAAACTTGACGTAATTTAATCGTACAGACTGAGGAGACTCGATGTGCCTTAGTCGAAGAGTTCAGGATAACGTTCGCGCATCTGATCCTCCAGCTCCCAAGTTGCTTCGTTCTCTCTGTGATTGCTCCATTGCACCTTGACGTATGGAATGATTCTCTTCCTCAGCTCCTGGTCCTTGCGGTCGATAATCCGAACAGGAGTCTCTTCATATGAAGTGTCTGGTCTGATTCTCATAGGCGGTGCGTCCAGTACATGACTTGGATCTGGAACGTACTTTCTCAATTGAGAAACATAAAAGACATTGTGCACCTGAGCTAACGCCGGGGGTAACGCCAAATAGTAAGCTAACGAACCAATCCTTTCGAGCACCTCATAAGGGCCAATGTACCGAGGCCTCAACTTACCATTCAGACCAAATCTCGCAACAACCTTCATAGGCGATACTCTCAAGTAGACCTTTTCTCCAACATCGAACTTAAACGGACGTCTCTTCGAGTCAGCCCAGCTCTTACTTCTATCTTGAGCAACCTTAAGCCTTTCCCGAATCAACTTAACCTTCTCCTTGGTTTGCTCAACCAACTCTGGACCAGTGATAGCGCGCTCTCCAACTTCATCCCAAAGGATAGGGGATCTGCACTTACGCCCATAGAGCGCCTCAAATGGTGCCATGCCGATGGCGCTGTGATGACTGTTGTTGTAGGAGAACTCTATCAACTTGATCATACTATCCCAGTTCCCCTTGAAGTCAATGGCGCAAGCTCTCAACATATCCTTCAACATCTGTATGGTTCTCTCCGACTGTCCATCTGTCTCCTCTAACATGCTGACCAGAACCTGGAGGTGAATTTCGAGTCACGATCGGAGACAATACTGACTGGGACGCCATGTAAATTGATGATGTTGTCGATATAGAGTGTAACCAACCTCTCCAGAGTCACATCATTCGGCACTGGTAGGAAATGAGCGGACTTAGTCAAACGGTCTACAATCACCCAGATCATGTCATTACCATTCCTAGTCCTCGGAAGATCCATCACAAAATCTATAGTTACATGCTCTCACTTCCATTCAGGGATCTCTAACGGCATCAACAAACCCCCTGGTCTATGGTGTTCTGCTTTGACCTGCTGACATACCAGACATCTCTCCACAAACTCCGCTATGTGTCTCTTCATTCCACTCCACCAATAATGCTTTTTCAAATCATTATACATTTTCGTAGCACCCGGATGAATAGACAACTTCGAGTTATGCGCCTCCTTTAATACCGCTCTTCTGAGATCCTCAACCTCCGGAACACGCAGCCTACCCTGAAACCACATACTGCCGTCGTCATGAATTCGAAAACCATCAACCTGACTAGTCATCATCCTTTCCCAAATATCACTAAGTGCTACGTCTCCTTTCTGCGCCTCTTTGACCTGCTCAATCAATGATGGAGTGATAATCAGCGCTGCTAAAACATTGATTGTGGAATCCACAATGTCCAGGTCCAACTCTGCCATATCCCTCTCCAACGGTGTCTGTCTAGCATAGCTAGATTTTCTACTTAGAGCATCCGTGACTCGGTTTGCTTTCCCCGGATGGTAGCTGATAGTCAAATCGTAGTCCTTTATAAGCTCAAGCCATCTCCTCTGATGCACGTTCAGCTCCTTCTGGGTGAATAAGTACTTCAAACTCTTATGATCCGTGAATACTTCGCACCTCACTCCATAAAGATAATGACGCCAAATCTTAAGTACGAAGACTACTGGAGCTAACTCCAGGTCATGCGTCGGATAATTCTGCTCGTATGGTTTCAACTGTCTCGAAGCATACGCGATGACCCTGCCATTTTGCATAAGGACACATCCTGCAAAGAAACAGTTAGGCCACCATGGTAATGCGTATAATTCAACTTTGAAATCATATACATTACCTAATCCGTTCTTCGATGCATCGCTATATATGACAAACCCTTCCGAGCCTGAGGGTTGAGCAAGAATAGGGGTCGTCGTCAATCGTCTCTTGAGTTCTGCTCAAAGGCACTGCTATTGATGAGAATCCTTCAACGAACTTCCGATAGTAGCCGGCCAAGCCCAGAAAACTCCTCACTTCGGTCACATTAGTCGGTTTAGGCCATTCAGTAATGGCCTCAATCTTTTTGGGATCTACAGAAATTCCCTCCTCTGAGACCACGTGTCCCAAGAACGCAACATTCTTCAGCCAGAACTCGCACTTACTAAACTTAGCATATAACTACTTCTTCCTGAGAACATCCAGAACCTCCCGCAGATGCTTTTCGTGGGATTCCTCATCCGGAGAATAGACTAATATATCATCGATAAAGACCACAACAAACTTATCAAGCTGGTCCCTGAACACCGTATTCATCAAATCTATGAAGGCTGCAGGAGCATTAGTGAGACCGAATGGCATCACCAAAAATTCATAGTGTCCATATCTAGTGCGAAAGGCAGTCTTTGCTACGTCCTCAGCTTTTATCCTCAATTGATGGTATCTAGATCGAAAATCAATTTTGGAGAATACTTTAGCGTTCTAAAGAATGCCAATGTTGCAAAATTAATTGGAGAATTAATAATATGAATTGTGAGTTGTATTGATTAGAGGGGGTACCTTTAACTGATCGAAGAGGTCCTCGATCCGGGGTAGAGGATATTTATTCTTGATGATGATCTTATTAATCTCCCCATAATCAATGCAAAGCCTCATACTGCCGTCCTTCTTCTTCACAAACAAGACCGGAGCTCCCCAGGGTGAGACGCTGGGTCGAATGAACTTCCGATCTAGTAACTCCTGCAATTGTTCCTTCAGCTCCTTCAATTCAGCCGGAGCCATCCTGTACGGTGCCTTTGATATGGGTTCAGCACCTGACAGTAAATTAATCTTGAATTCTACCTCCCGACTGGGCGGTAGTCCCGGCAGCTCATCGAGAAATACATCCTTATACACATTCACCACTGGTATCGAATCCATCGAGGGTACATCTTTTTCTACACCAATAGCATATACAAGAAAACATAGATTACCTTTCCTCAATGCCCGATGCGCGTGTGCTGCACTCATGTAAATCTTTTTGGACGCCTTATGCAACTTGAAATCCCCCTGAAAGATGGTTTCCTGGTTTCTCTGCATCTGCATGCTAACCTGCCTCTGACGACAATCAATCGTGGCCTGATGCTTAGCCAGAAAATCCATGCCCAGAATAACATCAAAATCTTGCATCTGGATCGGAATTAAGTTGCAGCGAATTCTAGTTCATTAATCTCCAGTAAACAATCCTTCTACTGGTAGTGCGATACAAAAACCTAATCACCGGCAGTTTGAACCCGGTAAGGAATCTCCAGCCATTCAGGTGGAATATTCAAACTTTTGACAAACCTCCTGGCGATGAATGAATGGCTGGCTCCACTATCGAAAAGCACGTATGCTGGGACCTTGTTAACCAATACTTCACCTAACATGTGCAGGGTTATACATATAACACATAACCGCAATAAAGAAAGGTATTTAAAGCAACTAGAATTTTAACACTGAATTAAGGTGTACCTGCTACGACGTCGACGTCAGCGTGTGTCAGGACATGTACTCGGGCATTAGTCTTCGGTCTCCCCTTCTGCTGTGTCTGGCTCTGCTGTGGTGGGGGTGCCTGTCCATGCGCAGGGCAGTCTCTGGCAAAGTGCCCTGGGGTGCCGCATCTGTAGCAAATGTCTCTGGTCCTCCAGCACTGACCCGGATGAAAACGCCCACAATGGACACATAGTGTAGTGGGTGCCACCGTCCTCACTGGCTGTGCATCTGTCAATGCCGGTCCCTCGATGACTAATGGCTGAGTAAACTGTCTCCGCTGCTGCGGTGGTCGAAAAGAGCTCCCCGGCTGCTGGTGGCGGGGCACCTTCAGCCATCTCCTAGGTCTCCCAGAACGGTTCTCCTCCCGTGGCCGCTTCGTCCGGTCGTCTACCGCACTCCTCCTGAGGTCACCCTCAACATCCCGGCATACCTCAAGTAAATCCTCAAAAGTCCTCGGTCTAGCACAAATGATCAACGCTGAATGCGAGGGCTCAGTCCAGTCTTGAATTTAGACATCTTTGCCCTCTCGTTATCCATAACGGAGGGCATATATCAACCTAGCGCATGAAATCTCTCCGCGTACTGGTCCACGGCCATGGACCCCTGAGTAAGTTGTTGGAACTCAGTCATCCTCCTCTGTATGGCACTCTCTGGAATGTAGTGCATGTGATACTCTTCTCGGAACTGAGTCCAAGTCAACTGAGGGGTCAACTGGCGCTGCACGCTAAGCCACCATCCCCTCGCATCATCCTCAAGAAATGACACGACCACCTCCACCTTCAGGTCATCAGGAACCTGCAATAATCTCAACTGTTCGGTCACATTCTGGAGCCAGATCTCAGCCTCCTCTGGCCGTGTCGTGCCCCTAAACATCGGTACTCGAAAATGCTGCATCTCCCTATAAAAGAATCAAAGTCCCGGGGGTGGTGGTGGGGGGCTGCTGCTGCTACTCCTCCTCCTGCTGTTGCTGCAGGTGAGCCATCTGCACCTGCTGCTGGGCCACCAGGGTAGTCAGGGTGGCTAGGGTATCAGCAAGAACTTGGGGAATAGCCCCCGGACCCTGATGGTCATCTCCACTGCGCCCTCTATTTCCTGCTGGCTCACGTCTTGGAGGCATTTTCCTGAAGTTCGTGTCCATAAAAGTACGTAGGTTATTCAAAAAATAAAGTAAATAGTTGATCGCGGGATAATGCGGTAATTAAAAAGAAAAGATCTCCATCAGCACACACCTCCCTTAACCCGATTATAACTTAGGTCTACTTCATTTGTTAGAGGTATACTTGTCGTTTCTAGGAAAAGATCATAACTTATGTCTAGGTGATCTAGTTAATCTTGAGTTTCTAAGGCGGATCTGAAGCCTCGGCTCTGATACCACCTGTAGCGCCCCGCTCCAGAACCCTAACGTCGGGAACAAAACGCCCACCGTATCCCACTAAGGAGAATACAAAGCGTCGAATCGATTTCCAACATATCCCAAAAGACGTAGAAATTTTTCACGCAGAAACGAAATGCCATTCATTCATCATCATCATCATCATCCGTACCCAGTATATCCCAACGACAGCAAAAGCTATCGTTAGGGTCTGAGGAGGGTAAATGGTAGGCAGACAATACCTCTATCCCTAGGGATAGAGAGTCGGCTTCCAGAAATACATCAATACATCAATGTGCCAATACATCAATGTGCCAACTGTCTAATTAGGGTAGTGACTAATGAAATCCCAATAAAATAATAACAAATGTCTGCAAGGTCGTCCCGTGTCCTAAATGCGGCCATCAATCTGTCCACTCCACCGTGTCAGCCCCGTCCTCAACAAAGACATAATCGAAGACCTCTTCCTGCTCACCTGGAGGGGGGAAGTAGGGGTGAGTGACGGAGAAATCACTCAGTAGGCACCTGCCTCCAAGTCGTACAAGACAAGCATCCAATGATGATATAACACATAGCACATAAAACATGATATCACATAAGCATAGGAAAGAATACAGAAATGTAAAGCACTCTAGGTAAATTTTGCGCAACAACGTGATGCATGTCCCAATATACATGTCATACGCATCAAAGTCATGTCACACAGAATGCCGATTTCCATATCGTGCAATGCATGAACCCGGGTCTTACTGAGTGGCTGCAGGTCGTACACCCCACAGTCACCATACTGAGTGTGCGTGGCCGCGCCACCGCACACCATCCTGAGCGCCCGTGACCCGTACGTCACGACCCGCCATCAATGCAATGCACGTGCCATGAATGCAAAAACACAAACGCCTGAGGCCCTTGGCCCATCCTCACCATCCTCCGGCACTCAATTCTAGGTTCACTTGTTATCCGAGTACTGATTCAGCGTTGTTCGTCATCAAATCCATTTTCCCACTGCTCATATACATTCATCGGACCTTTTCAATATTTTTCCTTATTTTCCCCCTATTTATTCCTATTTATTACCTAATTATCTAAATTAGATAAATTATCACAATTACCATAATTTAATAGAAATAGTTTAATCTTAGCATTTTATAATTTGTGGAATTTATTTATAATTTTCTAATATTTATTTATATTTTTTCTATATTTATTACTATTTTAAATTAATTACTTAATAATTAGGAAAACTTTAGAATTTCAGAAATAATGAAAAGAATCCAAATACCTTAGTATTGGGCTGGCCCCTTTACTACAGCCAGTCCTGTCTGTTCGTGCGCGCGCAGGTCCAACCCGCTGAGAGCTGGCCTGCAATCCTAGTGTGTTTTTTTTGTTTATCCGGTTAATTGGGCCGACAGCAGCTGGCCCGGTCCGTTGACCATTCGGCCCGGTCCGCTAAGCTGCCAACCTCCTTTTTTATTTATTTAGTTAAATGGGCTGGCTGCAGCTGCCAGCCAGCGGCCCATTAACGGGCGGCCTGGTCTGCGCAGGCTGCAGGCCGGCCCTAACCAGTGAAATCATTATTTTTTTAAAAATTTCAGGATTTCAGCAGAGGGAGACCCAGGAGGCGCGTACTCCACACGCGCGCGCGTGAAACCACGTGCTGCCATATCCGGCGGTGCCTGAAGCGCATCGGCGACCTCCGGCCTCTGTTTTCCGACCTCGATCTATATTGTTGCCTATTTCCAGTCTATGGGAACCTATTCTAAGGCCAAATCAACAACTAAAGACCCTAAAGATAGTAAAGATGTGATATTTTGATTATCAAATTTTTCCCTAACATCAAATTCGAAGCACGCAAAACATATACGCATTTCTCACATATCAAGAACGCATGCTTCATATCGATTAACACACATACTATCAGTTTCAACAATCAAAACAATCAAAACACATAATCTACCATTAAAGCATGCTTGAATTTGTACCGTTTGAAGGGGGGAAAGGGAACCTACCTGTTTGTAAACAACTACGCAATGGAATTAACATGGTTGCCTTCTCTTTCTTTTCTCCCTTCTCCTTCTTCTCTTTCCTTCTCTCTCTTTCCCCTTTTTCCTTCCCTTGCTGTGCCCAGCGGCCGCCCTCCCTCTTTTCTTTAAATTTCAACCCTTTTTTTGTTCCTTCTCTGCCGTTATGCGCTCCCCTCCCCCAATCCCCTTTTTAATTCCCCCAGTCATCCACGTAAATTGAGAGGCGGTTACACCCCTCAATTTAAACTCATATTATCCTTTTTTTTAATACTTTTATTTATTTAATCCTTATCTTCTACCTATTTAAATATTTATTTTCTTTCCTTTTATTTTCTTTTCCCCCCTTTTTTTTCGGCTATAACACATGTCTTCCAATAGCTGTCATTAGTTTGAGAAGTGAAAATCTTCTACCATGTGCAAAGTGGAGTTTAGTTTATAAACTGCAAATTAGGACACGAACTTGTGATTTGCGAGTCTGTTTTTCGTTTTAAATGACTAGGTTGCAAATTCTGTCCACTTGTTACTATCTTTCTAAAAGAAATGTAAGCTGACTATAAATTTGGCTCGTAGTTTTTGGTGACCATCTGAGCCTCGGTGTGAAGACTGGTCTGCCCTATATCTGGCACAACAAAAGGAGAAACGCTTTTGTTAATCTGAAAAAAGCATCTTTTGGCGGGAAGAAATTATTCCATTCTTTCAAGCAGCAGTCTTCCCCAAGGAATGCACCACTGTTCAACATTGCCACATCGAATTGGCCAAGCAGGTCAAGTTGAAGCTCTCAAAAGTGGCCGACTATTTTAACAAGCTGCGGATGCCATGGCTACCTGAATCGAAGCGTGGGATGTGCTCAACTCTTCTACAGGCGATCCTGCTCCTGCTAAAGTAGTCAATGACAGCGCCAAGTAATTCTTGAACAGAACTTGAGACAAAAGGTGAAATCCCTTATTCTGGGGTTTCCACCGTCCCAGTCTCAAAGAGCCTATGTGGATGATACACATCAGAAGCCCAGCGGCCTCTTAGATTGGGTGAGATCTTACGCAGTGATCCACGCAAGGTGTCTCCCGCAAACCAGGCCTTCGGCATAGCAGAAGAGAAACACCCACACTGTGCGTATCATTCGAATCGAATTCTTGATCTCTTAGAGCAAATATCATCTCAAGTACCAACTTTGCTGTGGGGGCATTTTTGAATAGAACTAGTTCAATGGATTAGCGTATCGTATCGGCAGCGTATAGCTCTTTCTCATTATTTATTTACTTCAGATACTTTTGAGAGGGTTATTTATCGCGTGAGGTTGGACCTTCCATCTCTTTCATAATATCATTATTTATACATCGGTCTTATTCATTGTCGATTCTTATGCCGAGCAGTTATATTCTTGCCTGCTTCTCTAATCTATTCATTAAACATGATGAATGACATGTAAAAGCTTATCGACTTTTTTTGTCTATTGAAGGTTCTACATGTTACTAATAAAAATTAAGTCAGATACGTCCTGTTGAGTTTGATATGTCTGCTAGTAACGGAGGCTTTGAAAAAAAATGGTTGCTCTTGTATATGGTTTTTGCAGATTAAGGCAATTCAATATTGATTCTTTTGATGAAGTTTGCAAAAATGTTTGTAAAAGGATTGAACGATCATTTCATACTTTAGAGATAACGAATGATTGAACAAATAAAAAATTGACGTCGATCTCACATTTTAAAAAACAGATATCGATGTATACACAATACCTTACATAAATCGATTTCTGTTTACATAGATCTCTCAGAATTATGTCAATCGATCTATGTAGGTAATGTGCATAATTGAAACCATACTGTGTAGCATCATATCCTCAACATAGATCTATCTATGTATACATCAATCTCTGAAAATGAAACATACATCGATCTATGTAGGTAAGGTGCAAAATTATAACTACACAGTTTAACATCATACCCCCAACATAGATCGATATATATATATATATATATATATATATATATATATATATATATATATATACATTAGTTTCTAAAAATGAGACATAGATCGATCAATGTCATCTTGAATTCAAATTTTTATGGTAATTGCAAACAGATCCAATGTTGATTTAAAATATTCTCTCTCTTCGTTCTTCTCCTAATTGATTGTACTTCCCCGCTGCCCCCAACGTCCACAAAGCTATTTTGACTATATTACACCTATCTAAGATTCTCTAGGGTGGTTATGGATCCTCAAAATCAACTATAGAGCGGTTGAAGATAAGTTTAATTTTCTCAAGGAAATGGAGTGAGATTCACTCTCCTATATATTGGAGAGACTCAGATGATGCATTCATATACTTTGATCCTCTTCAAGCTTCATCCTCTATTGTTGTAAAAAGCACTCAAAGGTGTAAAGGTGCTTAAAGCCTATTAAGCTCTTATTGCTCGTTTTCATTGTTGTATTGTGAAAACAGAGGTTCAACACAAGAGGAACTAAACATATATTATCCCTTGCTTGTGGTTCATACTTATTTGAAAGTGTAATCTCACTTCTTCTCCAACACCCATCTGGTGAAAGTTCTTCGGTAGAACTTTGTTGAAGTTGTGAAGAAGTAATTAAATGCTCTTGCTTGTACCTGTTGTAGTAGTTGATGTTGTATATTGTTTGTGCAATAGTTGTTGTTTCACTAAATGTTAGTGCAAGTGCTGTTGTTATTATTTCTTGTCGAAAGAAATAAGAAAAGTTACCATTGAAGATCTACTTTGGAAATAAAATGGTACTGAAATAGAACTGAAAAGATTTGAACCATTTTAAATCTTGTGTCTCTATTCATTGTTTCTCATTTTCCTCTTTTTTATTTTAGAGAGCATTTGAGTTGACGCGAGCTACCAAGGAAATTTCAAAAAATTACCAAACGCTCCATTGTTCTCTGGAGAATGATTGTTACCGACCTATCAATTGGTATCAGAGACCAGCCTTGATTGCTGAACCAATTTTTGTAAGTAGCATGGCTAAAGATCATTGAAAAAATAGGGCAATGTCAGCCTCTACCTCATATAGCTTAACTCTCAAACCATCCACTATATTACATAACCAAACACCAAGGTTCGAGTGTTTGATGCATTTAGCGATTCCTTATGGAAATATAGGATGTGTGCATATTTGTGTGTATATGGTTATGACATATGAAAAAAAAGGTTAGGGAGAGAATACCTCCACCAACTAAGTTGGATGACAATGGGAAAATAGTTATAAAGGAGTTGGATAGCTACAATAATGAGGATTTGAGTTAGAAGGGAAAGCTCTAGAAATCCTTCATATTTCTTTCTCAAACAATGAGCTAATAAAGTTCAAGACATCTTCTCCCCATATGAGACATGGAAGAAGTTTGAGGAGTTAGCAGACAATGATGAAGAATCAAACATAAGTGAAGAGGATCATGATGACAAAAAACAATTTGCCTCTTATCTATTGAAGATGACAAAGAGGTACTTCTTTCAACTTCCTCATTTCATAAATTACAAGATAATATATTTCTTTACATGAGAAATTTGAAAATCTTTCCCTAAGATATAATCATGCTAAAAATAAAATTAGATTACGTATATTAGAAAAAGAAAATCTGCATGACTGTTAGTTTGCTTCATCTAGAGCATGATATCACATTAATGATGCATAAATCCTTAGCTCTAGAAAAAAAAGATATTAAGGATAAATGCATCAAACTTGAAGAACTCCATAAGATGATATGTGAAAAACGTTATTCATGAAAAACATCTTGGTAAGCAAAAAGTAGCTAAGAAAATTTAAACCAGAAACTGAAGCTTCTACTTCCTTGACCAAGATGAAAATGTCAAAGATAAAAGAGAGAGAGATATCTATGTGATTTATCTACGGCTAAGTCTTTACTTCAAATAGATGTGCATACCAAGGTCATAAGATTTCTAAGTCTATGAAGGTAACTAAACCTTCCAAGTTCAAAAACACATAATCATATACTATACCTGTTTGTTTCTTTTATAACAAAAAAAGTCATATGGTAAGTACTTGTAGAGCTCAAAAAAGCTTTAAGTGTTATTGGAGGCTTAAAGACATGAGAACTAATCAAAATAGACCAACAACAAAAAGGTATTTACATTTAGATATTTGTCTTATATAGGAGTTTGGAATCCATAAAAAAGTCAAAGTGGAAGAAATCATATAGCTCATGTAAATGAAAGGTTCAATCTATATGGGTGCCAACAAGTGTTTTCTATCAAGTTTAAGACCAAAGATGGTGCATAAGTCTATTTTGACATGGGGTTTTAGGAGAGTTAAACCTTCTAACTTACTTTTAAGTCCAATAATATGTTTAAAAGGAACATGAGCTAATTTAGTAAGGTTATCCATTGGTGTGATGATAATATTTAAACATTTTTCTGAAATAATAAAATATTTATGAAAAGAATCATAGTGGATTGATATTTTTGTGATTTTTGAAAAGAAAACAAATGTTTAGCTTACAAGAATTTATTGTAAAAACTCTTATGCCAAGTTTTTGGCGTTTATCCATCATGTAGAATAGATGACTTGGATATGTTTGTTATAAAGTTTTTTTCTAAACTTTTGAAAGATCCAGCCTATCAAAAATATTTATAAACTAGGAAGGTATATGTGATACTTATAAATTATCTAATGCCATGATAACCAAAGATTAAAGTCTTATATTGAACTAACACTATCAAGCCTCTATAAGTGTTTTATTAAGACATTAATAGGAGCGTCGTATACTTGTGGTAGTACATGGTAACTTTACACCTTGACTCAGCTATGTGACTTGCTTGATCTTTGAAACTAGTTGATTCTACTATCTACTTGAGAATATTGCTCGCCAGAAATTATAATACATGATTATGATTTCTAAAAATAGTTTATAATTAAGATAAAACCACCATAAAATCAATTCTTTTAGGAGAAATAGAATTTGGAAGTTTGAAGGAAATACCAAGATATATGTGAGATGAGAGGATGCTTTCACCACCTCTTGGTATCTAAACTTCTAAACAAAATTAGAAAGTGAAAAGTGAAACTAGAACGCTTCTACGGACTAGTTTTTCTTGAATTTTCTTTGCCCAAACACCTTTAAATAGAAGTTTTAAATGTTGGTTGATCATT
This sequence comes from Eustoma russellianum, assembly GCA_036186865.1. Taxonomy (NCBI): domain Eukaryota; kingdom Viridiplantae; phylum Streptophyta; class Magnoliopsida; order Gentianales; family Gentianaceae; genus Eustoma; species Eustoma russellianum. The sequence continues at coordinate 27,497,501 of AP025053.1, read as the reverse complement.
AATAGGGTGTACTTGAATAGTCTTGATATGACTTTCTATGAGCTTTGAAATGATAGAATTTTCTACTCTAAAATATCTCATTATGTTTGGTTGTAAATGTTTCACAATTAAAGATATCTCAGAAAGGCTTGATCTTTAATGGATGATGAACAAGCTAATAAGATCATGCAGGTCAACAAGCCTCTTGATAACTTGAATATTTCGTGTTAGGACGATTTTCATGTATAACTTAACGATTCAAATGATTAGATGATAAAAGTTATTGGAACACTCATGATGATCAAAAGTAAAAAAAAAGTCGTTTCTTGTTTAACAAATTTGAAAGACATGAAATTTGGTAGATCATCCGAGCTTTAGCTGAAAGAAAGATGGATAAGAAAACTAAATAAGGAGGAAATCTTGAATTGTTGTTCTAGACTATTATCAAGATAAGGATAAAACATTTGTATTACCTTACAAGTTTAAAAGATTTAAGAATCCTTCTAGGTTATATTTGGTGTAGAAATTCCCAATTGTACTAACTATATGTCAAGTCGATCGTTTTGGATAAATATTAAAAATAAAATTACGCAGCTTAATCTTTCAATCTTGAAGACCTTCATTAGTCAAATCATGCTAGAACAGCCTTGTATGACTTGAACCGAACTCTTATAGGTTGGTATTAGGTGTTAAGATATTCTTTTTTTAAAAAAAAGATTTTTCAAAAGGTAAATTAGACATCACATTCTTCATCTATAAATAATTTAATGATCATCTTTTAGTCAACATCCATGTTGATATTATACTTGGTCTACTATAGAAATATGCGTGAAAGATTTGCATAAGCCGATACATAATTAGTTTGATGTGAATATTATGAGAAAAACTCAACTACTTTCTTGATTTCAAACTATATTAACTAAGAAGTAAATTTGACCCAAATACATGATAATGATCCCTCAACCCCTCCGTGCTGTCCCTGAGTTCTATCTCCATAAGAGCCTCTCCATAAATCATCAACCTAAATATAATCGCTATGTTATGTGCATGGTAGTTACCTCACCCACAGGTAGATGAAACGTGTGGGCATACTGTCTCCACCTTTCGGCAAACGCTGTGATCAATGCATGACCAATCTTTATTGTACTGCAGATGATAGCTCTCTATAATCCTTCCTCCTCCATGTATATTATGCACCTAAATGAGATTTCTAAATCCTCATTATACATGCCTACTACGTATATGATCTGAATCTTATAACTATCGCTACTCCTAAGTAAATGCATCTTTTGCTCTCCATGAAGAGTCAGTAAATCAAATATCAGGCATCAACTCATCCATCTATCAGGATCCACTATCACTACCGATAACCCGTGACGCCATAAGTACACCTATACTTTTAATCACGTAATATAATTACATATTAATGATATATCATTTTAATGTAATAAAATCAAACGACAAAAAAAACAAAAAAATTAAATTAAATAACATAATTAACTACATGCATTTTACTTAAGTTCACATACATTAACTATTAACATGCTAACGATTTATTTCATTAATTAAATATTGACATGCTAACATAAGTAAAAAATAACATTCTAACAATAATAATCATATTAATAATATGCCAAACAATAATAATAACATTAACATTAATAAAATCACTTATTGGTTTGTTTGTCCAGTTGTAGCTGGTCATAGCATCTTTCTTGTTCAGTCTTATTTCATGATTAGAGAAACACCTTTAGATGCGGCCTCTTTTTTATAGCCGCATCCAGCAACCAAGGACGCATTGGCAGTGCCGTCCAAGAGTAAGGATGCAATTAACTCTACCGTCCAAGCTTTAGATGTGTATGATAGTGACGCCCTAGGTTTGGTTTGGTTTTGCATCTCCAAAACAGTCTTTCTGCACCCGAAAACTATATACTCTCTTAGGCACAACTGTCAGTGTCGTCCAAGAATGATTTTTGGACGCAATTGCCAGTGTCGTACTAGGTCCTCTTAGACGATACTGCTAAGTGCGTCATAGTTGTTTCAGTAGTTTTTCTAAAACGTAGCATATTTGAAGAATTCCTATCAAAACTATAATATTTTATTAAATTCTCAGGGATAGATGGTGTTACTGGTCTTCTAAGTTTTTTATGTACCTTTTTATTAAATTCTCAGGGATAGATGGTGTTATTGGTCTTCTAAGTTTTTTTATGTGCTTTTTTTTTTTTTACAAATTTTCTGTTTGTTTTCTTTGTTATGATGTATTTTTTACAAGTGTTTTCACACACAAAAAAAGGTATGTAATAAGAAGCAAAACATATACAACAAACCCACACATATAAAGATAAACATAAAATAAACACTTACATAAAACACTTAAAAACAAAGTATTGAAGAATGAGCAAAACATATGAAACACAATAAAAGAATGCAAAACATATAACATCTAGGCGGATAGTAGATGAGACTTCAATTCACAATTACTAAGGGAAGAAAACCCTCAAACTCACATGACATAGTCTAGTTGGTACTTGAGTTGAGATTTGGTCCAAAAAGTCAATAGTTTGAATCCAGGGACACGCACAATGTGGGTGCTCCACTGCTGCTAGGCCGAAGGCCTAGTTTGCAGGGAACACCTTGTGTGGGTCACTGCGTAAGTCTTCACCCAACATAGGAGACTGTTGGACTCCTGATTTATATCCTCCACAATGCTCTTTGAGGCTGAACCGGTGAACGCCCAAGAATCAAGGAGTGACCTTTTGCTCCGAGAAAATCTTTTGAAAATGGGATGTGACTCATGTGATTCAAGTAACAGGGGAAATGAACAGAGAAAATCAATAGCGATGGTTTTAGCGTGATTATGCGCGACCCCCTTATGACAAAAACATCAGCAGTGACTAAGATTCTAAATTGGCACACTTTGCTTTGTTAAGAAGGATTGCCTCCTAAATCAAGTACATAATTGTCTTTTAGCTTTTGTTTAAATATGATTTCCTACATGTGATATTACTTAAACGTATAGTCCGTACATTCGTCTTTATCTTTTTGGACCACAAGTCTGTTACTTTCTCCTAGTAGACATGCATACTTTGCTAGTTGGTTGCTATCCAACAAAATTAGCATTATATGAATGATTTGGCGCACGACTTTTCGTATGAAATTTTTATTAAATTGTTATCACTGGTTTCGTTAGGTAGACAGGTATATTAAATCTGATTACTTGTGGTCACCATGTACTTTGAATCTTAGGAGGATGCTATCATCAATGTTATTGGGCCACTCTTTATAATTATATAAAAGTTTGTTAGCAAATTATTATAGTTCCAAAGAGTAGGGAAACGTATAACAATACCTAACATTAGGCTTTAGGTACAGGCTGCAATCTGAATTTGAGCAAGATCACCTCACTCCCGGTAAGATTACCGTTTTCCTTTCCACCTCACGCCATCTGGCAGGTCATCTCTCACCCAGCCTCGAGCAAGATCACTTCACTTTCGGTAACATTATCGTCCTCCTTTTCAGTCTCACATCATCTTGTATGTTATCCGTCATCCAATTTTACAGTCTCTCCAAATCACGTATTGCGTGATAAATCCTCACCGCCTTCTTGGAGTGAGAGCATCCGGACTGATGTGAATTGCACTTGTAATCAACATGGAAATGCTTATTGCAAAAGTCAAAAGTGTCATATAGTGGTGGGATCATAATTTGCATCTCATGAACTTTTTCCTGAAAGGAAGAGGATCTCCAGATACAGGGGCGTTCACAAGGGGGGCATGGGGGGCAGCCGCCCCCTAACTCGGAGAGAAAATTTAGGTAGTAGGTAGATACAGTTGTATTTTTGATTATCTAAATTTAAGGTATCTGTTTTTTAATCCCCAAACTATCTCATGATATGTGATATATGTGTGTTACTAGCCTAGTGAATAATTTCTTTGAGATTCTATCGATGATTGTTAATACTGTGGGTGCTTCATGCAAAAGAAAGGGTTCCCTTCGTCTGTTACACAACGGCGAAGTTCTAAGAAAATTAGAAATGGGTGAGATTTCGAGCGGAAGGGGTAAAAATCAAGAAAGAAACTTAGCCCGACCAAGTGACACATGTTGGGGTTCTCACTACAGAACATTGCTCCGACTTTTTGAAATGTGGAATCCAATTGGAGAAGTACTATTTTAGTTGTACAGAGATGGTGAGAATATAAAAATCAGAAATACAGCATCGGGATTAGTTGATAAGATGTACTCTTTTGAGTTTGTATTTATTGGAAAGTTTATGTTTCATAAAGGTACTTAATTTCTATTCATTGTAATTGATACGTACACTATTGATCATTGATTTGTCTATATCTTGCTTTTTTTCATATAAAATCTTAGATAATTGACATCATTGCTACGGAAATGGATACACACTTCACCGAAGCCAGCACAGATTTACTTAGATGTGTGATGTGCCTTGATCATTCCAATTCTTTTGCAAATTTTGATCATGGTCAATTGCTACACCTTGCTGAGTTATCTCCAGACGATTTCACTACCAAGGATCGAATTGAGCTCAACCATGAACTTAAAAGTTACACTGGTGATATGAAATCAAATGAAGTATTCTCTCATATTACTAATCTTGGAGTTCTTGCAAAGAAGATGGTGAAGTTGAATTATCACAATTACTTTCCTTTAGTATATCGGCTCATCAAGTTAGCACTGATCTTACCTGTTGGAACACCGAGTGTGGAAAGAAGTTTTTCTGCGATGAATATAATAAAGACTGATCTGCGTAACCGATTGGGAGACGACTTACTATCGGACTGTTTACTGTGTTACTTCGAGAAGGAAGTTTTTGGAACCATTTCAAATTAAAACATTATGCAACAATTTCAGAATTTGGGAACTCGAAGAAATTTATTGTGGCCACTGTTAATCCCTCCTGGTGCTCGTCCTTCATTTCGTAAATAAAAGGTATGTTGAACGTCAAATTAATAACTTTTGTTGGATATTGCTGCTTGTTAATGTTGCTTATGAATAACTTTTGTTGGATATTGTTGATGGTTGCTTATTATTGTTGCATTTTGATTAGTAAATGTGTTGGTTTAGATTTTATGTTATAATATTTGCATATATCTATATTGTAAGGGAGTTTTTGCCGGATTTTCAATGGAATGTCTATTGAGTCCGAAAAAGTGGACGGTGATCCCATAGTGTGAATTTTGCCCCCCCAAGAAGTAGTCGCTGCGTCCGCCACTGTCCAGATATGCTCGATTATAGGTGTTCCAAAACACTCAATTGATGCTATAATGTTCTTGTTCAATCCATCATGACATATCTTGGAGGCAAAAGATGGACAAAATTGTTGCCAAGTTATAAAATGCGCACTTGTAAAACGTCATTAAAATTTTAAAATTTCTATGTGTGATTTATAATTTCTTGATAGATACAATTTGACGTAATTTTCATTATGGATCATTAGAAAACAACCTCAATTTATTTCTAATACATAGTGTTTCTAACACATGTGTATGGTTACGTACATCCAAATCCTTTATACCCCGTCATAGACGAAAGCCTCTAAAGCAATGTGGTAATGTTGTTGTAGTATCTGTGATTTGTAAGTAAGCGTGCCAATTGTTAAAGTTAATAGGAATGTCTAATCATCTAGTAGAATTATGACTTAAATCACCAAGTATGATAAAAGTCTTATTTCCATATTATACTATATCACATGCCATGTTTGCTCCCAAACTACAACAAATAAGGAGATGAACAAAGACAAACACATGTGATATGTTTTATATAGGATAGAGAATCATATCAAGATTCAGGGACGCAAAAATCTTACCATTCCACCATTTTTCCGACTAAATCACACGATCACCTATGTCACATAAATTATATAAATTACAATAGTGCAGCATTGTACCCATCTCATTTCTCATAAAAAAATTTTAGAACGAGAACATTTTCCGAAAATGAAGAAATGAAAACAACACACAATCCTATATTCGCATTCATCAAATAACTTTGCAGATCTTTGACAATTGTAACAACATAATTATATGTCTGTTGACATTGAAACATATGATGTCCAATAATATTGTCTCTGGAGAATCATTTTGTACAAAACAGCTGACTGAATGTAGAAAAAGAAAAGATAATCCTCATCTGAGACCCCTAGAAATTGGAGGATTTCTGTTTAGACTTTCAATCTTTGTGCTCTCATAAACAGGCAAACCACTTGATGAGTAGAGATCAAGATCACAATTTGGCAAATCAAAAAGATCAGAACTTGAATCACTATCACAACAATCATCAGCTTCACTAAATTTCCTGAACTCTTTTTCCTCTGATGAATATCTATCACCCCACTCTGTCTCAACACTCCGCTCTTCAATTCTCCCCTTAAATTCCTTACCCTTGATTGAGGTAGCATAAGGGTTCAGATTGTTATAACGTTTGAAGCTGAAAGGAGATATTTCTTTATGATCTGAGTAGCTTCTGAAATCTTTGTATGAATTCTTGGGAGTTTGAGAATAAACAGGGGGTGTTCTAAAGCCCGAATCTTTAGGCTGAAAATCAGAGCTTTGAAGCTGGAAATTGCTAATGCTGCTTCTTCTTTTTCTTCTCCAACCGGGGCTTTCTTCATCATCTTTGACAGATTTTGAAGAAGACTTTGGTTTCTTCTTCTTTAAAGATGTTTGATTGAAAAGGGAATTCAAGAAACTGGCTAATCTGCCTGCAGGGGAACTTGGTTGTTTGTGATTTTTCTCTTTGGTTTGGGTATTTTCACTTTCCATATTTTGAATGGCTTTTCTCATTGGCATGTCTAGGCTGAATCTCCCGGATGGTTTGGAGTTTTGCCTGTCCTTTTGTTGTAACGTTGTGTGAGTTTCATTGGCACCGGAGAAGTATTTGGCGGCCTCGAAAACGTCGAGCTCGCCGGAGTCGTTTTTCCGGTGAAAAGATTTCTTGAGCATTTTTTCTGGATGGCCTGAAATCCCAACCATGGAGATGGAGATAAAAGGTATGGTGTAGTGTTGTGTGTATTATGGGTGGAGTGGGGATTGCTTTAAAGGAAGGGAACAGATTGTGTTGGGTAAAGAAAGCATAAAGGGGAAGGAAGACGTCTTGTATTCCAAAGATGAACGATGATTTTGGGAGTGGTGGTGAGACAATGAGTTAGTTGGAATCCATCTCTACTTTTATAGTGCTCCATTCCAATGTCCTTTTCCATTTTTTTGTTTAAAAAAAATATTTAGGTGATAGAAGACTTACTCGGTTATAAAGTTTAAGGCATATCGCAAATTTGAATTAATTGCATTTGGTATCCATTCTTTTCCACCAAGTTTTAAGTAGCATCCAATGTTTCATGAAACACACTTGCCATCCAGACTTATAGGGTTAATAGACACCTGGCATCCGGCAACCGGGAAATGACCTGCTATAGGCGGTTTTTATGAAATTTCCTTTTTTTTTCACTTTTTCCCCAAGTGGCGCCAAACTTTTCTCAACCCTGGTTAATTTCATCTTCCCTCCATTCCTTCCAATAACAACAACCAAAACTGTTGAAAAGAAGATTGAGCCATGGGGAAATTGATGATGAATCCAACAAGTATGCCCCTTTGTTATCCTACTTCTTCTGTTGGACAACTCCAAATTCCATAGCTAATTCAAACAGCACTCGAGAACTGAATCCCACAGTTTCAAGAAACAGAGAAACAGAGGAGGCAGAGCAAGACCTTGAGTTGGGAAGTTCAGAAAATGTTTGTCTTTTTAATAATTTAGGAGTGTGGTCGTGCTGGTAGAGATGGGCAACCTGTATCTGTGTGTTGTATTACAGTTACAGTGACTCCATCAGTTCCAGACCTATTTTCAGCTTTAATTTTTTCCCCTGCATCTTGTATTCTTATGCGTCCCGTGCCTGCTATATCATGATTCCTTCTTTATCTGCAGATAAGAGTTAAGCACATGCTTAGCCAAGGCACTTCTTTGGGATATATTCGTTCAGGTTCATCAACTACAGGGAGATTATTGGAGACTAATTCCGACAACCTTCTGAGAATGGTATGTCAAAAATGGTACATTCTTTGACTTCTTGTAGTCAAGAACTCAATTTGTTGATCTAACTACTTGCAGGTCTGTTACTGTGAGAATGACGTGGATTTCCGGCGTCTCATACAGCTGCTTCATTTTGGGGAGAAGTTTGATTCCAGCAACTGCCAGAGTACCTGCGGTAATTGTTCCAAGATAATAAGCTCTGTTGAGAGATTTTGTTTAACGGAAAAATGAAGGTGGAAAGTTTTAGATTTTGTTTTTCCTTTAATTTTGAAGGTAAAATAGTGAACTTTGGTTAAAGTCGGGTTAAAAGTATGGTTAAGTCCGGTCAAAAGTCGATTTCAGCGGTCAACGGTCGACCAGCAGGTCATCCGGATGCCAGATGTCTACTAACCCTATAAGTCTGGATGGCAAGTGTGTTTCATGAAACATTGGATGCTACTTAAAATTTGGTGGAAAAGAATGAATAACAGGTGCAATTAACTCTCGCAAATTTTAATGAAAACTTACATTGGGATGATAATTCACCCCTTAAATGGAATGATTGTTAGTGGATTCAACCATAAATTCATATAAGACGAAATAAGCGAAGTTTATTAACTAAATGAATCCTCCTTGGTTTATATCTAACTATCAATAATCCAACAAGATATGAAAATGAAGGTGGGGGTGGAAAGGGGAAGGGAGGGGGAGGGAGGGGGAGAAGGATTGATGAACCGAAATAATTACCTGTTAGTCAACAACAGTCAACGGTAGATTTTGGGCATAAAATGTTAAAGTCCCGCAGGTCGGCGCAAAAGCACTGTTACTCGGCCAAACTACGTTTTGGTTATACTCTTATCATCAAGGGTTTGCACCCCGGCATCCGGTCTGAACTGCAGCTCGGCGAAGATGCACTTCTTCACAAGCTTCCTAAAGTTTATTGAAATGGCGAAGGCAAAATCCACTATAAATCATGTTCAGCTCGGCCACGTGCCTAAGTCGGGCCGACACTTGTTGATACATGGTCAAGAATTATAGAAGTGAAGGTTTGCATAACACTTCAGAATATTTCATCTCGGCACGACAAAGTCATAGTCAAACTCGGCAGAACAATTCATCTCGGCCTCGGCTGCATATTGGCTCTGCCACACTAAACACTATCGGATAAGATCAAGAGAAGATATTCTCTACCATCTGCTGGGACTCACTAAGCGGCTCAGCAGAATAACTTTCCAAATGGCAAACGATGATTGGTCCAGGACAAGGACATCATTACAAGCCGACCTACACAACGGCTACGGTCTCAAGCTTTAGTCCCATCGCATTGCATCTCTGCAACGGATTAGACCGCCATCTCAGCCACATCACCGTCTCATCAACCAGGCAGGAGGTCAGACCTCCACAATCTCAAGTATAAATACCCTTCTACCCAGACGAGGAAGGGGATCCGAATTCTTGGAGAACAGCTGGAGCATTACTTCCAGAACTCCATCTCGGCCATAACACTAAACTCACAAACTCAGTGAGGTCCTTTTCAGGTTTTATCTAAGCCCTATTCCAGCATAAATTGCATAGGCAAAACACTCATGACTGACTTAAGCGTCGGAGGGTTTTTCTCGGGGCAGCGCCCTGGGACCTCTAACGTGCCCCGAGACCTCTAACGTTTTTCTTCTCTTTCAGGCTCCATAGAGGGATTCATATAGAGGATTAATGGTATATTTCTCGGGTCATCTCTGATCCACCCGGTGAACGATTCAGGTCTCATCAAGGATGATTTACATTACGAGACTCATTCAAGATAGATGAACAATAGAATGTCGGATGACCATAGCTCAATGGAAAAGTATCGGGTTAATGTATAGCAGTCAAGGTAAATAAATCATTGGGTGAACGTTTTAACCTTGTAGTTAGTTCTTTAATACTATAACGTGTTTGGATTTAGACTCTTCATGAGCTTATTAAAAAAAATATGACAAACTTGGTAGACTATCTAATAAGGCATACATCTCGATCTATATCCTCCAAGTCCTATATACGGAGTATTGGTGGCCTCTAGGCTGGGATTCAAATTTTTTCTTTAATTTTTTTTGTTATTGTTTTTGTTGAACTATAGAAAATCAAAATATGTACTAATATAAAGAGAGCGACATGTGATAGGTAACATAAATACGTGATTGGTAATATAAGTAGGTGAGCTAATAAACACAGTGAAGAAAGACAAGCAATGCTAAAAATTGGGCAGTCTCTATATACCTTAATTTGTTAACGGGAGATATAAAGAAATAAATGGCATAAACTCGTTACTAACATCATTATTTATGTTTAAAGAAAATGTGGTGACAACCATGCGAGTCTCCGTGTGCCTTAGTTTGTTAAATTGTCTGTATAATATGCCATTTGGAGACCTGAGTGATCCACAAGGGTTGTCTGCATATATTTTTTATTTTCATCCAACACAGATAAGAATAAGCATACTTTTAATGGTGTGCAGGAATTTCTAAAAGCTATGTTACATATATCATCTTTATAACAACAACAACATTACCGCATTACCTTAGACGCTCTTGCCTATAACGGAGTATGGGGAGACGGATGTATGCAACCATACTCATGTGTTAGAAACATATAGAGATTGGTTCCCGATGACACATAATGATGCTTCAAGCTATGTCGATCAACTGCTACTTCACAATATAAGAAGCGAAACCAATTTAGTAAGCTATTTTGCTTTATTCCATTATATTCCAAAGTCAAAGATGAGTGTATCCTTGACTCCATTGGAAATGAAAAAATATATCATTCTTATAACCCTCGAAATTAATTGTTACAAAATGAGAACCCTTTTTTTTAGGCAGGTAGGATACTTCTGGAAAACCTCCTTAACCTATTGCCAGGCTCGAAAGGTTCCCCTTGGTGAGAAGACTTATAAAGACGGAGTAATGCAATATCCCACAAGTAATAAAAAATGTAATCGATATATGAAGAAATTAACAATGACGTCATTAGGTTATGTTAACAATTTTGGACCGAATTCGATAAATGATTGATAGATACACATCTTATTGAGGAAAACACATTCTTTTGTTTTTCTATTATTAATTATATCTCATGGTCTATTCTCGACCATTGATCAAACAAAAAGACGTGTTTTTATCAAATTAGGATGTCTACTAATCATTTCTCTTTCAATAAGCTGGCTTAATTAGTAAATGATTTAACCTACGGAATAGGTTGGGAAAAGGCGAGGGACACTAAATCGTGATTTTTGTAGATGACGCATGTATACTTTTACATATATGAACAAGTAGATGTAATGCTGTGATCGAAAGAGTTCGTGAAGTACATATCACATATCAATTGAGATTTATTGAGAAGGTGAAGGTACCAGATGTTTGACTTATTATGATAATAATATTAAAGTTATTTCGGATCTCTTGAAAAATCCCTAATACGATATTGTATAGACAATTAGGGAGATAAAAGGGGTGTAAAGGGTGTTTCCGATGCATTAGGTTACGTGTTTGCGTAGGGTCGGAGAAAGGCCAGATCGCTTTGGGATTTGATGTATGCAGTTTTCCCTACGCTTTATGCAAGAAACTGTTTTCACGGGTTGCAAAACAACAATTTTACCAGTTGCTCTAAGTCTGGTATTCCTTGGGATAGGATCACCTTACCGCAAGGGGGGTGCGGTGACGCGTGACCGCGCGACACGTGGTAGCAAGGGGGTGGTGAGGCTTAGATGAGGGTCACCCTCATCTAACCTCATCACCTCCTCTTGCTGCGTGGTCACAAAGGGGGTGAGGAAAGTTGGGGTGAGAAGATCCCAACTCGTATTCCTTATCACAGAATTAGATGAACTGTCTGGTCAACGTCATTGGAGAATTGGACAAACGTTAATCACGGCGAAAAAACGATGAGTGTTAGGATCACCTCACCGCAAGGGGGGTGCGGTGACGCGTGACCGCGCGACACGTGGTAGCAAGGGAGTGGTGAGGCTTACCTTCATCTAACCTCATCACCTCCTCTTGCTGCCACGTGTCGCGTGGTCACAAAGGGGGTGAGGAAAGTTGGGGTGAGAAGATCCCAACTCGTATTCCTTATCACAGAGTTAGATGAACTGTCTGGTCAACGTCATTGGAGAATTGGACAAACGTTAATCACGGCGAAAAAACGATGAGTGTTAGCTCAATCCTTGAGGCTTGTGCCTTTGTATCTATTTAGCTGATTACCCTAATATGACCGGTTTGGTATGGTTTGGTTTTCATGAGTCGGAAAACTTAGCTATTCTATCGACCGTATTGACCTCGAATCAAATTCCTTTCCCCAACACCCAACGCCACCCCAGCCCTCAAAAGACCAGGTTTTGGAAATTGTAGGTTTGTAAATATTTGTATAATATACATCTATATGTGTGTATATACATATGCATACATATATATATATGAGGAAAGAAAAATTATAATAGTTTTTAAGAAAACCCAATTTTATCACATATTCGAAAGTAAACTAAAAACTATGTATGAAGGTTCTGTCACAACCGCAATGTGAAATAAATGGTAGTTGTAACAAAATCACAGTGTGTTATTTTGACTTTTGACATTTAGCGGTTATGCCAAAACCGGTGTGCAAACCACACCATGTCTTAAAAAGAGTAAACTTAAGAATATCTTGATAATTTTTACCGAAAATGTTTAATGAGTATTATTAAAATAATATTATGTTCATAAGTTATAGGATTCATCACAGTGAAATCCATGAGCGGTTGCAGCCTCTTATCTTGAAACATTTTTTAAAATGTAACTTTAAAGTTTTATCTTAAAATAGCTTTTAAAAAGAGTTTTATATAGAATAAATCTAAGTCAAAGTTTCGTTGCGATGATTAATTTAAATTTGGTTTAGATTTTTTTTATCATAATCACTATCCGACTATTTACTCCGTAAAAACCAAGCAATCTATATCGATACTTAATTTCATTTTTTACTTAATTAAAATTTACGAGGATACCATTCAAATACATACACACGTATATACATACATACATATATATTTATATGCACATGGATGACAAAAAGTAGAGACAGGCAACTATGCATATTTGTGTAACATGAGCACAAGTTTGATATATATTATTTTTACTGTTAGGTCGAAACTTGTATTAATATGAAATTATTGATACATATCACTGACTTTAAGGTTTCAATATGGTGGCCCATTGGCGAACCACAGAAGATAATGCCACTTAATTGATAACGAAGACCTTCGCCTTGAAACATCAAGATTAACCTTGTTTTCATGTTATGTCAAACATGAAAATTTTATCTGAAACTTAGCTTTCAAATTATGTATTAGTGTTTTTTTTTATTTGTACTCTTCAAACATCATAACAACATAACCAACGTCTTAAAACCTGAAATTGACGGCACTGCTTTAAACGTGTAACATTAAATATCATTTTTTGGGCTTCATCATTGTCGGTAAGAAAATGGTTAACCGAACTCTTAACTTAATATTTCAAAACCATAGTTATATATGATGCTATTATTTTCTCTCCCTATGCGATAGGGGATATCACAATATGTGCACGTCCTATACTGTTGTAACCGGAAAGTAAAAAAGGGAAAAAAAATTAATTAATTAAATAATTGATTTGTTTAATTAAATTAAAGTTAAAAAACTAAATTATCCTAATTAACTATCCATAACCCCAATTACTCCCCCCACTTCCTCAATCCCTCCAAAACCGCCCCTTCCCAATTAAATCCCCTAAAATCCTCCCCCAACCCACTCATTCACCGCATAACAACATAAAAGAGAGAGAGAGTGTGTGTGAAGGAGAAGGGAAGCAACGGCACAGAGAAGAGGGAAAGGGAGAGAAAGGAGAAGGGAAAAAGAGAGGAGAGGGAGAGGAAGAGAGAGAAAAAGAGAAGGAAGAAGTAGGATTGGGCACCCACATCAAATCCAATTCTGTTTTTGTCAGTGAATTTGTATTCAAGAGGTAAGTTACCCTTTCCTCTGTCGGATTGCTTTGCACTTCCTCGTATTCTGTATTGAGATTGTTTGATTATAACTGTATGTTTATTATTAATATGTTTACCGCGAATTCTATATGTTTTGATATGGAAATTGCGTGAATGGCCTTAGATATAGATCACATAGCACAGAAATAGGATGGAATGGGTTTAGGGTGTCGAAAAACGCGCACAAGGGTGACGCGTGTAGAACACGCGCGGCTGCAAATGGAGGCGCGTGTGGCCCACGCGAGTCCCTGAGCGGCGCGTGTATGTCATGTGCTGACATGTTCAGCGTCAGTGTATTCGTGGCGTTAAACGAAGTCCAATGGAACTGGTTTGGGGTTAATCCGAGTTAAAACGTGAAAGTTATGAATTTTTGAATGAATTTAGAGTTTAAGATATTAAAGAAATGAAAAAGGGCTTGGCCTGCGTAGATAGCAGAGCCAGCCAGCCAGGCCGGCCACTGTTCGCTCAGCAGGCCTAAAAATCGGCTCAATACTGCAGTTTATTAAAAAAAGGGATTTAAGGCCGGCTGCAGCTTCCGCAAGCCGGACCTGCTGGAATGGAACAGACCCAAATCGCAGGTTATATAAAAAAAAAGAGGGGGGGGGGGGAAGAGGCTAGCGGGCCAGTAGACTGCTGAAAACGGGCCGGCACAGGGAATAGTAATAGGGCCGAAGGAGAGGTACATAATAAGGGGGCCTGATCTGTAGTATTTTAATATATATATATATATATATATATATATATATATATATATATATATATATATATATATATTTTTAGACAGAAAGATTAAAGGGATGCATTATCTTCTCTAAGAATCATACGTAAAAATATACAGGATCAAGATGATTATAGAGGAGGATAAAAGTAAGAAGACATAATATATATATATATATATATATATATATATATATATTATATATATATATAATATGCATAAACGAGGACATAATAAATTTATTTTTTAGTAAATAGAAGTTATAGAATTCAGTAAAGAAAAATAAAACGAAATAACATTAAACAAAAGTAGGGGTTGGACTATGTGCCGCATGGAAGTAGAAAAAAAATATTAAAATTAAAGAATAATGATAATTATCTATGTTTAATCAAATTCAATATTAAAATTATTAAAAATAAGAAAAAATTTAGAAAACCATTAACTTAATTAAAATAAAAGGAAAAAAACAGTAGGGGAAGATAAACATATTTAAATCAAAGATTTAAGTGTTTGAGAGCCTAGGAAAAATAAAATAAAGTGTAGAAACCTAAAATAAAGTCTAGAAAGATAAAATAACGGTAGAAGATAAAATACAGTAATGAATCCCACGCAACATAGGGTAACTACGCAATATAGGTAATACGCAACATAGAACGGAGCATGCAACATAGGAGAAACGGAAGTGTGAAAGTGTGAAGCATTCATGGCACGAGCATTGCATTTGGCCTATAAGCCGTATGTACCTATAGGACGTGTGGCCTGACGAGGCCTGTGATGGGTGTTGGTAATACCGGTTACCTTCACCTAATAGGACCCGGGACATGCATAGCATATCATGGAAAAGAAAGAGCATAATGTGTGATATTAAATGACTGCGTGTGACACGGAGATAGAAGTCTATGCATCATGAAGTTGCGCATTGCATTTGTTATTGTTGTGATTATCGATGAACTTGTTATTAAGTTGTTTTAGTGCTATGTTTTGGGATACGGATCGGGTCGGGTATGTGTTATTTTTTTATTTATGCTTTATTGTTTTATTTATCAGCTTTCTGCTTCACATGCTTAATTGTTCACCCGACTCAGTATGTGACAGTCCTTTTTCGGAAGAGACGGGTAACCTACGAATGACTTCCATCACTCACCCCCACCTCCCCTCCCCAGGTGAGCAAGATTATGAGTATATATGAATATCGAGGGTGGGACAGATTACGCGAGCTGGGACGAGTGAGTTGGACTTGAGAAGGGATATTGTTGACCGGAAGCTTGTTTCTTAGGATAGTCAAATAGACCTCAACCTAGGTTTATTATTTGGTTTCAGTATTTCGTACTTGACTTAGCGGGTTTCATCTACCCTTGTACTTAATTTTTATCCTGATAGATTTAAATTAATTGAGACGCTTATTTCTTTTATTATCGTTTCCGTAAAAAATTTCTACGTCAGTTCTGACGTGTAAAGAAGTTTGAACGACGCCTTGTAGTCCTCGTAGCAGGCTACGGCGGGTGCACTGTTCTCGAAGCTAGGGTTCGGAAGCGGGGTGCTACATGTGGTATCAGAGCCGAGGCTCCAGATCCGCCTCGGAAACGCAAGATTAACTAGATCACTTAGACTTAAGTTACGATCTTTTTCTTAAAGTGACGATTTTACCCTTTAAGCAACAAAATAGGGTTAAGTGATGATCTTAGACTTAAGTCATGATCGGGTTAAGGGGAGCTTGAGCGTTCTTTCGTTTGTTTTAGTTATTTACTATTTTACCCCTGAACCTCTACTTACAACCCCTAAGCTGTTAGAAATTCCCAAAATACCCCCTAACTTACCCTGTATTTAAATAAATATATTTTTGACTGTTCTAAAGTCCAAAAAAAATTTCCGGCAATAAGTCGGTAATAGAAGAAGTGGTGGTGAGAACCACCAGAATCAGGGGATAATTCCCAAGCACTTGAAGACGCCATAGTTACCATGACCAATACTTTAGCACAGTAACACCAGCTGTTGAACTAGCAGACACCGCCTCCACCACCGCATGCGGACCAGAGATTCTTCTATAATGAGATGCGGAGGAGCGGTGGCACAACACAACTGACACCACCGATCACTTGGATCTAATTTCGGAATGAGTTCAAGAGGTATTATATGCCGAGAATATAATCTTCAAAGAATGGCTCTAGATCCACGACGGAAATGTTGATTTAAGCTATGATACTAGAAATTAAATTACGATTTTACCCCTAAGCCACAATCTTAGACATAAGTGATGATTTGAACATAAGCGATGATCATGAACATAGGTACTGATCTCAGTTATAAGTGATGATCCTGAACATAAGTCACAATCTTTAACATAATAACGATTCCGATTAGGAGTTGACCTTGGACATAAGTACTGAAGGTAGTCATAAGCGTCGATTATACACTAAGCATGATTTTAGAAATAAGACATGATCTTAGACTTAAGAAATGATGGTACTAAGAACCCTAAAAGTAAGTTATGACCTTAAAGGAAACAATCGATTACGAAACACGTGTGCCTAAAGTATCCCATACAATTCTACCTTATCTAAGTTGATCATAACTCTTTAACCCGTGATCTTAGTAACCCTAGTTGAATACTATATAATTAAATTGAATGAATTACAACGTTAACCAGAATACCCTACTGCGACCATTAGTGATATATTAATAGGTCAGGCAGTAACTCGAACTGCTTCACCGCAACAACAACATGGGACTCGATACCATTCTGGTAAAGTAAAATTGCCTCATATCCCTACTTGGATGTAGCATCAGAGCAGATTTGGGTCTAAGCCGAGACAATAGCTATTAAGAAATGAATTATTATAGTATGATAGATACTAATAGATGATTTATAGAAAAATAATAGAAACTAAGTAATGAGTCATAAGCATTATAATCAGTAGCGTTTAGTAAGAGAATCATACGAAGGAATTTATAGTATAGGGTTAAGATGTTGAAATTTAGAGTTATTAAGTAGGACGATGGTATTAGCCTCATTAGAGATATTGACCGGTAGTAAAAGGCGTGAATCGGCTATAACAAGTACATGGGAATAATGAATCTTTACAAACTTCTAGTTAAGTGTTGGTTTATAGAAACTTCGAATTACTTGACTTGAATTTAGTGGGCTTGAATTAAAATAGAGCGAGCATGAACAAGTAGTGGTTGTTTCATATGAACTAGAATAAAATTAGTGGTTCAAATAACCAAGTAACAAGGTACACTGGATCAGTGTGGCGCGCTGAAGCATGGTGAATTAGAATTTCCTAAGTCAATTAATAATCATACTAGGGCTGGACAAATTAAGTGAAAGATTTATAAGGAATGGTACATAGGTGGATTTTTCACTAACATTAAGGGGTGATTTAGAAAAATTATACGAAGTATTGGACTATTATTTATCAAGTAGTTAAATGTTTTTGTACAAGCATGTACACCAAGACATATTTTATACTAAAAAGGTATTTCAAAGATTTTTGCTACTAAACATTTCAACTACTTCCAATTTTTAGTATATTCCTTTACAAGGCTATATTCCCTTCCGAATTTGTATATCAAAATAATGAACAACTACTTGGACAACTCTGGAGGATAGATATAATTTTAAAACATCGATGTTTTCAAAGAACGATATATTTACATATTTCTTATATTTCTCAATTTTCGTTTAGCCATATTGATTTTGCTAAAATAAATTTATTTGTCAACTATCGACATTGCAAGTATTGTATTATTAAATGCTTTTGAATAGATTTATCTGCTTACGATGAACGTATTTAGTTTAGTGAAGCAGAAATAGCTTCAATATATATATATATATATGTATATATAGATTTTGAAAAAAAGAAGAAGTATCTTATCCCAATTATTTTATGAAACTTTATAATTGTTGAGTTTTCAATGGTTTCACTTTGCGAAACAAAACATAGCTTTCAGAATTTGTATTTCTTTGGAAAGAAAAAGATACCGTGCTCAAATTGTTTTGTAAAAAAAAGTAGATTTATGATTGTTGTGTTTCAACTATTTTAATGCAATTTCATCGAAATACTTTTGCAAAGTAAGTTGTGCCATTATTTTAAGAACAGTCATTTGAGACACCGCTTTCCGAAAATAACTATATGATACCATGGGTCTTGTGTTTACAAAAAAAATTAGAATGTATATTATTTTCAACTGTTAGAGCTATAGTTACGTAAACTACTTTAAATTGAAGGAAATATGTCCATACACATACTTCGTATACTAGGTTGTTGATGATATATCTGAGAAAAGTAAGGATATGATCATAGAACTGGCTCGTAAATATATAAAAATTGATTTTGAGACTTGGTTCTATATCTATGAAGCGTAGTGAGTAATAAATTGGAGGACTTAATGGATATTTTGGGACATGTAACTAGAAGACGAATCATATATGACGAGTTTTAAAATTCGGATTTGTAGACTACGATAAGTTGAATGATATACGTCAAGTGGTATAAGTGGAAGCATGTACATACTAATTATAGAGAGTTAAGCTAAGGATTGAGCCCTATAAGGACTAGATCATCTTGTGGGATGCTAGCGATGATTAGATTAAATCATACTAGAGTAAAACGTATTCTGAAAATACATACGATTCAAGAGATGAGCTTTGTGAACAAGGCATTAAGTTAAAGATTGTGGTACACCTAAAAACTGATTTATGAGGACTGCTGATGACCGCAGCTAAATGTAAGTTATAGACCGATGATTGGGTTGTAGAACCTTTAGTATAATGACGATACCCTTAAGGTTGATACGAAAATCATAGATACATTATGTAATGATTTTAATAAGTAAAATGGCAATGAATCAAAATTTTTTTTTTACCTTGTTAGTGTACAAAAGAATGATTTTGAGGTTGTAGCATGTGATAAATAAGTGAAGTGGTTAGCATGAGAGAAAACACAAGTAATATTTAGGTTAATCATTATCTAGGTGAATGAAACAAATAGAACCATACTAAGTCATTGATTACACCATACACAAGTTTCGAGGACGAAGCTTTTTGTAAGGGAGGTAGGATGTGTAACCAGAAAGTAAAAAAAAGAAAAAAAGTAATTAATTAAATAATTGATTTGTCTAATTAAATTAAAGTTAAAAAACTAAATTACCCTAATTAACTACCCATAACCCCAATTACTCCCCCCACTTCCTCAATCCCCCCAAAACAGCCCCCTTTCCAATTAAATCCCCTAAAATCCTCCCCCAACCCACTCATTCACGGCATAACAACATGGAAAAAAGAGAGAGTGTGTGTGAAGGAGAAGGGAAGCAACGGCAGAGAGAAGAGGGAAAGGGAGAGAAAGGAGAAAGGAAAAAGAGAGGAGAGGGAGAGGAAGAGAGAGAAAAAGAGAAGGAAGAAGGAGGATTGGGCACCCACATCAAATCCAACTTTGTTTTTATCAGTGAATTTGTATTCAAGAGGTAGGTTACCCTCCCCTCTGTCGAATTGCTTTGGATTTCCTCGCATTTGGTATTGATATTGTTTTTCACTGTATGTTTATTATTAATATGTCTACCGCGAATTCTTTATGTTTTGATATGGAAATTGCGTGAATGGCCTTAGACATAGATCACATAGCACGGAAATAGGATGAAATGGGTTCAGGGCGTCAAAAACACACACAAGGGCGGCGCGTGTGCTGCTGCAAAGGGAGGAGCAGCGTGTGTATGTCACACACTGACATGTTCAGCGTCAGTGTATTTGTGGCATTAAATAGAGTCCAATGAAACTGGTTTGGGGTTAATCGGAGTTAAAACGAGAAATTTATGAATTTTTGAATGAATTTAGAGTTTAAGAAATTTAAGAAATGAAAAAGGGAAAAAAATTAAAAGAAGTAACAGCCAGCAGGCTTGGCCTGCGTAGACAGCAGGGCCAGCTAGGCAGGCCGGCCATTGTTCGCTCAGCAGGCCTAAAAATCGGTCCAAGACTGCTGTTCATTTAAAAAAAGGGACTTACAGCGAAGCGGGCCAGAGGCCAGCAGGCCGGCTGCAGCTTCTACAGGCCGGACCTGCTGGAATGGAACATGCCCAAATCGCAGGTTATATAAAAAAAAAAAGAAAAGGGGGGGGGGGGGGGGGTTAAGAGGCTAGCGGGCCAGTAGACTGCTTAAAACGCCCTGGCGCAGGGAATAGTAATAAGGCCGAAGCAGAGGTAAATAATAAGGGGGCCTGATCATCAGTATTTTAATACACACACACAATGTATAAATAAGGACATAATAAATGTATTTCTTAGTAAATTGAAGTTATAGAATTCAGTAAATAAAAATAAAATGAAATAACATTTAGAAAAAGTAGGGGTTGGACTGAATGGAAGTATAAAAAAAATATTAAAATTAAATAAAATATTTATTATTATATATGAATAATCAAATTCAATATTAAAATGATTAAACATAAGGAAAAATTTAGAAACCCACTAAATTAATTAAAATAAAAAGAAAAAACAGTAGGGGTAGATAAAAATATTTAAATTAAAGATTTAAGTGTTTGAGAGCCTAGGAAAAATAAAATAAAGTGTAGAAACCTAAAATAAAGCTAGAAAGATAAAATAACGGTAGAAGATAAAATACAGTAATGAACCCCATGCAACATAGGGTAACTACGCAATATAGGTAATACACAACATAGAACGGAGCATGCAACATAGAAGAAACGAAAGTGTGAAAGTGTGATGCATTCATGGCACGAACATTGCATTTCGCCTATGAGCCGTGTGGTCCTATGGGACGTGTGGCCTGACGAGGTGTGTGATGGTGTTGGTAATAACGGTTACCTTCACCTAATAGGACCCGGGACATGCATAGCATATCATGGAAAAAAGAGCATAATGTGTGATATTAAATGACTGTGTGTGACACAGAGATAGAAGTGTATGCATCATGAAGTTGCGCATTGCATTTGTTATTGTTGTGATTATCGATGAACTTGTTATTAAGTTGTTTTAGTGCTACGTTTTGGGATACGGATCGGGTCTTGTATGTGTTATTTCTTTATTTATGCTTTATTGCTCTATTTATCTGCTTTCTGCTTCACAAGCTTAATTGTTCACCTGACTTAATATGTGGCAGTCCCTTTTCAGAAGAGACGGGTAACCTACGAGTGACTCCCATCACTCAACCCCCACCTCCCCTCCACAGGTGAGCAGGATTATGAGTATATATGAATATCGAGGGTGTGATAGATTACGCGAGCTGGAACGAGTGAGCTGGACTCGAGAAGGGATCATGTTGACCGGGAGCTTGTTTCTTGGGATAGTCAGATAGACCTCCACCTAGGTTTATTATTTGATTTCAGTATTTCATACTTGACTTAGCAGGTTTCGTCAACTCTTGTACTTAACTTTTATCCTGATGGATTTAATTTAATGGAGACGTTTATTTCTTTTATTATCGTTTTCGCAAAAAAATTTTATGTCAGTTCTGACGTGTAAATAGTTTGAACGACGCTTTGTAGTCCTCGTAGCAGGCTACTACGGGTGCACTGTTCTTGAAGCTAGGGTTCAGGAGCGGGGCGCTACATATACTGCAATAATGGCTTTTGTTCATTTGATCTTGACCTATACTTGTTTTTTTGGTAATAATCTTCACATATACTCATCAATCTTAATCCGTAGTAAATGAAGCTGGTCAATGCCCACACGTGGAACCGTTCCTTTATATGTCGAGTAGTGAGAAAAATTACATCTACATCCATTTTTAATGTCTTTTTTTTTCAAAAAAAAAAAAAATGCACAGTTTTGATGTCTATGTCAACAAACTCTCTTGAGTTGTCAAAATATGGAGCCGACATCATCAATGTCGTGTATGTATTTTCATGGCCCCTTTTATTATTATTATTATTATTATTATTATTATTATTATTATTATTATTATTATTATTATTATTATTATTATTATTATTATTATTATTATTATTATTATTATTATTATTATTATGGCAATTCCAAAGGTCTTCCATAGCTTTCTGCCAAGGTTTGCATTTACAGTGTCTCCTTCAATATCTTGTTAGGAATTCTGTATTTATTAAGAGTCTGAAAAAGAGTATGTACACAGTCTTACCCTACTTTTTTATGCAAAAGACTGTTTTTCCAGCTCGAACCCGTAAACTCAAAATCATAAAACGCAACCTTATCTATTGTTTGAAAGCCACCCCCTTCAATAACTTGTTAGTCAAACTTTGTTAATCATTCATCTTTTCCTTAGCCTATGGCATCAATTAACTAACACGTGTCAAGAATTGAAACATTGATAAGGAAGAATCTGCCAGGAAAAAAAAACTTGAAATTACCTTGTCATTTAAAGAATAACGTTTTCGTTACAAAATTATCATGTGATAAAATAACTTAAACGTCGACATGAACTAATGATTGAACGAGTATGTTCTGACATTTTTTCTTCTTTTGTTGTTGATTTACATATTTTACGATGACTTATCATGTTGTATTAAAAACTAATAGACAATACTGTAATTACTAACCACATGGTTAAACTATATACATTTTAGTAAACGGAATTAGATGTCTCGTAATAGCTAATGCGACATTTATTAATTTTATTAGTTTTTCAACTGCAATTAGTTGGTTTATTTAACTTTTAAACTAATGCGACATCATTCAATAGTTCAATAAAAAAATGCAATAGATCATGAAAATGCTCTTTTGTTCTCTCTTTTTATCCACCAGAACATAGCGATTGAAAAATAGCAAGATGATCAGCGATGCAGATACATGTAACTTGAAATATAAAAGTTTTAATCGCGTCAGTTGTTTAAATTCAGACATTGTGCACTATATGTAAGCGAGTGCTGATAGAACTGCTTGACTTAGACAAATCTCATCGTTTACATCATTCATATAACTCTATAAGTGAAACAATATAAACTCTTAAATTAGACTCTACGAATGAAACAATATAGACTTTGAGGTTCGAAATTCATGTCATGGAAACGCTTCTTTTATATGGCCATGCAATTAGAGAGTTGGGATCAATTTGTACGAACTGTTACTAGATTCTTGGGTAGTTAACTGGTTAAATAAAACAAAGTAATTGTCTTGCTGGTCCAATATAATAGATACTGTGACATTTGGAACATCCCAATTGGTTAAATGTTCTTTACACAGGGACTAATTATGATGGATATAACACACTACAAGAAATCATTCATTTACCGACCGCATTTACCGACCGTTTTATACGCGGTCACTATTTTGTGACCGTTTGGAAAGACAGTCGCAATTTTTGCAACTTACCGACCGTTTTCACGACTGTTCCGAAGATAGTCACAAATTTGCGTCTGTCTCAAAAACTGTCGTAAATGTGCGACCGTTTCAAAAGACGGTCGCAATCTAGTGACCGTTTTTGCGACCGTCTCAAAAACGGTCTCAAATTTGCAACCGTTATAAAAAACGGTCATAACATAGCGACTGTTTCTGTGACTGTCTCAAACCCGGTTGCAAATTTGTGACCATCTTAAAAACAATCGCAAATTAGCAACAGTTATTACAAACAGTCGCAACTTAGTGACCGTTTTTGTTCCATCTCAAAAACGGTTGCAAATTTGCAACCGTTATCAACTGCGGTCGCAAATTAGCGACCGTTTTTGCTTCCGTCTGAAAAACAATTCCAACTTTGTAACTGTTTCAAAAACGGTTGCAAATTTTCAACCGTTATCAAGAACGGTCGCAACGCAGCGACCGCTTTTGCGACCGTCTAAGAACCGGTCGCAAATTTGCGACCATCTTAAAAACAGTCACAAATTTCCGACTGTTATTAAAAACGGTCGCAACTTAGCGGCCAATTTCGCTCCGTCTCAAAAAGGATTGCAAATTTACAACTGTTATCGAATTCATCAATTTACTGACTGCATTTAGCAACCGTTTCCATGACCGTCCCAAAAACAGTCGTAAATTTGCGACTGTCTTAAAAACGGTCGGAAATTTGCGACCGTGTCAAAAATGGTGACCGTCTCAAAAACGGTCGTAAGTTGTTAAACATATTTATTAAATATTATTCCGCAAGCCTCATTAGGTGATATTATTTAAATAAAAGGATATAAGCACAAGTATATAACCACACGAGTATATATAATTCAATAAGTGCATATAAGTACATGTCTTACCGGCCCTATAATTCAATAAGTGCATATATACTTCTATATTACATCTAAGCACAAGTATATAAATATACAATTTTATGCAAGTACATAAGTGTATACTTTTCCATATAACAAATAGATAGTATATATTTACATACTTACATAGACATATGCTTATATACTTATGTAGCCTTACATGTATATAGTCATATATACTTACACATCTTTAAGAAATATATATATGCATACACTTGTGTAGCTATATATGTACATTGCTATACAAAAGTTATATGATTATATATAACATACAACAAAATGAAAACATGTATAGAATATTTTTAAATATATTTTTAGAAATTATTCTATCAACCTCAGTAGGTGATATTATGTAAATAAAAGGATGGCAATCATGATTATAATGGTAAGTATGCAAGTATACAAGTTTATTTAATCGTCTAAGTACACAAGATATAAGTTTATATAATCCTCTATATATACATAAGTATATATGTTACATTATATGAATGTAAGTATATAAATATATATATTTGTCCATTACATATAAGCACAACTATAAAACTATACAAGTATATATAACCCTATAGGTGCATAGTCTATATCTTACCTTATAAATATAGGTATATATCATTGTATATTACATATAAGCACAAGTTTATAATTAAGTACACAATTTTATATAATCCTATAAGTACATAAGTATATATGTATTTAGAACAAATAGGTAGTCTATCTTTAAATATTTACACATGTATACACTTGTATACTTATGTAGCCAAATATTTATATAGTTATATATACTTATAAATCTATAAGAAATATATACGCATACACTTATTTAATCATATAAGTCCATTGTCATACAAAAATTATATGAGTATATATAGCAAATGACAAATTGGGAATAAGTGTAGACACTTGTACAGCTTAAGTATAATTATTATATAGTACCAGTACAAAATGGGGGCAAGTATATATAATCCTATAAGTGTATAAGTATATACATTCTCTCTCCCATGAAATATATATATATATATATATATATATATATATATATATATATATATATATATATCTCCCTATACCAAGCTTAGATACTCATACATATTACCCCTAATATATAAGTAACAAGTATATGCACATATATAACTATACAAATATAATAGATTATAATATATGTGTACATCTATAACTCAAAACAATTCATATTTATAATATTTTTTGTTTTATTTAACTTTTTTTTTATTATTTTAGACATAATGGATATATATATCTTAATGAACGAATTCAAAGCCTAAATCTAAGCATCAAATTAATTTTACGCTAAGCCTAATCTAAACATACAGCAGAGTAGATAATAAAATTAGAAAATGTAAAAGGCAATGCTGTGCAAATCTTCTCTGTTATTACGGCGCCATCACCTCTCAAAGCTCCCTCATCCCGCACAGGAAATTAATCTGCACATCTTGGCTTTTCGATTTCTTTCCCTCCCTTATCGCGCGCAAATCTGCACTAATATACTACCTTCGGCGCCATCACCATCATCTCTGCTGCAATCTGCCGCTAATACACCTTATAGCCATTCACTCGTTACTTCCTTTTCAGTCCTTCCGAAAGCTACGTTCCCAGTCCAGGTTCCTCTTCCTTTTTCTCTTTTTCCCTGTTAATTCCTGCACGTTATCTTCTTTCGTACTTTGTCGCTGCAATTACTATACCATCTCCTTTGATCGATCCTTTGGATTTCAGGTTAATCATTAATTGATTTCTATGTATTAAGTTCGTGTCTCTTAATTGATTGATTGTCGTGATGTATTATTTTTTGACAGTGCAGAAGATCTATGTAGTTGTCTTTATAATCGGGATATGATTGTTTCGAGAAAGGTGCAATGGCCGTCTCTGATATCTACGATTTTTTGCTTGAAAGTTGCATATCTTTTATGTCGGTATTTGGTTGATGGAATGAAGACGTATATGTGTATGTGTTCTCTGTTTAATTGTCCTTATCTTCTTGGTGATTGACAATATGCTTTCTGAAGTGATGACACAAGAATGGAGTTTTGCCCCCATAAAACGGATGGTTGTATTTGTGCGTCACTTTAGCCAGGCTGTGTTAGTCTTAAGCAAATTTTGATGGTTCTTAGCACGACAAAGGTCGATTCTGTGCACTCTGTTATTTTGTCATCGACTATGTTTCTATTTAATTTAATCAGGACGGTCTTCTTTAGGTGAATTGTGATCATCTATTAGGTAATGGTCAATCAAATTAAGATGATGATCAATCAAGTTATGATTGTGAAAATGAAATATTTGTTTAGCTGGAAGGAAAAAAAGAGTTAAAAGAGAGAGACAATCATTGGGATAATGACTTCAATGTCTCTTTTCCATGCTTCGTTACCATGGACCTGCTAATTATCTAGTTCTGAAATTTTTTCTGGATCTTTTAACAGGTTGTTACTTTTAGATTAGATTGACAACCTCTTTTTGGATAACTTAACTAATGATTGACATCTTAATTGACAGATTATTGTACTTTAAATTGCTAATGCTGAGATAGAGTTTTCTTAATGTTCAAAGTTTGTATACATTTTCCAAACATTTTCACCAACAACTTCTATCATGCTTAAGTCTGATCTCCTGTACATATCAACCATTAGTTCCAGTATCAGTTGGATAGTTCTCTTAGTTCGGTTCTTGGTGGAGAACTTCTGCTTTGGATTAAAACACAAAATAAATAAAAGAGCAAGGGTCAAAGGAGAGTTGTTTAATGGAAATATTTAGTAGTATTTGACTTACTGGATAAGAGGGCGAAAAGGGGACAGGCGTGGGGGTGCAAAAATTTTTTGGCTATAGTTAGCACAGTCGGTTGTTTCAATATTTGAGAGTATATCTACGGCTGTGATGATGATGACAATGATATGAACATCATATCTCTTGCGTAGAACACAACCCAGTTTGTGCATTGGTATTAGTATCTTTTTCCTTGGTAATTGAATATGTAATCATGGTATAATCTTCCTCCCTGTGATCGATGTTTTTATTCATGCATATACATGTTTATGGTCTATTTACATTTTCTAGTTTTTTATCGATTTTCTTGTTCGTTAATGATTCTATGTACTGATTAGGTCGTTATCATAGGCTGTAGAAATAGCCCTTAAGTTACAATCAACATGATGAAACGGTTGGAAAGACAGTGGATGTATGAAAGACTGGATGAAAGGAAGAAAGTAAAGATGGCATTTGTGAAGGGAGTTGATGAGTTTATTGAATATAATAAGACACAAAAAGACTTTCGACATGATGGGTGCATTAGATGTCCATGCCGTTCATGCAAAAACCTTAGGTTTCACGATATACGGATTGTGAAAGAACACTTATACATGAAAGGTTTTTGCGGTAACTACTTTGAATGTGTATCTCATGGAGAAGAAATGGCTATTGTTGAACATGATGATGTTAATAATTCCTTGAGAAGCTATGAAAATATGGTACGGGATGCATTTCCTCCATCATTTGGGTATGAATGCGACAACATCGTTGAATTAGTGGAAGAAGAGCCGAATCCTAAATCAAAGGTGTTTTTGGAAATGTTGAATGCTGCACGACAGCCCTTGTATGATGGTTGCATGAGAACACTTATAGAGTTGGCATCTAGGATGATCGACATGAAGTGTGAATATAATTTGCCACACCGTTGTTTAGATGGGTTCGCTTCTTTGATGGATGACTTTCTTCCGAAAGACAATTTAATGTCAAAGAAATTCTATAATGTTAAAAAAGTGCTAAAAGGCCTTCAGCTACCGGTTGAGAAGATACAACAGAATTCGTTTAATGTCAAAGAAATTCTATACTGCAGAATTCGTTTACTTTGGATGTTGAAGTCAGTAATCTAATAGCTATGTTCCCTTCAGCTTGACAAAATTTAACCTCATCTTTGAAATGAAACTCAACTCATCACTAAAATGTTAGATTTCTTATCTGAATTACTAACCTGCAAATGTGTTACGTATATTTTTTTGCATGATATATTTATAATATGAAACCTAGAGCCGGAGGCCTCACTGGAATCAAACTCTCTATCATTTGAGATAGATGTATTGTTTGTCTGCCTCTCACATTCCCCAGACCCTAGCAATAGCTTTTGCTGTTGTTGGGATATACTGGGTATGTGTTGTTGCTGTTGTTTATGATTATGTGTTTTATTGTTATACTTTTTATTGGGATGAGAGGTGCAGTTATGATGATCGAATGTTTATTTTTTATGACGTATCTTGTGCTTTTAAATTCAAATTTGTGCAGGCGCGTAAGAATGGCGGAAGATTTCTGACACCAGTACAGGCTTTTATAGATACGCACTCACGGATTGCAGATAATGGAGAGAGAGTTTATTCTTGCAAAAAGGCGAAGTCTATGATGGTAATTATATTTTAAAAATTTTGTAGATATATTATATGATGTCTTTTGTTCAGTTAATTAAATCGTATATACATTATATTCTTTTAATTATAAATTTCGCCATGCAGGACGCATATGAACAATTGTTAGGTAGGTATGCAGAGCAAGGAGTGGTAAAAAATGAAGCGGAGATTTGGTATGAAGCTGTTGGCGGTCGAAAAAAAGGAAAAGTTTATGGGTTGGGACAATCTACAAACTTTTACTTTGAGAATACCACATCATCCAACACTTCCGTATCTAGTGCATATACTTCAGCATCAGTTGCTGAATTACAACACCGTATCTCAACACAGCAAGATGAACTGGACTCACTACGTTCTCAGGTAGATGAATTGGACTCACTGCGTTCTCAGGTAAGAGCTCTTGAAGCCTTGATACGTGACAGACCCACAGACGTATGCTCTCCAGCTCAATCACATGACAGACCAGATGACCCGTCATCTGGGGGTGGAGGGAATACGTGCGCTGTTTAGCCGTATGGTTTTAGTTTATTTTGAGTTTATATTTTTACTTTGCGTAGAGTATGTGTGGTTTTCAATGCTACTGTTTATGGATATTTCTTTTTTGTTATGTATACTTGACTTGCTGGTCTAATCCACTTGTTGGTTGTATTACAGGGCTCTAGCCTTGATCATTGGACCTGAAGTGCTTGTTGACTTGAATGGAAAGTGATAGTTGTACTGTTGGATATTTGGATTTGATCTTCAAAGTAGAAATGCATTTTTGGATATTGAATAGGTATCTTGGTTTGTTACTTTAGTATTCTGATCAATTAGAATTGCAGTATTGATGAGTTTTGATTGGATTTTAATTTCTATTTATATGATTTAATATTTGAATATTTTAGTTTTTTCTTAAAATTAGTGACTGTTTTCATCTTTACCGACTGTTGGAAGCATCGCTAATATTAAGATGGGTTGGTCACAAATAACTATCAGCGACCACACAATCGTCACTAATTAGCGTCCGTTGATGGTAATTTGCGACCGCTGAAGCGGTAGGTATTTGCGACCACTAAACAAACAATGGGTCAGTAATTTGCGACTAATAAAACAATTGGTAATTTATGACCGCTAAAACAGTCGGTGATTTGCGACCGATATAACAGTCAGAAATTTGTGGCCGCTAAAACAGTAGCTAATTCGCAACAGCTAAAAACGTCGGTAATTTGTGACTGATACAACAGTCGGTAATTTGTGACCGCTAAAACAGTAGTTAATTCATGACAGCTAAAGCCGTCGGTAATTTACGACCATCAAAGTCGTCGCTAATTTACGACGGTCAAAGCCGTCACTAATTTCCAAGCGTCAAAGCAGTCGGTAATTTGCGACAGCGTAAACAGTTTGTGCGTCAAAGCAGTCGGTAATTTGCAACAGCGTAAACAGTCGGTAATTTGCGACCGTTTCTTTGTACAGTTGCTAAATCCGTCGCTATTTTCCAACCGCTTTCAAACAGTCGCAAATTTCATTTACCAACCACTGTTTACCGACTGATGTTTAGCGACCGCTATACGGTCGCTATTTAGTTTAGCGACCGTTTTTTAGAGTTTATCGACTGTTCTTGGCGGTCGGTAATTAGCCTTTTTTTTGTAGTGACAGGAAGAATGTCACCATTTGATTAGGAATAAACCATTGTAAATAAAAATGATTCCGCAAAAGTGTAAACCCAAACCCTTTTCATCTCATGGTTTCACCTCTATCCAAGTTAGATTTTCTTGGCCCCAACTGTTTATTAGATGGGGAAAATAAAACGCAACCGTCTGTCATGGTTCGCACACGGTGCATGCCACTCTGGAACTTGTCCGTCTTGTTCAATAAAGGTTAATCACAAGAAAAATTAAATGAAAATTCGAATCTTAATTTAATGTTTTACATTACATCGTCGTAGAGTTTTGTAAATTATACAAGTAAAGGAATACGTCTTCAATCACCAATCCCTCAAAACTAGTTTTACTAAACTAATCAACAAAGAATAACTCCATGTTACAGACTATCTACCTAGTTGTCACGTTCCCGGTGCACTAGGCTTCCATATTTGCGTAGAGTTCTGGGAGGGCTAGATTTTTTTACGATCTGATATACGCAATCTTACCTTAAAGTTTTGTGCAAAAGACTCTTTTTCCAACTCAAACCCGTGACATCAATGTCACAAAACATCAACATTACCAGTTGATGATGCTATATGATTCTAAAATTATTTCATCTAGACTATGTCCCTCCGACCGCGCTATAAAAGTTCACGTATGGGTATAGTTGCTTTCTTTTAGTATGCACCATATAATCAAAGTTGTAAGATACGGCCATAGTTCCCTTGAGTCCCATCTGTTGCCTTATAGTCTTTTGAGTCCTCTTAGACGTATCTTTTTTCACATTCAAATTGTATGTGGGTTCCTGAGGTGGCTATACCCTGAACTAACTTTGTCCAGCAACTTTTCAGAAAATCCAAAATAGATATAACGACATTTTATTTTGTCACCTCACCATTATATTATCTAATTAAGAATCGGTCCGCATATGTTGTTCTTCTAATATTTTGCCTGGTTAATTAAAATTTCATATACAATAGTCTGTTCATTGTTTATATATTTTTTTTTCGATGTACTAGTTAAGCAGCCTAATAATTCTTTAGGCTATTCTCAAGCAAAAACATTTTATATTTAAAAATAATTTATATCCAAGACAGTAATTACAAATTAAAATGCTCTTTAATAAATATATATCCCTTATTTCACATCATCTGACTAATTTTGATGCGTAATTATTTGGTTTTTTTGTGAAATGAACGAAAAACTTTTTTCATTGATTCAATCCGGTTACAAAGCTTTCTCTTATAATACACGATAATCCCCTAACTATGGTAAACACATAATTACAAGATTTGATTTGATTTAGCTATGACCCTGATTTGACGCTCTCAAACAAGGTAAGATTTGATTGCTCCCAAATAAGGTAAGATTTGGCTGATTTCTTTCCATCACTCCCCCTCAAGTTGATCATTGGGATTTCCGATGCTCAACTTGCGTAACGATGTTTCGAACACTTGTCCACTAACTGCCTTGGTGAGGATATCTGCCAGCTGGTCTTCTGATCGCACAAAAGGTATCTCAACCACTCCGGAGTCTAGCTTTTCCTTAATGAAATGTCGATCAATCTCTATATGCTTTGTCCTGTCATGCTGTACCGGATTTTCTGAGATCCTGATCGCCGCCTGGTTATCACACTTTAACTTGACCGGCTATCGTACTGCAAATCCTAACTCTTTTAACAATTTACTAATCCACAAGACCTCCACAATTCCTTTGGAAATTCCCCGAAACTCAGCTTCTGCGCTTGACAAGGACACCACCTTTTGTTTCTTACTTCGCCAAGTGACAAGATTTCCTCCTACTCGCGAGAAATATCCAGATGTTGACCTTCTGTCGCTTAGACTCCCAGCCCAATCAGCATCAGTAAAGACCTCTACCTCTAAGTGTCCACGATTTTTGAACCACACTCCTGTTTCTGGTGTTCCCTTCAAGTACTTCAGGATCCGCATTACGGCTCCCATGTGATCTTCTTGAGGATGATGCATAAATTGACTGACTACCCCAACTGCTTACGCTATATCTGGACGTGTATGAGATAGGTAGATTAACTTTCCGACAAGCCTTTGGTATTGCTCTTTATCTACCGTGGGTGCTCCTTCCTTAATTTGGAGTTTCTGACTTATCGCAACAGGATTTTCACTCGGCTTGCAGTCCAACATCCCTGTTTCGGCCAGCAAATCTAACGTGTACTTTCTCTGTGATATGAACAACCCTTTCTCTGATCGAAGCACCTCTATTCCAAGAAAATATTTTAGCTCCCCTAAATCTTTCATCTCAAACTCAGAGAACAAACTGGCTTGAAGTTGTTCCATTTCCTCTTTGTCGTCTCCTGTAAGGACCATATCATCCACATAGATTATAAGACACGTGACTAACTTACCTCTTTGTTTGATGAAGAGCGTGTGATCTGCATTAATTTGCTGAAATCCATTCTTTTTCATAACCTGTGTAAATCTCCCAAACCATGCCCTTGGAGACTGTTTTAATCCATAAAGTGCTCGTTTGAGTTTGCATACTTCATTCTTCCCAAAGCTTTGTACGAACCCGGGTTGTACCTCCATATAGACCTCCTCATTCAGTTCCCCGTGCAAAAAGGCATTTTTGACATCAAACTATGTAACGGCCAATTTTTATTGACAGCGATAGAGAACAATACCCGGATAGTGTCAATCTTGGCAACCAGAGAGAAGGTTTCTGAGTAATCAATCCCGTACGTCTGAGTGTATCCTTTTGCTACTAGTCTGGCTTTGTATCGTTCAATCGTGCCATCAGCTTTATATTTTACTGTGAACACCCATCGACAACCAACTGGCCTCTTTCCCTTGGGAAGATCACACTTTTCCCACGTGTTATTTTTCCGGAGCGCCTCCATTTCAGTCTCTATTGCTTCTTTCCACTCCTTTTGCTGAAGAGCTTCATTAACATTTCGCGGTAGTTTTTCGGCACACAATGAAGTGAACAACGCTTTTCCTTTGTCAGCTATGGCCACATTCACTGGATATCTCCCACTTCGTGCTCTCGGCTCCGGTGAATATCGTTGAGGTGGAACACCTCGGTTCCGCCTTGGGGGAAGTACCTGTCCCTGAGATACCTGCGGCTCAGTTTGAGGGTCAGTATGTTCGGTGAACTCAGGAAAGTCAGCTAAAGGAATGGAAACAGTGGTATCAGAAGGGATAATAGGAGTGATTGATTCACTTACCTCTTGTAGGATATCCAAAGATGGAGGCTCACCGGACAATGGCATATGAGTATCAGACCCTTCTACCTCGGACTGGGCATGCTCGGTGGAGCCACCTGCCTGTCCTTGTTGGCCAGCCTCAGACATTCTGAGGTTGTGTAACCAGTCGAGAGGTTCACTATGATGCTCCCCCTGAGCCTCAGCACTGGTGGGAAAAAAATACTCGGTTTCAACGAAGACACAGTCAAGAGTGACATGGACACGGCGAGTGAGAGGATTATAGCAGCGATAGCCCTTTTGGTGAGTAGCATACCCAACAAAGACACACTTGGTGGCACATGGGTCGAGTTTAGTGCGTTCATGTTTTGGAATATGAATATAAACAGTACATCCGAAGATTTTTGGGGGAAGTGTCAGAACGGACGGAATACTGACCTGTTGGGCTAGTGTTTGTATGGGTTTTTGTTGATTCAGAAAGCGGGTGGGCAAGCGATTTATGAGGTAGGCTGAGGTAGCAATAGCTTCGGGCCAGAAACTTTTAGGGACATGGGCCTCGATCATCATGGCTCTTGCCATTTCTAGTAACATGCGATTTTTTCTTTCTGCAACTCCATTTTGTTGTGGAGTGTTGGGACATGTGGACTGGTGAATAATTCCATGTTTTTGAAGAAATAACTGTAATTGTTGAGACATGTATTCACCCCCATTATCGGAGTGTAAGATCTGATTTTTTTTATGAAACTGAGTCTCAACCATGTGGAAAAAGTTGATGAATTTAGTGGTGACATCAGACTTATGATTCAAAAAATAGACCCATGTCATACGAGAATAATCATCGACAAACATAACAAAGTATCGAAAACCTTATGGCATAGGGAATGGTGTGGGTCCCCACACATCAGAATGAATTAACGAAAAACAATTATCAACTCAAGTATTATTGGGGCGAAACGTGCCTTTATGGTGTTTTGCAAGAATACAAGTATCGCATATAATCTGTTTAGGGAATGAGGTAAACAAGGAAGGAAACAAAGTACGGAGATACCCAAAGGAAGGGTGACCCAGTCGACGGTGCCACAACCACAATTGTCTATCAGCCGTCCGGTGGGCAAGCATGGACTGACCCTGTTGAGCAACCTCCTCCAGGTAGTACAGGCCTTTCCTCTCAATGCCACGCCCAATGATCTCCCTCGTATGAATATCCTGCAAAAGACAAAAACCAGGGTATATCAGGGCTACACAATTTAATTGCTGTGTGATGTGACTAAGAGATAGTAATTTAGAGGACAGGCCAGGGATGTAAAGGCAATTATGGAGGTGTAGGTTGGGTGAAAGGATAATTGTGCCACTGCCTTGGACTGGAATCAATTCTCCGCTTGTGGTTTTAATGTGGGTTTTGTGCGCTTTGTTGGAATCGAAATGGGTGAAATCCTGTGGGTCAAAGGTCATGGTGTCCGTGGCCCCATAATCTAGGATCCACGGAGACTGAGTACGGTTAGATTGTTTGGATGACGATTTATTGTGAGGGGTATTTGTGTAATTTACTGGTGCTAGGTGAATATGGGTCGCAGGGGTAGTTTGGGAAATGGTGTTTGATGGATATTTTATGGAACAGGAGGGTATTTCTGGAATAGTGGGGATTTTAGGGTGTGGGGTTATTTTAGTAAAATTGCGGAAAGAAGGGTTGAGGCTTTTAAAAACCTCAAGCCTACCTGATGCGCCGTCCATTTCCTGGGGTGACTCCAGGCTGCCGCTGTTTGATTCTCTCTGCCCCTCTTCCTGCGATGCCCTGCTGTGCTCCGTTCCCTCGTTGTTTTTGTTGGTACTGGAGCTAGCAGTCTCTCTACTGCTTGTACCTACCACAAGAGCACTTCTGCCTGCTCCATCGGCATTCTTCTTCTCCCCCGGTTTGGTCCACCAATCTGGGTATCCCACGATTTCGAAGCAATCCTTCTTTGTGTGTTTTCGCTTTCCACAGTGAGTACATACAAGCTTGCTTTTGTCTTCTCCCCCGCGCGATGATGCTGTTGAGCGTGGGGGAAGGGGTTCAGTTTTCTGGCCATCTTTGCCCCTTGTGCGCAGTCCTGCTCCTAAGTCCCCCTGTGATGAGTCTCCAGTCTCTGAGGGACCGCCTCTGATGATTTGCATGCGTGCTTCTTCTCTCCTGATGGCGGCATAGGCCACCTCTGGGGAGGGCAGTGGTTCCTTCTTTAGAATATCCCGTTTGATGGCCTCAAATCTTTCATCAGTGGCCATCAAAAGTTGGTAGAGCCTCTGTTCTTGGATTTTGTTGTTGTAAATTGCAATGTCTTCAGAGGCTTTCATGAGATTTGGGTCTCTCCTGTCAATTTCCATCCAAATACTGTGTAACCTGTTCCATAAGTCTTCCAAACTGTGAGCCCCTTGCTTGATGGAGTTGGCTCGTTTATGCAAATCAAATACTTGCAACGAGTCTGTTCCAACGCCATATGTAATCGCTAGGCCGTCCCATAAGGCCTTTGCTGTTGGGTATTGTGACACATTATTCACCAAATTCGATTCTATGTTCTGTATGAGCCATGTGAATACACACTGATCATTTGTCTCCCATTGTGAGTATTCGGGATC
Source organism: Eustoma russellianum (assembly GCA_036186865.1). Classification (NCBI taxonomy): domain Eukaryota; kingdom Viridiplantae; phylum Streptophyta; class Magnoliopsida; order Gentianales; family Gentianaceae; genus Eustoma; species Eustoma russellianum. The sequence goes on along the minus strand of AP025053.1, from coordinate 27,460,781 downwards.
TGTGGCTGCTGGAGGAGGAGGAACACCGGTTAGGTGCCGGCTCTGGCCTCTTCCTCCAACGGCCTTCTTTATCAACGTTGCCCAGAGTTGATAATTGTTGCTATTCAACTTGATGCCAATTGACAAACTATCGGAATTTGCAGTTGGGATCTGCAGATTAAGACCACTCTTCAGCAAATTAACCAGTTGAATGGCTAATTCGCTGTTGTCTGATTTAGTTTCTCCGCTTTCTGACATTTGGGTGTTTCTGGTTTCTGCAGGTTTTGAGGCTGCCGGATTTTGGCCAAGGTAGATGAAGGTATTTTAGGAACTGTGATGATTTGGTTCTGAGTTCCTAACCAAATCACCCCCTTTTTTGTGTGTTTCTGTTTGCTGGATTGGATTTTGGTATGTCAGATTTCACGATTGGTGACCACCGGACTGTGATGATCCTTCAGTCCCGGAACCAACCGCTCTGATACCATATGAAATGAACGAAATCTTTTTTCATTGATTCAATCCGGTTACAAAGCTTTCTCTTATACACGATAATCCCCTAACTATGGTAAACACATAATTACAAGATTTGATTTAGCTATGACCCTGATTTGACGCTCTCAAACAAGGTAAGATTTGATTGCTCCCAAATAAGGTAAGATTTGGCTGATTTCTTTCCATCATTTTTACTTCCATTCCCAACCGAGTCAATGACATGCTCTTCTTTGACTTTGGAATATGATGGAATAAAGCAAAATGATTCACTAAATTGGATGCGCTTATTATATTGTGAAGTAACAGTTGATCGACACAGTTTGACGCAATTTTCATTATAGGTCATCGGGACACAACCTTTATGTGTTTTTAATACATGGGTATGATTGTGTACATTCGACCCTCCATACACACCATAGACAGGAGCATCTAAGGCAATGAGGTAATGTTATTGTTGTAATTATTTGGTCTTTCACAAGAGAAATAATATGTGTCTCTGTGTATGTAAGTTTGACCAAAACTATGGAAGTTTTGCTATAATGACGCAGAATATCTACAATTTTGAGTATTTAAGTATCGTTACTTATGTAAATTAAAAAGGTATTTTGCAAGTTTCGTTACTTATACACACCACAAAGAATTGCATTTCTTTTCTTTAAAGCCGAGCAGAAGATATAGGCATAAGGGTCCAAAATATGAGAAACGTGGTATTTCATGTTGAGACAACATGGACTAGTCGGATCAAATCTGTCTCCCGCCATTAATTCTTCCCTTTGGCATCGGACAACTTCACTTAATTCTTCTCCAGTTCTGGCTAGCTGATTTTTTTTTTCCCATTTTTTTGTCTTCCCCATTTTTATGTGGAGCTAGATCAAATTTTATCCGTTCCATCATCTCATATCCATATGCAACAGCTATGCCGACCAAAAAAAATAAATAAAAGAAAAAGTGAGGGATAAATATGTCAAATAAGCAAGGAAAGGTAGAAAATTATATAATAATGTCATCTGACCAATTCCTATTGAATTGAGTCTGCCATATTATATTAGTGATGACAAATGGATCGCATTCGGATGAAAGATTTTTATTTGGTGGGTTATATGTTCAGGTTCATCTATAGACCTTGAAATTGTAAAATATTTTAGGTTGATGGTTCGTGTGTCATGTTCGAGTTGATGGGTCATGTTTCGGTCGAGTTACCTTGTTATGTTCAGTTTCACGTGTCATGATCGTCGCGTTAATGAGTCATGTTTGGATTTGATATTTTTGTTAACTAAATTTTTCTTTCCATAGGTCATGCAGGTTGGCCCGAGTAGGACCCACATTTCGCGGGTAAGTGTCAAGTTTGACTCCATGCTGAAACAAAGTTGCAATGGTCATACCTAAACACACAAGGAACTTACACGTGTTCGTATAGTATTCATGAGTCGTGCATGAAATTGCTGGTCATGCATAACACGCAATTTTAGGCCACCATAAAATTGTGCTTAGCATGAAAACCACAACAAAACTTACCCAAAAACAGTTTTGGCAATTAGATAAATGGATTATCACTAATCACAAATATTTTTCTTAATGTAACTATGATGTTAAAAGAAAAGGTCTGAGAAGGTTGGGGCGTTTATCTACGAGTTAAAGTGTTTCAGTCATGGGCATTTATATGAACAGGGGTCAATCGTGAAGTTGAATTCGACCAAATAAATCATGAAAGCTCAACTGCATTAAGACAACCGTGTTTGTTAAATTTCATGAGTTGAATTGATAACAACGAAAGAACAGCAATCAATCAACTGAATCTCATGAGGAAGAAGAGAGATCGAGAGAAAATGGAACGAATTCGCTGAGGGGAGAGAGAGAAAAAAAACGGTTGCAGTTACAATGGCAGAGGCTGCATCAACCAACAACGCCAACTGCCTTGCCAAAGTTTATTTATCATTCAAATATAAAGAAAAATTACAAAAATGTCCTTCAAATAACCGCCACTACACTACAACTAATAAGGGTAAAATGGACATTTCAAGGATTTCATCTTTCTTCTTCTTCCACTCCCAGTGTTGAAGCTAATGCCAATCAGGACTGAATATCAGTTGGCAGACTTGTTTACTAAGGCGCTTGATGCTCGCAGATTCAGTCAGTTGACAGCAGCATTAGGTTTGCAAAACTTGTATGCCAAGCATGGCTTGAGGGAGGGGTGTTGAAGACAGTAGCAAAATGAGCATTGTTGCGGATGGATGAAGGCACAGCTGCAGATGGATGAAGGTACATAGTGCATGTGTCTTGGTCATCTTGAAGTAAAGAGGAAAAATGCACGTGAGGGAGTTAGCTACTCAGGAGTTAAACAATTAATGACGTATAGAGAGCCAATCAAATTTCACCAGCGGTTACCCGTTGAACAATCAATCTCAATGTGTTTTGTCCTTTCATGAAATACTGGATTCTAAGCAATATACATTGCACTCTTACAATCACAAAACACTTCAACTAGCTTCTGATCAATCACTCCTAAATCATTCAACAGAAACAGTAACCATTGGACTTCACATGTCACCAACGCCATTGCCCTGTACTCAGCCTCAGCTGAGGATCTTGATACAGTTGTTTGTTTCTTAGCCTTCTAAGACACTAATGCATCACCTAAAAACACTACATATCATGTGACGGATCTCCTGGTATCTGCACAACCTTCCCAATCCGCATCTACAAAGGCTTTTAATCTGAATCTGTCACTTCTGGGAAACACCAACCCTTGGCTATCCCTTTTACGTATCTTAACACCCTGTGGGCTGCCCTCAAATGGTTTTCTGTTGGACAATCTAAGAACTGACTTAATTTCTAAACTGAAAAGGGACAATTACCTTTTGCACCCCTAGTGTTTGGCGTAATAGTCAATACCTCCATTGATGTTTAAAAATACACTCTTACCTCCCTTAATGTTTGCACTAAAAGGTAAAATGGCATTTTAAAACATAAAATTAAAAATTTTTAAGGAAAAGTCAATAATACCCCTACCCTCTTCATCTTCTTCTCCCCCACCCTCCCCTCTCCCCTCTCCTTTTGCCATCTCTTTATCATCATCATCATCTTCTTCTTCGCCTTCTTCACCTAAAAAGTCCTTATCACCGGCATCATCATCACCTTACTAGTCACCATCACCATCGTCTTCCTCATCATCACCTTCTTCAGTTTCAGAGGAGTGGATCGCTTTATTGTTCGTGATCGCAGAAGGTTCCAGAGGGGCTTGAAGAGGAAGCCCATGGCTTCGATCAAGAAACTAAGGAAAGCGAAACGTGAAGCCCCACTTGGTGAGAAGCCAAATCCAGTCAAGACTCATCTCCGTAATACGATAATTGTGCCTGAGATGATTGGAAGTGTTATTGATGTTTACAATGGAAAAACATTCAACCATTGAGATAAAGCCTAAAATTGGACACTATCTTGCAGAATTTTCTATTTCTTATAAGCCAGTTAAGCATGGTATGCCCGGTATTGGTGCTACCCACTCTTCAAGGTTCATCCCTCTGAAGTGATGGGATTTGATGTGCAACTGGAACACTTTCGTAATACTGTGAAAGATGATTATCTTGAGTTACCTAGATATAGGGGATGTTTCTTGGGAGTCAAAAAGAGAACGACACTGATGTGGGAGGCGGCGGCTGGTGGGAGCAGGCAGGAGAGAGGGATTTCGGCTGGCAGCTGGTGGAGGCAAGGCAGGGAAGATGAAGAAGATGAAGAAGACATGGGCAAAATAGGCAATTCCTATTATATATATTTTAATAACATTTTTTAATTAAATCAAGGAGGGTAAGAGTATATTTTTCAAACATCAGGGGGGTAAGGGTGTATTTTTAAACATTAAGGGAGGTATTGGCTATTACGCCAAACACTAGGGGGCAAAAGGTAATTATCCCAACTGAAAATGATATGTCTCGCCTGGTAATGGTGAGATAAATTAGTTTTCCAACCAATCTTTTGTACTGAGTAATGTCAGGTAACAAGGATGAATCATTCTTACTGATCTTGGCATGACATTCCATAGGACTCCTCGCAGGTTTTGCATCCATGAATCTTGTTTGCTCCAACAATTCAATTGTATATCTCCTTTGATTAATATAAATTCTTTTCTTAGACTGAGCCACTTCAATTCCAAGAAAAAACTTGAGATTGCCCAAATCCATTATCCTGAACTGCTGATGCAAAGCATCCTTTACATCCTGAATGACCCCCTCATTGGCACAGGTGACAATGATATCATCAACATACACAAGTAAACATAACAATGAAGAATCAGTATGCTTCAAAAATAAAGTGTAATCACATTTAGATTGTACAAAGCCCTAACTGATCAAGAACTTGGTTAAGGTGGATTTCCACTCCCTGCTGGCCTGTTTAAGTCCATAAAGGGACTTTTGTAGCTTACATACCAAGCCTAGCTAGGGTAACTTTATTCCTGGAGGAGGTGTCATATATATGTCCTCATGTAAATCACCATGCAAAAATGCATTATTCACATCCACTGATGTATATGCCAAGCATTTTGTAGCTGCCAATGCAAGGATGACCCTTACAGTGGACATCTTTGCCACAGGAGAAAATATATCCTGATAGTCTACTCCACACTGTTGTGTGTATCTCCTGTCCGCCAACCTTGCCTTGTATCTCTCCACACTACCATCTGGCTTTAGCTTCACTTTATAGACCCATTTACACCCAATGGGTGTCTTTCCTGAGGGCAATGGCACTATGCTCCAAGTGTAATTTGCTTCCAGAGCAGCCAATTCACTGCTCATTGCCTCCTGCCAGGTACGAGAACTGACTGCTTCTGCATAGCTAACAGGTTCCTTATGTAAAACCAAACTTAATGCATATGATTTGTATTGTGGAGCAAATGCATCATATGACAGATAATGATGAAGTGCATGAGGTGAGGTATGAATTTGATTACATTAGTAGTCTTTAAGATATGTGGAAGCATGTTTATTCCTAATTGGCCTGGTCAATGGAGCATGTTCCCCAGATAGCATTGGCAAATTTTCTGCACTGAAGTGATTATGAGGTAATGGTTCAATAGGCAGGTCAATTACAATGTTGCCCAAAGGGATTTCAGTAGAATTTTGAGGTGATATTCTTGGGGATATAATGTTTGTTTCTAAATGTATTGTAGGTTCTGGTTCTGAAAGAGAGTGATGAGGTGGACTCAGAATATCATGGCTTATAGTGTTATCATGTAAAGGATTTGACATATCAGGAACAAAGGCAGAATTATTTGGATTTGATGATGAATATGGAACATTGGAGTGGCTGAAAAGAAGGAGTGTGGGCATCAACATAAGGGAAGACAGACTCATGAAATGAAACATCCTTGGATACATATATATCTCTAGTTTCAAGATCCTGCAATATGTTCCCTTGGTAGTATGTGATAATCCCAAAAACAAGCTTTTTCTTGCCCTGGGTGCAAACTTCTCTTTACCGTGTTGGGTGTTATAGGCAAAGGCAACGCAACCAAAGACTCTAAGATTAGAATATGAAGGCTCAGAATCGTATAAAAAATGATGAGGTGTAAGAATGTTTAAAACTGGTGTAGGAGTGATGTTGATGAGATATGTTGAATGCTGTATACAGAAACCTCAATAAGCAGAAGGAAGGTTGGATTCAAATCTAAGTGCTCTGGCTACGTTGAGAAGGTGCCGATGCTTCCTTTCAACTATCTTATTTTGCTGAGGGGTATTGGCACAACTTGTTTGGTGTATGATTCCACAAGAAGCATAGAATGCTGGATCATTGAATTCTTGCACATTATTTGTTCTTATGATCTTGATATTGGTATTGAATTGAACAGATGCAAATTGGTAAAAACTACACATAACAAGTCTAGCATCTGACTTTGATTTCAAGAGATAAATCCAGCAAAAACGACTGTAATCATCAACAACAGTTAAGAAGTACTTCTGTCTATACATTGTGGGGTATTTATAAGGTCCTCATATGTCCATGTGTACAAGAGAGAAAGGTGAATCAGATACAGACAGAGAAGATAGAAACGGAAGACGCTTTTGTTTAGCCAGCGGGCATATTGCACATTTGTGTGAATTATCCGGTGCTTTCACCAAGGAATCAAACTTTTGGATCTCCTTTATTCTGGGCAATGACAAGTGTCCCAGTCTTGAGTGCCAAAGTAAAGAATTAGATGTGGATGAAGCAGTATGAATGGCTGGAGTGGTGCAGGTTTGGGAGGAATAGACTGGGCTCTTTACAGTTCCATGAAAATAGTATAAGCCTTAGTTAGCCTCAGCTAAACCAATCATCCTCTTGCTCTTTAGCTCCTGAATCAGACAAAATTTAGAGTGAAACATGACTGCTAGCTCCTTAGACTCAGTGAGTTCACTCAAGGACATTAGGTTGAAGGCAAAGGATGAGACGAAAAGAACATTATACAATACAAGCGAAGGAGTGACAATGATGGTACCAATGTGAGTTGCTACAGCAAAGGTTTGATCTGGAAGTTTAATATTCAAGAGTCAATTGAATGATATAAGTCAAACAAATTGAGAAAGGAACATATATGATCACTTGCTCCAGAATCCAAAATCCATACGTTTAAGTTTGACTTACATACATTACCTGGTAGCTTATGTTCAGCAGTAGCCTTCTGCGCTTACATTATGGCATATTGAGAAGTGCTTGAACTGACTGCTTCAGCTGGTGACACACCTGCTCCTTCATCTCTTTCTTGCAGTATCCTCAACAATTGTGCAAACTGCCTCTGAATATGTCCCTGGCTTAATTGAGTGCCTGATGCAGTTACCTCCTACGACTGCATATCCTCCACTTTATTGCTCCCTATTTCTCCATTATTTAACGTCTTAGCCATTTGTTGTCCTCCAGTTTCACTATTGACCATATTCACTTGACTTCTTGGTCTAAAACCTGGAGGATACCCGTGCTTTTTATAGCACCTATCTACCGTGTGTCCAGCCATATTGCAATAAGTGCAAAATGGAGTTCTGTTACCCCCTGAGCCAGATCTTCCACCACCTCTTTCAAACCCTCTTCCTGACTGTTTCTGAAATCCACCATTGCCACTTTCATTGTTCTTTGACATATACGCATTATTTTTGGACGACACATCAACATTCATTACAGCCGTAGGATTATTTACAAACCGTGCCCCTGTATCAGGATAGTTAAGTTTCCTCTCAAGTTTTATGGCCATGGCAAAGGCAACCTTTAACTCAGACAGTGGTGTGGATAATAAAATTTGTAATTTAACTGTCTCAAAATCATCATTGAGACCTTTCAGAAACTTCATGGCACATTCATCCTCCAAAAATTTGTTAAACTAGCTAGTGAGATTGCACGTATATTTCTTACAAGTACAGTTAGGTACTATTCTTAAAACTGACAGTTCTTCCCATATACCTTTCAACTTTGTGTAATATTCCGTAACTGAACTGTTTCCTTGTTTTACATTACAAAATTCTTTCTGTAGATCTGATATTCTGAAGGAATCAGTGCTTCCATATCTGAATTTGAGATCACTCTATATATCCGCTGCTACATCTATCTATATGACGCTTTGCGCAATGCTTCCAACCAAGGAATTCACTAGCCAAGATGACACCATATTATTTGCTTTTATCCATGCATTGTATCTGCGTCCACCATCTACATGTCTCACTATTGTTCCATCAATAAATCCGACTTTGTTTTTCACCTCCAAAGCTCTCTTAACCGCTCTACACCAACTATGGTAGTTATTACCATCTAATGGAGGTTGTACATGTTGCAGGATTATCACTTGGATGAATGTAAAAAGGTTCATCCGATGGATCAATCACAGGAGAAGAAGAATTAGAGTAAGAAGGAGAATTGTTATTAGCCATAGACGTTCCAAAATTCATTCACAGAAGCGCTCTGATACCATGTTAAATTTTATAAATTGAATTGATAACAACAAAAGAACACAATCAATCAACTGAATCTCAGGAGGAAGAAGAGAGATTGAGAGAAAATGGAACGAATTCGCTGAGGGGGGAGAGAGAGAGAGAGAGAGAGAGAGAGAGAGAGAGAGAGAGAGAGAGAGAGAGAGAGAGAGAGAGAGAGAGAGAGAACGGTTGCAGTTGCAATGGCAGAGGCTGCATCAACCAACAACGCCAACTGCCTTGCCCGCGTTTATTTATCATTCAAATATAAAAGAAAATTACAAAAATGTCCTTCAAATAACCGCCACTACATTACAACTAATAAGGGTAAAATAGACATTTCAAGGACTTCATCTTCCTTCTTCTTCCACTGCGCTTTCCTAAATTTCGTCGAACACCTATGCACTTCAAAGGGTAACCGCTGGTGAACTATGATTAGCTCTCTCTACGTCATTAATTGTTTAACTCCTGAGTAGCTAACTCCCTCACGTGCATTTTTCATCTTTACTTCAAGATGACCAAGACACGTGCACTCTGTGCCTTCATCCATCCGCAGCTGTGCTCATTTTGCCACTGTCTTCAACAGTGTTGTGAAAGAAAAAAAGAAGAAAGAATGATGATTAACATCATACACCTGGATTGATATAATGTTGAAAGAATCGTCTCAAACTTTCATATTTTCTTGCACAAGTTTTGGTTTATACTTAACTGTACAGACTTTCCTTTTACATATGAGAACCATGATATCCAACTACATACTTTACAAATCTTATTATGATAACAAGTTTGGCTTCTTTGTTCTCTTTGATACCAATAAGGGGTATGTTAGGAAAGAAGCTAAATAATGGTCTTAAAAGTTCAATAAAATAAAACACAATAAAACATGAAATGAAAAAGAAAAGGAAATTTATAGCAAGAAATATACATCTTTCCATGTATGTATAAGTCAACGGAATTCTTTTCAAATAAAAACATTATAAAGAACTCTAACAGATTATTTCAGAAAACTGCAAAACTGATACTGTATGCTCTCTACATTCGATCCAAAACTCAATAAGAAAGAAACATGCATGAAGTACCAGCGTAGAAAAATGGTGATTAATATCCTTATGACTTCAAGTATTTGGTCTTCTTTTGAAAGGTACATATTTGTCTAGCTATCTTGATATTTAATTTGGATCTAATGTTTAGGATTATTTTTATTTCCTACAATTTCTTTGATTGTGTACTCTACCCACTACAAAAAAAAGAGCATATAGCGACAGACAAAAAACGTCGCTATTTCGTCGCTACAGGCATATAGCGACGAAATAGCGACGAAAAATGAATGTCGTTATACGGCTTGTCGCAAAGCAAATTTCGTCGGCAATGCGTCGCTGTATTGCGACGCAACAAAATTGCGTCGGTGTATCGTCGCAAAACTGCGACGAGAAAATGTCAGGTCTGCGACCTTTATTCTGTTGTCGCTGTTTCGTCGGTAAATTATTTCGTCGCTATTTCGTATTTTTTATTTTTTTTATTAATGTTCTGCGACAAATAATTTCGTCGCAAAATTTCGTCGGTATATGTTTTACCGTCGCTATTTATTATTTTTTTATTTTTTGTTTCCGTTTTATTTCGTCGCAAAATGTCGTCGTTAATATGTCTTGTCGTCGCTAATTTTAAATTTTTGTTTTTTTATTTCCGATCTGCGACAGACCAATTTCGTCGCTGGTTCGTCGGTATTTTTTATTTTTAAAAATATTAAATTTACTAATAATTATTTTAAATACATTATTTAATATTAAATTTTAAATTTTTTTTGATTTATTAATAATATTAATACATTATTAATTAAAAAGTTTTTATTATTATTATTTAATTTCTATAATATATTTTATTTTGTATATTAAATCATTTGTACAAATATTATACAGTAATACGGTATTTGCGCATTCAAGTTCGTATAATTAAACAACACAAACGAAATAGAATCCGTAAAATTGTCAGATAGAATATATAAAAGTACAAAGAAAATGTCAATACAACAAATGAAATAGACTGTACAAACAATGAAAAAATAAAAAACTATGAAGAGGAAGATGGAGGGGGATCATGCGGAGAAGAGTGACCATCAGGAGGGCGGGGCTGAGGCTGAGGCTGAGGCTGAGGCTGAGGCTGCGATGAGTTGGAAATGAAAGTCATGACGACCTGCGACAGCTGGAAGATTTGCTGGTTCGTTGCCTGCTGCACCTGCATCGTCTGATGCTGCGCCTGCTCAAACGCATGCTGAAGCGCCTGCTGAAGCGCCTGCTGCATCGCCTGCTGCTGCGACTGCAGTGCCTGTAAACTCTCCTCTTGCCTCGTCCTGATGGACTCTATCTCACGCTGCAGCGCCGCATTATCTGCTTCCAGGCGCGAAATATCCTCTGGCGTCGCAGAAGGCGCGGAGGTGCTGGCCTCAGAGGAAGCACCTGGATGCAGAACTTCGGGAAAGAATCGCGGCGCTGCTGATCCAACCCCGTACACCTCCTTCTTCTTCTTATTCTGAGGGCCGACGGTCCGAACCGCATCCCAATAAGCGCGGTTCTTGTCGGCCTGTTCGCCCCTATCTGCGAGTAATCTGTTGTACTCGTCCTGAAATGAGAATATGAATTGTTATGGTTTAGCAATAAAACAAACTAAGGAAAAAAACAAATGAAATCGTAGTCTACTTACACTGATGTCGCGGGCCTTCGTCGTGATCCAGTCCTCCGTTCCGTCGGAGGCTCTCTTCCGATGCGTCTTGTAGAAGAGATCGTAGGAGGCTGGCCACTCCCCCGTCTCCTGTTGCTGAAAGAATGAAATAAAATATGTTAGTGATATGCAGAATTTTTAAAAATTTCGGCATGACCTATTCGTTTATCGGAGGTATCCCGGCCTTAAAGGCCTCTCCCAAGTCAAATCACATGTACCAACTTAAAGTAACCATATACGAATACCAAAAAAACAACAGCGCAACATAAGTAATCAACGAATATAGATAATCCACTTAACTCACTGAATGTAAATAATCCACTTAAGTCGATGAATGTAAATAATCCAATGAAATCAATGAAGGTCGTTATAATCCAATATTAAAATACTCACCATAGAACGCATCGTGGTGGCGTGGGAAACCGAACCACCTGAGTGTGTGGCAGGTGCTGGGCCCTGTATGTTGCCGCTGCGCCGGTTCGCCGCGTTCCGGGCGCTGCGGGCTTGGTAAGCAGGGTCCCTCCACCCTGCTACCCACGCCGCCCAGACGGCCTCGGATACGTAGGCAGGCCTTACCCACGTGGGGTCACGCTCCGACTTGGTCTTGAGGGATTTGACGAAGTCCCCGTAGCGTTTGGCGGCCCTATGCCGCCAGGCCTGCTCCACGTCGCGGGCGATGTCGGCTGGCCAGCTGTACGACTTCTGCAATTATCATACGGAGGAATAATAAAAGTGTGGTTAGAAAAGTAATGATTGATTACGCATCAAAAAGTGAAATTCATCAAATTTGAATACCTGAAACTCATCCCAGTAGAAGCTACGTGTCTCCGGGGTGACACGGCCCCAGGTATATCCAGATGGGTCAAGCCTCAGGTGGAAGGACCGGGTGATGCAACCGGAAAGCGCGCCATTGTCCGATCCAAACCTGAAAGAGTTTAAGTTGTTAGGAAAAAATAACGCGTGAAATATATTTGAAAACATGTTAAATAAATTAATCATCACTTACGTATGGGTATCATTTGACCAAGGGAGGGGACGACGTCCTGATATGACACCCTGGTCCGATGCCGCATCAGACGCCGGATGAGGTGCTGAAACGCTGGGTGTGGGTGGCGTCGTATGTCTGGGGGGTGCGGACATGTCGGCAGACCGTAAAAGGTCTGAGTCCGCAGCCAGAGCGGCGGTCGAAACCGAGGCATACGTATCATGCTGAGAAATGAAAGCATCGAACTCTCCTTGAAGGTCCTGTGCAGATGGTGGGTATGTGGATCTCGTCGGTAAACCGTCACTAGCCATCAGATCTGAGAGGAACATATTAATAATTTTTAAACGGAGGGCACAAAAAAATAAATCATTTATATATACCGTATATACATATATATACCATATATACCATATATACCCGTATATACCTGTACATACATATATATACCATATACATATATACCCGTATATACATATATATACCCGTATATGCATATATATATATATACACCGTATATACATATATATACCATATACATATATGTACCAAAAATAGATTATATAATTATAAATATATTTAAATAGGAAAAATATATATACATACATAATTCTACCAAAAAAAACAGTTTGTAATAATTTTACATATATTTATATACAAACATTACAAAAGATATATTACAAATCTATTAAAAACAGTTTTTACAAATTTAACTATATTTAAATACGAAATTAAATATATGTACCGTATATATGTATTTGTGCGTGTATATATGTATTAAAAACATATACATACATATACTTATGTATATGTATGTCCTGCAGCACCTCTGCACCCGTGAGGAGCTCGGGCTTTGTGTCCTTATCGACAATGCCAGGCATGAACGCCGTCACGTTCCTTCTGTACAAATGACGTCTGGGCAGGAACTTCCTATGGCTGTTGAACCAGCTTATCTTACGTCCATGTTTCAAGGACATCGTCTTCGCTTGCTTCATGCAGCAAGGGCAAGCGTATTTCCCCGCTGTGCTCCACCCCGACAACATAGAATAAGCCGGGAAGTCACTGATCGTCCACATCAGCGCGGCGCGTAGCTGGAAGTTTTGTTTAGTCGATACATCGAACGTCTCCACGCCAAACTCCCATAACCACTTCAGCTCCTGTATCAACGGCTGCAGGTATAGGTCGATCTTCTGTTTCGGATTCCTAGGACCTGGTGCGATCACAGTCAAGAACATGTAAGGCTTCTTCATGCACATCCAAGGCGGTAGATTGTACGGCGTCACGATTACAGGCCACGACGAATACTGCTCTCCCGACTGTCCAAACGGGTTGAACCCGTCGGTGCATAAACCCAACCTAACGTTCCTTGTCTCCGACGAAAAACCCGGATGCGTCGCATCGAACGTCCTCCAAGCTTCGCCGTCAGATGGATGGCACATCTCACCGTCTTTCGTGTAGTGCTCCGCGTGCCACCTCATCTGGCTAGCTGTGGCACCAGATGCATATAGCCTCTGCAGTCTAGGGGCGAGAGGTAAATAGTAGAATTGCTTTCTTGGCACATTCTGGTTTCTTTTGTTCGTTCTCCACCTGCTTGTCCCACAGACCCTGCACATGTCTTTATCCTCGTTGATGCCCCAATATATGATGCACCCCTCTGAACAACAATCGATTTTCTGAACCGGCAGTCCCAACGCCTGCAGCTGTTTCTTCGTCGAATAAAAACTGTCGACCATTGTGTTCCCTTCGGGAAGAGATTCCCTCAGCAGCTGACACATCCCATCGTACAATCTCTCCGTCATGCGGTGTTCCGTCTTCATGCTCGTCATCCGACCGATCATGGACATCTGTGTGTGACTACCGCAACCAGGATACAGCGGCGTGTTGGCGGCGTTCAGCATCTCAAAAAACTGTCTCGCCTGAGGGTTCGGATCTTCCTCCACGAATGTACGCGGCTGTTCATCCGGATCCTGCATTTGTAACAACTGCTCTCCGGTAAATGCGGCAGCGGCTGCGTCTGTCACCATCTGCATGTATGGGTTGTGAGATCCCTCGCCTATTTCTTCGGCATCAACCTGACCGGGTCCCCCTTCGACGTGTACAGTTGCAGATGTAGACGCCCCCTCATATTCGCCGTGACAGTACCATGTATGGTAATTGTGGACGAAACCTTGTTTCAATATGTGAACCCTCACGTCACCCGGATCCTTATATTTACGGTTCTTGCATTTCTTGCACGGACATCTAATCTGCGTTCCACTTTCATTACTCGTCGCAAAATCAATAAATTCTTCGAGACCTTCAACAAATCTAAAACACCACTCCCCGTTGTTTACTCTCTGGTACATCCACTTTCTATCGCTTCTCCTCGGATCCATTTTCTCGCTACACCTTCAAACTAACAGCAGCTATCTTTTTTCTTTTGTAGAAAAAATCAAAATTCCACACTTCTGTATTTTCGTTCAAAATTGATGATTGATGTGTTTGAAATGAGAGAAGAATGGGAGAAGAGAAGAAGAAAGACGATGGTTTTATCGTTGCCAGGACGTTACCGACGTAATAGCGACGAGATAGCGACCACAATCAAGCACAAATCTCGGAAAAAAACAAACACAATTCCGACGAATTAGCGACGATCGGCGACGAACAAGAAACACAAATCCCGGAGACAAACAAACACATATACCGACGACTTACCGACGAACAGCGACGAAACACGTCGTTTGATATGCTTTTACCGACGAAATACCGATTACATTGCGACGCAAAACGTCTCTTCATTCCGTACGACGTGTTTCGTCGCAAAGTCGTCGCTACGTCGTCGGTAAAAGGCAGTCTGTCCAGTTCCCCATGCTTACAACTTACGATGTGTTGCGTCGCTAATGCGTCGCTATTTCGTCGCTGATTTCACTAAACAGTGGGCGCGTGCCCACAACAACGTATAAAACAACTATTTTATAATCCAACATGGTTCGTACTAAAGAGCAAGCACGACGTGGTGGACGTGGTGGACGTGGTGGTAGGGCGGCAACACCGCCAACTGATGTGCCTTCTTCTTCAACTGTTCCTCCCCCACCTCCTCCCCCACCAGAGCCCTCTCAGCTTCGCCGGGATCGACAAATTGTCGATCTCCAAATAGAAGTACGAGATCTGTGGAAGATGTTAGATGAGGTGAGGGCGCATGTCACGGTTCAGA